>OZ024906.1:32304618-32766275 GCA_964017125.1 Flabesymbios commensalis | reverse complement strand
CCCTACCTGCACGTGTAAATTGTACATTGAATTGCAAATTCAAAATTAATCGGCACTATCACCCATTTAAAATTTCAAACCCTTATCTGTTTTTAATAGCACTTCAAATAATTCATTTTGACGGTAGTAGTATCTTTGACCACAGATTTAACAAGTTTACGTGTTGGTAGCAACAGCGAGCCACATTTTTTTCAAACTCTGGATGGAGACTAGTCTACTGCAATAATTTTGAAGAAAACATATCGCAATTGTACTTTTCTCAAAAATGTGTGATATATTGGATTTTACTTTTTGTGCTTATTATAATAAATCAAACATTCAAAACATTTTAAAAATGGCTCAATATGAATTCAGTGCTCATATATATCATATAAAGAGTTAGCACTTGTTTTGTGATGAATGTTTTGCTTTTATGTTTCATTCTTAAATATGGAATTACTGACGCAATTTTCAGCTTCACATGACGAACATATTACTATGTATGATTACAATTTAAATAACAAATAAATATGTTCAGAATGAATTATTTGATTTACTGATTAATCTATCACAAACTATTTTGTGGATTTCAGGGGAATTTCACTTAGTCTGAAACGTATATGGTGCGTAGGCCTATATGGTCCAGAAATTTTTCTGAGAAGTATTTATCGCAGTATAATTGAGTATAATTTTCTACCATATGGGCTTCTCAAGGGGTCACTGGGATACATGTCAGTCACCACAAATAAAAATAATTATCCAGATTATATATTATGCCCAGTGAATACAAGTGAAACCACTAACAGTATATCAAACCTGCTGATTTGATGTCAGAAACGCGAGCTGCATTTTCCTGTTGAAAGCCAGCAATTCGATATTTAAGCTGCTCGTATCTCCGGGTAGAGGTAATAAAAACAAGGTTTGTCCCAAGTCGTCACTAGAATATCACAACAAAAAGATCACGTGTTATACATCTAGCAATTTCTTAACAAGCAATTGCCTTCAATGACAATCTATAATACCTAATCAAATCTGCGCACTTAGATGGAATTATAACAATTAGTACCGGGTATGTCTCTCATTTTACTGCTAACTCAATTTTTTTTGTTATACCACAAATGTGCTTAAGGGAAAACAATCGATTTAACATATTTCATACATGTATTTGTCAGAATAATTTTTTTTAAAGCGAGTGTCCTGATTTGACGCTCATTCAAGGTTGAAACTAAATATAGGCCCACTACTGTACTATACTATTGTATGCAAATAAACCATCTACATTTTAATTGTGTTATGTTTGTAGTATTTATTCATGCATTACATTTCCAGTATTACACGCCTAAACTCGTCCTTCTACAGCATCGTTGAAAAAGTTTTAATAGGGGCATCCACACGTGCTTTTATTCAGATGTGTCACCTACATATTTTACAGACCCAGGCATATTTCTCTTAGTGTATACATTTTTAAACAAAATGCACTAAACCCATCAAACCTTCAAAATACGTCAGTGGACATAGCGATTAATTATTACGTTCATCTATGTAATGCTTCTATGGTATACATTATTATACATATGTATGCTGTTATTTGCATATACATGTAATAACATAGTTTCGGCCCTGTTCAATTAAATGTTTTTGCCTGGCGTTGTATAGACCAGTTTATACTGTTTATCATTAAGGACAAAGTGTTTAGACAGAACATAGACTACTCGTAGTTGGCCGGTTTGTTCGTGCGTATTGTATTGCCCTCATCATTTGAAATCAGCAGAAGTGTCACAATTTATAGAACTTATGCGCTGCTCACCTCTGTCTAGCTGGCGACGTCGCCGGTCACAGCCCGGCTGACCAGCAGCCTACTGAAAAAACTCGTAGAGGCACCAGATCGATGTTTACCCGCCGACATCTGACTGTCTAGTGGAGTACAATCAATTGTGACGCTGAAAAAGTGTTCGCCCGCCACTCCTAATCAATTGTTGTGGTCACGTTAATAAAATATAATTATTTTTTTGTATTCTGAAATGTGCAGTACGTTTTAGGTTTAAAATTAAGTAAATTAGATTTTATTAATGATATTAAATATTTGTCGTGACGGACATGTGATGGCTTTTTTTGGAGCTGAACCTATTCGAAACGCGAACCCTGGTGATCTGAGGCCGAAAAATGAAAAACTTTTAATGCTCCTAAATCCTCGGTGTCCCGAGCTCAGCGGCGCTGAAAATCCGAATCAGGCTCAATCATCATTGTCAGTTTGACGTTCCAATTCGTAGATCCAGCATGCCGGGACACAGATGATTTAGGATGGAAAGGCTTAGCCGAAATATAAAGTCTTTAATTTTTCCCGAAATGACTGTGCAGATTTAGATTTTTTAATCTCAAAAGGGATACAATTCCAGAGTTGGGGGGCCGCAACCGAAAAAGCCCTTTCACCCATCTTTGAACAGGGAGCCAGTGTAGGGATTTCAACAAAGGTGTAACACTGCAGAATCGTGGAGGACGGGTCACAACCCTGGCCAAGCAGTTCTGAACACTCTGCACCTTGTTTATTTCGCGATTCGGGATGTTATAGAGGATAGAATTACAATAGTCTAGCTTGCTCGAAACAAGTGAAGTTGCTATTGTGTTAGTCACTGCCGCAAGCGACGCAAATCACGTATATGATAGTGGCATGATCGACAGACTTTTGATAAATGTTTCTTAGAATTGAAATCCTTGTCAAATTCTACCCCTAGATTTCGTGCCGAATCAGTTGGTGTTACATCCTGATCAAGTAATTTTGTGGGGAAATATTTTTTAACCCTTTCAAGACTGAGTTCACCTATGTACCAAGATGACTTGATGTGGTTAAAAAATTAAAGAAAATTGCCATGCATTGATAAACCAGTTTCGTGGGCATTTTCGTTCTAAAACCTTTTTTGTAGGAAACTTAGGTCTGTTTTCACGGATGTAAAATGATGCTTTTATGCATCGTGAGGGTTTAAAGGGTTAAATTTGTCTCGTTGTGATTTAGTGCCAATTAGTATAAATTCTGTCTTGTCAGGATTCAATTTGAGTTTTCTAGCTATCATCCAGTCGGATACGTCTTGCAAGCACTGCTGGACCAGCGACATCTCAGGATCTGTTTTGGAAAGAGAAAGATAAATCTGTGTGTCAGCGTACAGATGGTGGCAGATGTTATGCCTACTGATCACACTACTCAGGGGCGTTGTATATAGAGTGAATAAGAGTGGTCCCAGGACAGAGCCCTGGGAAACACCATAATCCGTCTTGAACGGTTCCCCAAGTTTATCCAGAAGTTTAACCCTTTGCACTCGATTAAATAGGTAGGAACGGACCCAATTTAGTGCTGTTCCAGAAATACCATACCAGCCGGACAAGAGCTCAATTATGCTGCTATGGCCCAAGGTGTCAAAGGCTGCAGACAGGTCCAGCAAGACCACAGCTGTGGTCTTGCCACTGTCCATGTTCATACAGATGTCGTTGTGAATTTTTAGCAAGGCTGTTTCTGTAGAATGAAGAGGTTTATATGCTGATTGATGTCATCCTTAGACAGTGATGGTTTCTTTAATAAGGGTGCAGTGTTGGCGGTAGGATGAAAAATGTCTTAGCCACTGTGGCTAAAACCTCGGAAAAGTTTTAGCCACATTTTCTTTCTTGTAGCCACAATGTAGTCATGTACCCAGTATCCAAAATATTAGTGATAATTGATACTGGTCTAGTAGGCCTATTGATTTTGCATTTACCACAGAAAGATAGTACTTAATTTGAAACAGTTTATGATTTAGTTTTCATTTAGCGAATAACCACAAATTTTATGAAAATTTTCCAAGAACTGACGAACGTTTGCAAATTAATAGTAACTTGTTTGACTTCTTTTATTATTCAACTGTAATCATGGTAATCAAAATGCATGACAGTTTAGGAAGGTTGCTGCATTTAAAATTATGTTTGAAATAAGAATTATTCAGCGGACAACCATGCCCTACATTTCGGGTTGTCACCAATATTTTTGGCTTAATGACCATTTGAATCCCTGACCCTAGATTTTTATGATAATTTGAAAAAAAAATAATATAAAATGATTTTATTTGAGAACGTCCCTTCACAATTTTTTTAGGAGTGTGTATTTTTGTATGAACAGCCTTGTAGGGGCAATTTGGTGGGATTTTTTTAAGTGAAATTTAAAAAAGTCCCCCCATACCTAACCTATTTTGGAGGACCATGTAACTAGAACCCCCCACCCCCCCACCCCAAAAAAAAAGAAGAAGATTTTTTTGTCTTGTCTTGACAAAAAGATCCAGCTTGGAGAAATCAAGTAACAGTGGTAGCCAGGTAGGCAAGGATGTCATGACTGCAGCAGCAGTGTGGAGTCAGTTTTTCACACTGACCATCTCAGCCCGTGTTAAACGTTTCCTGTTCTTGACAAATAATCACTTTGCTTGATGACTTCGCATTCCTCTTTAACAGGTTCGATACCATGTCAATAAATACTATCGCATTTATATCTTTACCGAATGAAGATCTTCATACGCAAAAGTATAAATATTTTCACTGGATGTATATATTTACCTGCTATATGTAGGTATACAATGTGGCCAGGTTGTAGCACATACAACATTTTAGTACATGCACGTACACAATAAGAAAAACGGGATTATGGACATATCAAGAAACGGAGCAGTACATTCACAACATATCATACTAGCGTATCTATATTGCATCAGAGGAACAATATTGACTTTGCTAGACGCAACGTCTAGCTATGATAATGATCTTGCACAATATCCTACATTTCAGATATATTATGAAATGTTATTGTCTTAAAAATGAATGTTATTTTTATAAGCATTAAATTGTGTTCTTAATAATACTTTCGAAATGTAGCTTACCTCAGAATTACCATTCAACTGTGCACTATCAACCAGTGTACGTTTTCAAGATGGCGAATATTCGTATTCAAAGCCATCTAGAAAAA
The DNA here is from genome assembly GCA_964017125.1 of Flabesymbios commensalis. Classification (NCBI taxonomy): domain Eukaryota; kingdom Metazoa; phylum Annelida; class Polychaeta; order Terebellida; family Flabelligeridae; genus Flabesymbios; species Flabesymbios commensalis. Next base: position 32,761,321 of record OZ024906.1, on the reverse strand, counting down.
AAACTACACATACAATCCACCTCTTACTAATGGAGATTGACCGGACGCGTATGTGCTACAGCCTGGTCACATTGTATACCTACACTTTGTACAATATATTTTAACATATCGTCATCAGTACAAAGGGGGTCTACAGACACAAAATAGTTCGGAGCGATCTACAGCCTTTTAAACATATGATAATATGAAAAAGAAAAGTAAAATTTAACCATAAAGAGCAGGTTAATATTTACACCCGGGTGAAAATATATATACGCCAGAAGTCAGTTTGCTGTATAAAGATTTACACCCGGTAAATATTTTAATGCGATAGTATTTATTGACATGGTATCGAACCTGTTTAATGGAGTATCAGACAAAGGGAATGTGCTGAGCGGCCGACCAGACTAATCGCTTAGTTTTGTAAAAAAATGAGTTTTGTTCCAACGTGGTGTTAAACTAGCTCTTAATGTATTTGAATGATTGCTTATTCATGAATGTTCCACCACAAGTTATTTCGTCTGTTGAGGCTAATAGGCTAGGTCACTGACACAGTGTCAGTGATAGGTAAAGCGATTAATCAATTCCAATGGTCAGATTGTAATAAAATGTAAAACACAAATTATTGAATGCAGCTACATAATAACAACAAAGGTTGTTATACAGTGACATTATAAACATCACATTATCAGTATTCAGTGTGTATAAAACAACATCATATTATCAAGTGGACAGATCACAGGAATAGGCCTACGCCGTCGTCGTCCGCCATTTTGTTTTTTTGTTGAGAATGTAAACAAACATAGTTTGTGTTCGATATAGTCTATATTATAGGCTATTATTGCTATATTTATAGATCGGCAAAATTGAAAGATGCTAGCATGATCGATTGAGAATTTGAAAAATCAAATAAAGTCATGTTTATGCCAGAAAAAACTATGGTAACAGCTAGGGTAATGCAGTCTTTTTTCCCGCGATTTTCACCGCGAAAACGGCTCGAGATTCATAAGTATTGTGGAAGCATCTCGTTTTTGTCTTCGCCACTGTGGCTAAAGACATCACAAATCTTTCGCCACATGGCAAATATCTTCTCATTTGGCGACGTGGCGAGCGGTCAGCGCCAACGCTGAGGGTGTGATGTGTGATACTTTCAAAACGTCTGTGGAAGAGCCGGATTCCAAAGACAAATTGACAATGTTCGTGATGGGAGTTAGCAATATATCTAGACAAAATTTCAATAATTTGGTACGCAATGGGTCAAGATCACAGGATTTGTCCTGGGAAGAAAGGATTAATCTCTTAACTTCATCTGTAGTGGCTGGTTCGAATGATGTCATTGGAAAATTAATTTCTGGTTGTGAAATATGAGGCACATTGTGTTTAGGATCGCAAAATTTCATTCTTATTTTTTCTATCTTGTATACAAAAAAGGTGGAAAAACTGTGGCAAAGTGTGGTGATATCACTTGTGGTAGGCATTGATGTATCGGGAACTCGGGTGTAGTACCGAGTTGACTGCCCTCAAAAGTTTTCCAGTGTCGAAAACGATTTTACGCCAGACGCGTTTAAGATATCGTCGTGTGCGTTTGGCTGCTTGAATTGCTGATGTAATCCAAGGATTCAGCGGTTTAGGAGAAACTGATTTTGTTTTGAAAGGGGGATGAGTATTCAAAATGGATGACAGTGTATCGTGGCATTGTTTATAAAGACTGTCTGCAGACAGTTTTGGATTTGTAATGAGCTGTTATTTAACAATATCTGTTTCAAAGTTATTTGTTTCAATTTGATTGATTCGTCTGTATGTTATCTGTTTTTTGGCTGTTCTTGGCAGATCGCTCTGTAGTTCAGCTAAAACTGTTAAGGGGCCATCAGATGGGAAAATGGAAGAGACAATCTGACCAGCTGATCGAGTGATGCACAGATCCAACCAGTGGCCGTGGATGTGAGTTGGGAAATTGACGTGCTGAAGAAGTCCGAAAGACGTTAAAATATCTGTGAACGTTTCTGTATGATGTGATGGAATGTCAAAATGTAAATTGAAATCACCTAAACTTATCTATTCTCCTGGGATGGATGAAAGGTTTTCGAGCAGATTTTGAAATTGATCGAAAAAAACCAGTGGATATTCAATCAGTCTGTAAATGCATACTACATGATGATTGTGCACTAAAAAGTGCACTACTGACTCAAAACATGCTATAGGAAATATAATTTGTAAAATTGTGCCTTTTGACTTTGCACGGCAGAGTTGATGTCTAACCTGTGCAGTAAATGACTTCCCCAGATATAAATGCGGCTAGACATGCAGGGTGGTGTGCCAATGCCACTCAGTGACAACGTTGTGGTGACCCCACCAGTGGATAGCAGCTCCACAGACTGTGGTTGTGTAAGGCTGGGAACAGACACCAACTTGTTCCATGAAAGGAGCCATTTCCAATTAGCAGAGGTCGAATTTGTGTCGCCTGTAATTTCAAGCATAGAAAAAACGTGGAACACTATCCAAATCATATAACAACCAGACAGAGAAAAATGTGAATAAAAACAAAGGCACCAAATCTAGGCGTTAGTGCGCTTACAAGCCAATTTTGTTTCCGTGACCTTGACATTAGGTCAAAGTCACAAGATCGAACTTGATCTTATCATCATAGCTAAATGCATATGTGGCCCTAGGTCAAGGCGTTATGACCGGTCATTTTTAAAGATTATTTGTGATTTAAGAAGTATTTCAGTTTATTCAAATATCCATCCCAATACAAACGTATCAATACATGAAATACTTACCAAACGAGTATTGGACTACCCCGTACAAACTATCTGCATCACTTGTCTCCATATCCAAAAGGTTGCTGCATTTAAAATTATGTTTGAAATAAGAATTATTCAGCGGACAACCATGCCCTACATTTCGGGTTGTCACCAATATTTTTGGCTTAATGACCATTTGAATCCCTGACCCTAGATTTTTATGATAATTTGAAAAAAAAATAATATAAAATGATTTTATTTGAGAACGTCCCTTCACAATTTTTTTAGGAGTGTGTATTTTTGTATGAACAGCCTTGTAGGGGCAATTTGGTGGGATTTTTTAAAGTGAAATTTAAAAAAGTCCCCCCATACCTAACCTATTTTGGAGGACCATGTAACTAGAACCCCCCCCCCCCCCCAAAAAAAGAAGAAGATTTTTTTGTCTTGTCTTGACAAAAAGATCCAGCTTGGAGAAATCAAGTAACAGTGGTAGCCAGGTAGGCAAGGATGTCATGACTGCAGCAGCAGTGTGGAGTCAGTTTTTCACACTGACCATCTCAGCCCGTGTTAAACGTTTCCTGTTCTTGACAAATAATCACTTTGCTTGATGACTTCGCATTCCTCTTTAACAGGTTCGATACCATGTCAATAAATACTATCGCATTTATATCTTTACCGAATGAAGATCTTCATACGCAAACGTATAAATATTTTCACTGGATGTATATATTTACCTGCTATATGTAGGTATACAATGTGGCCAGGTTGTAGCACATACAACATTTTAGTACATGCACGTACACAATAAGAAAAACGGGATTATGGACATATCAAGAAACGGAGCAGTACATTCACAACATATCATACTAGCGTATCTATATTGCATCAGAGGAACAATATTGACTTTGCTAGACGCAACGTCTAGCTATGATAATGATCTTGCACAATATCCTACATTTCAGATATATTATGAAATGTTATTGTCTTAAAAATGAATGTTATTTTTATAAGCATTAAATTGTGTTCTTAATAATACTTTTGAAATGTAGCTTACCTCAGAATTACCATTCAACTGTGCACTATCAACCAGTGTACGTTTTCAAGATGGCGAATATTCGTATTCAAAGCCATCTAGAAAAAAAACTACACATACAATCCACCTCTTACTAATGGAGATTGACCGGACGCGTATGTGCTACAGCCTGGTCACATTGTATACCTACACTTTGTACAATATATTTTAACATATCGTCATCAGTACAAAGGGGGTCTACAGACACAAAATAGTTCGGAGCGATCTACAGCCTTTTAAACATTTGATAATATGAAAAAGAAAAGTAAAATTTAACCATAAAGAGCAGGTTAATATTTACACCCGGGTGAAAATATATATACGCCAGAAGTCAGTTTGCTGTATAAAGATTTACACCCGGTAAATATTTTAATGCGATAGTATTTATTGACATGGTATCGAACCTGTTTAATGGAGTATCAGACAAAGGGAATGTGCTGAGCGGCCGACCAGACTAATCGCTTAGTTTTGTAAAAAAATGAGTTTTGTTCCAACGTGGTGTTAAACTAGCTCTTAATGTATTTGAATGATTGCTTATTCATGAATGTTCCACCACAAGTTATTTCGTCTGTTGAGGCTAATAGGCTAGGTCACTGACACAGTGTCAGTGATAGGTAAAGCGATTAATCAATTCCAATGGTCAGATTGTAATAAAATGTAAAACACAAATTATTGAATGCAGCTACATAATAACAACAAAGGTTGTTATACAGTGACATTATAAACATCACATTATCAGTATTCAGTGTGTATAAAACAACATCATATTATCAAGTGGACAGATCACAGGAATAGGCCTACGCCGTCGTCGTCCGCCATTTTGTTTTTTTGTTGAGAATGTAAACAAACATAGTTTGTGTTCGATATAGTCTATATTATAGGCTATAATTGCTATATTTATAGATCGGCAAAATTGAAAGATGCTAGCATGATCGATTGAGAATTTGAAAAATCAAATAAAGTCATGTTTATGCCAGAAAAAACTATGGTAACAGCTAGGGTAATGCAGTCTTTTTTCCCGCGATTTTCACCGCGAAAACGGCTCGAGATTCATAAGTATTGTGGAAGCATCTCGTTTTTGTCTTCGCCACTGTGGCTAAAGACATCACAAATCTTTCGCCACATGGCAAATATCTTCTCATTTGGCGACGTGGCGAGCGGTCAGCGCCAACGCTGAGGGTGTGATGTGTGATACTTTCAAAACGTCTGTGGAAGAGCCGGATTCCAAAGACAAATTGACAATGTTCGTGATGGGAGTTAGCAATATATCTAGACAAAATTTCAATAATTTGGTACGCAATGGGTCAAGATCACAGGATTTGTCCTGGGAAGAAAGGATTAATCTCTTAACTTCATCTGTAGTGGCTGGTTCGAATGATGTCATTGGAAAATTAATTTCTGGTGGTGAAATATGAGGCACATTGTGTTTAGGATCGCAAAATTTCATTCTTATTTTTTCTATCTTGTATACAAAAAAGGTGGAAAGACTGTGGCAAAGTGTGGTGATATCACTTGTGGTAGGCATTGATGTATTGGGAACTCGGGTGTAGTACCGAGTTGACTGCCCTCAAAAGTTTTCCAGTGTCGAAAACGATTTTACGCCAGACGCGTTTAAGATATCGTCGTGTGCGTTTGGCTGCTTGAATTGCTGATGTAATCCAAGGATTCAGCGGTTTAGGAGAAACTGATTTTGTTTTGAAAGGGGGATGAGTATTCAAAATGGATGACAGTGTATCGTGGCATTGTTTATAAAGACTGTCTGCAGACAGTTTTGGATTTGTAATGAGCTGTTATTTAACAATATCTGTTTCAAAGTTATTTGTTTCAATTTGATTGATTCGTCTGTATGTTATCTGTTTTTTGGCTGTTCTTGGCAGATCGCTCTGTAGTTCAGCTAAAACTGTTAAGGGGCCATCAGATGGGAAAATGGAAGAGACAATCTGACCAGCTGATCGAGTGATGCACAGATCCAACCAGTGGCCGTGGATGTGAGTTGGGAAATTGACGTGCTGAAGAAGTCCGAAAGACGTTAAAATATCTGTGAACGTTTCTGTATGATGTGATGGAATGTCAAAATGTAAATTGAAATCACCTAAACTTATCTATTCTCCTGGGATGGATGAAAGGTTTTCGAGCAGATTTTGAAATTGATCGAAAAAAACCAGTGGATATTCAATCAGTCTGTAAATGCATACTACATGATGATTGTGCACTAAAAAGTGCACTACTGACTCAAAACATGCTATAGGAAATATAATTTGTAAAATTGTGCCTTTTGACTTTGCACGGCAGAGTTGATGTCTAACCTGTGCAGTAAATGACTTCCCCAGATATAAATGCGGCTAGACATGCAGGGTGGTGTGCCAATGCCACTCAGTGACAACGTTGTGGTGACCCCACCAGTGGATAGCAGCTCCACAGACTGTGGTTGTGTAAGGCTGGGAACAGACACCAACTTGTTCCATGAAAGGAGCCATTTCCAATTAGCAGAGGTCGAATTTGTGTCGCCTGTAATTTCAAGCATAGAAAAAACGTGGAACACTATCCAAATCATATAACAACCAGACAGAGAAAAATGTGAATAAAAACAAAGGCACCAAATCTAGGCGTTAGTGCGCTTACAAGCCAATTTTGTTTCCGTGACCTTGACATTAGGTCAAAGTCACAAGATCGAACTTGATCTTATCATCATAGCTAAATGCATATGTGGCCCTAGGTCAAGGCGTTATGACCGGTCATTTTTAAAGATTATTTGTGATTTAAGAAGTATTTCAGTTTATTCAAATATCCATCCCAATACAAACGTATCAATACATGAAATACTTACCAAACGAGTATTGGACTACCCCGTACAAACTATCTGCATCACTTGTCTCCATATCCAAAAGGTTGCTGCATTTAAAATTATGTTTGAAATAAGAATTATTCAGCGGACAACCATGCCCTACATTTCGGGTTGTCACCAATATTTTTGGCTTAATGACCATTTGAATCCCTGACCCTAGATTTTTATGATAATTTGAAAAAAAAATAATATAAAATGATTTTATTTGAGAACGTCCCTTCACAATTTTTTTAGGAGTGTGTATTTTTGTATGAACAGCCTTGTAGGGGCAATTTGGTGGGATTTTTTAAAGTGAAATTTAAAAAAGTCCCCCCATACCTAACCTATTTTGGAGGACCATGTAACTAGAACCCCCCCCCCCCCCCCAAAAAAAAAGAAGAAGATTTTTTTGTCTTGTCTTGACAAAAAGATCCAGCTTGGAGAAATCAAGTAACAGTGGTAGCCAGGTAGGCAAGGATGTCATGACTGCAGCAGCAGTGTGGAGTCAGTTTTTCACACTGACCATCTCAGCCCGTGTTAAACGTTTCCTGTTCTTGACAAATAATCACTTTGCTTGATGACTTCGCATTCCTCTTTAACAGGTTCGATACCATGTCAATAAATACTATCGCATTTATATCTTTACCGAATGAAGATCTTCATACGCAAACGTATAAATATTTTCACTGGATGTATATATTTACCTGCTATATGTAGGTATACAATGTGGCCAGGTTGTAGCACATACAACATTTTAGTACATGCACGTACACAATAAGAAAAACGGGATTATGGACATATCAAGAAACGGAGCAGTACATTCACAACATATCATACTAGCGTATCTATATTGCATCAGAGGAACAATATTGACTTTGCTAGACGCAACGTCTAGCTATGATAATGATCTTGCACAATATCCTACATTTCAGATATATTATGAAATGTTATTGTCTTAAAAATGAATGTTATTTTTATAAGCATTAAATTGTGTTCTTAATAATACTTTTGAAATGTAGCTTACCTCAGAATTACCATTCAACTGTGCACTATCAACCAGTGTACGTTTTCAAGATGGCGAATATTCGTATTCAAAGCCATCTAGAAAAAAAACTACACATACAATCCACCTCTTACTAATGGAGATTGACCGGACGCGTATGTGCTACAGCCTGGTCACATTGTATACCTACACTTTGTACAATATATTTTAACATATCGTCATCAGTACAAAGGGGGTCTACAGACACAAAATAGTTCGGAGCGATCTACAGCCTTTTAAACATTTGATAATATGAAAAAGAAAAGTAAAATTTAACCATAAAGAGCAGGTTAATATTTACACCCGGGTGAAAATATATATACGCCAGAAGTCAGTTTGCTGTATAAAGATTTACACCCGGTAAATATTTTAATGCGATAGTATTTATTGACATGGTATCGAACCTGTTTAATGGAGTATCAGACAAAGGGAATGTGCTGAGCGGCCGACCAGACTAATCGCTCAGTTTTGTAAAAAAATGAGTTTTGTTCCAACGTGGTGTTAAACTAGCTCTTAATGTATTTGAATGATTGCTTATTCATGAATGTTCCACCACAAGTTATTTCGTCTGTTGAGGCTAATAGGCTAGGTCACTGACACAGTGTCAGTGATAGGTAAAGCGATTAATCAATTCCAATGGTCAGATTGTAATAAAATGTAAAACACAAATTATTGAATGCAGCTACATAATAACAACAAAGGTTGTTATACAGTGACATTATAAACATCACATTATCAGTATTCAGTGTGTATAAAACAACATCATATTATCAAGTGGACAGATCACAGGAATAGGCCTACGCCGTCGTCGTCCGCCATTTTGTTTTTTTGTTGAGAATGTAAACAAACATAGTTTGTGTTCGATATAGTCTATATTATAGGCTATTATTGCTATATTTATAGATCGGCAAAATTGAAAGATGCTAGCATGATCGATTGAGAATTTGAAAAATCAAATAAAGTCATGTTTATGCCAGAAAAAACTATGGTAACAGCTAGGGTAATGCAGTCTTTTTTCCCGCGATTTTCACCGCGAAAACGGCTCGAGATTCATAAGTATTGTGGAAGCATCTCGTTTTTGTCTTCGCCACTGTGGCTAAAGACATCACAAATCTTTCGCCACATGGCAAATATCTTCTCATTTGGCGACGTGGCGAGCGGTCAGCGCCAACGCTGAGGGTGTGATGTGTGATACTTTCAAAACGTCTGTGGAAGAGCCGGATTCCAAAGACAAATTGACAATGTTCGTGATGGGAGTTAGCAATATATCTAGACAAAATTTCAATAATTTGGTACGCAATGGGTCAAGATCACAGGATTTGTCCTGGGAAGAAAGGATTAATCTCTTAACTTCATCTGTAGTGGCTGGTTCGAATGATGTCATTGGAAAATTAATTTCTGGTGGTGAAATATGAGGCACATTGTGTTTAGGATCGCAAAATTTCATTCTTATTTTTTCTATCTTGTATACAAAAAAGGTGGAAAGACTGTGGCAAAGTGTGGTGATATCACTTGTGGTAGGCATTGATGTATTGGGAACTCGGGTGTAGTACCGAGTTGACTGCCCTCAAAAGTTTTCCAGTGTCGAAAACGATTTTACGCCAGACGCGTTTAAGATATCGTCGTGTGCGTTTGGCTGCTTGAATTGCTGATGTAATCCAAGGATTCAGCGGTTTAGGAGAAACTGATTTTGTTTTGAAAGGGGGATGAGTATTCAAAATGGATGACAGTGTATCGTGGCATTGTTTATAAAGACTGTCTGCAGACAGTTTTGGATTTGTAATGAGCTGTTATTTAACAATATCTGTTTCAAAGTTATTTGTTTCAATTTGATTGATTCGTCTGTATGTTATCTGTTTTTTGGCTGTTCTTGGCAGATCGCTCTGTAGTTCAGCTAAAACTGTTAAGGGGCCATCAGATGGGAAAATGGAAGAGACAATCTGACCAGCTGATCGAGTGATGCACAGATCCAACCAGTGGCCGTGGATGTGAGTTGGGAAATTGACGTGCTGAAGAAGTCCGAAAGACGTTAAAATATCTGTGAACGTTTCTGTATGATGTGATGGAATGTCAAAATGTAAATTGAAATCACCTAAACTTATCTATTCTCCTGGGATGGATGAAAGGTTTTCGAGCAGATTTTGAAATTGATCGAAAAAAACCAGTGGATATTCAATCAGTCTGTAAATGCATACTACATGATGATTGTGCACTAAAAAGTGCACTACTGACTCAAAACATGCTATAGGAAATATAATTTGTAAAATTGTGCCTTTTGACTTTGCACGGCAGAGTTGATGTCTAACCTGTGCAGTAAATGACTTCCCCAGATATAAATGCGGCTAGACATGCAGGGTGGTGTGCCAATGCCACTCAGTGACAACGTTGTGGCGACCCCACCAGTGGATAGCAGCTCCACAGACTGTGGTTGTGTAAGGCTGGGAACAGACACCAACTTGTTCCATGAAAGGAGCCATTTCCAATTAGCAGAGGTCGAATTTGTGTCGCCTGTAATTTCAAGCATAGAAAAAACGTGGAACACTATCCAAATCATATAACAACCAGACAGAGAAAAATGTGAATAAAAACAAAGGCACCAAATCTAGGCGTTAGTGCGCTTACAAGCCAATTTTGTTTCCGTGACCTTGACATTAGGTCAAAGTCACAAGATCGAACTTGATCTTATCATCATAGCTAAATGCATATGTGGCCCTAGGTCAAGGCGTTATGACCGGTCATTTTTAAAGATTATTTGTGATTTAAGAAGTATTTCAGTTTATTCAAATATCCATCCCAATACAAACGTATCAATACATGAAATACTTACCAAACGAGTATTGGACTACCCCGTACAAACTATCTGCATCACTTGTCTCCATATCCAAAAGGTTGCTGCATTTAAAATTATGTTTGAAATAAGAATTATTCAGCGGACAACCATGCCCTACATTTCGGGTTGTCACCAATATTTTTGGCTTAATGACCATTTGAATCCCTGACCCTAGATTTTTATGATAATTTGAAAAAAAAATAATATAAAATGATTTTATTTGAGAACGTCCCTTCACAATTTTTTTAGGAGTGTGTATTTTTGTATGAACAGCCTTGTAGGGGCAATTTGGTGGGATTTTTTAAAGTGAAATTTAAAAAAGTCCCCCCATACCTAACCTATTTTGGAGGACCATGTAACTAGAACCCCCCACCCCAAAAAAAAAGAAGAAGATTTTTTTGTCTTGTCTTGACAAAAAGATCCAGCTTGGAGAAATCAAGTAACAGTGGTAGCCAGGTAGGCAAGGATGTCATGACTGCAGCAGCAGTGTGGAGTCAGTTTTTCACACTGACCATCTCAGCCCGTGTTAAACGTTTCCTGTTCTTGACAAATAATCACTTTGCTTGATGACTTCGCATTCCTCTTTAACAGGTTCGATACCATGTCAATAAATACTATCGCATTTATATCTTTACCGAATGAAGATCTTCATACGCAAACGTATAAATATTTTCACTGGATGTATATATTTACCTGCTATATGTAGGTATACAATGTGGCCAGGTTGTAGCACATACAACATTTTAGTACATGCACGTACACAATAAGAAAAACGGGATTATGGACATATCAAGAAACGGAGCAGTACATTCACAACATATCATACTAGCGTATCTATATTGCATCAGAGGAACAATATTGACTTTGCTAGACGCAACGTCTAGCTATGATAATGATCTTGCACAATATCCTACATTTCAGATATATTATGAAATGTTATTGTCTTAAAAATGAATGTTTTTTTTATAAGCATTAAATTGTGTTCTTAATAATACTTTTGAAATGTAGCTTACCTCAGAATTACCATTCAACTGTGCACTATCAACCAGTGTACGTTTTCAAGATGGCGAATATTCGTATTCAAAGCCATCTAGAAAAAAAACTACACATACAATCCACCTCTTACTAATGGAGATTGACCGGACGCGTATGTGCTACAGCCTGGTCACATTGTATACCTACACTTTGTACAATATATTTTAACATATCGTCATCAGTACAAAGGGGGTCTACAGACACAAAATAGTTCGGAGCGATCTACAGCCTTTTAAACATATGATAATATGAAAAAGAAAAGTAAAATTTAACCATAAAGAGCAGGTTAATATTTACACCCGGGTGAAAATATATATACGCCAGAAGTCAGTTTGCTGTATAAAGATTTACACCCGGTAAATATTTTGATGCGATAGTATTTATTGACATGGTATCGAACCTGTTTAATGGAGTATCAGACAAAGGGAATGTGCTGAGCGGCCGACCAGACTAATCGCTTAGTTTTGTAAAAAAATGAGTTTTGTTCCAACGTGGTGTTAAACTAGCTCTTAATGTATTTGAATGATTGCTTATTCATGAATGTTCCACCACAAGTTATTTCGTCTGTTGAGGCTAATAGGCTAGGTCACTGACACAGTGTCAGTGATAGGTAAAGCGATTAATCAATTCCAATGGTCAGATTGTAATAAAATGTAAAACACAAATTATTGAATGCAGCTACATAATAACAACAAAGGTTGTTATACAGTGACATTATAAACATCACATTATCAGTATTCAGTGTGTATAAAACAACATCATATTATCAAGTGGACAGATCACAGGAATAGGCCTACGCCGTCGTCGTCCGCCATTTTGTTTTTTTGTTGAGAATGTAAACAAACATAGTTTGTGTTCGATATAGTCTATATTATAGGCTATTATTGCTATATTTATAGATCGGCAAAATTGAAAGATGCTAGCATGATCGATTGAGAATTTGAAAAATCAAATAAAGTCATGTTTATGCCAGAAAAAACTATGGTAACAGCTAGGGTAATGCAGTCTTTTTTCCCGCGATTTTCACCGCGAAAACGGCTCGAGATTCATAAGTATTGTGGAAGCATCTCGTTTTTGTCTTCGCCACTGTGGCTAAAGACATCACAAATCTTTCGCCACATGGCAAATATCTTCTCATTTGGCGACGTGGCGAGCGGTCAGCGCCAACGCTGAGGGTGTGATGTGTGATACTTTCAAAACGTCTGTGGAAGAGCCGGATTCCAAAGACAAATTGACAATGTTCGTGATGGGAGTTAGCAATATATCTAGACAAAATTTCAATAATTTTGGTACGCAATGGTCAAGATCACAGGATTTGTCCTGGGAAGAAAGGATTAATCTCTTAACTTCATCTGTAGTGGCTGGTTCGAATGATGTCATTGGAAAATTAATTTCTGGTTGTGAAATATGAGGCACATTGTGTTTAGGATCGCAAAATTTCATTCTTATTTTTTCTATCTTGTATACAAAAAAGGTGGAAAAACTGTGGCAAAGTGTGGTGATATCACTTGTGGTAGGCATTGATGTATTGGGAACTCGGGTGTAGTACCGAGTTGACTGCCCTCAAAAGTTTTCCAGTGTCGAAAACGATTTTACGCCAGACGCGTTTAAGATATCGTCGTGTGCGTTTGGCTGCTTGAATTGCTGATGTAATCCAAGGATTCAGCGGTTTAGGAGAAACTGATTTTGTTTTGAAAGGGGGATGAGTATTCAAAATGGATGACAGTGTATCGTGGCATTGTTTATAAAGACTGTCTGCAGACAGTTTTGGATTTGTAATGAGCTGTTATTTAACAATATCTGTTTCAAAGTTATTTGTGTCAATTTGATTGATTCGTCTGTATGTTATCTGTTTCTTGGCTGTTCTTGGCAGATCGCTCTGTAGTTCAGCTAAAACTGTTAAGGGGCCATCAGATGGGAAAATGGAAGAGACAATCTGACCAGCTGATCGAGTGATGCACAGATCCAACCAGTGGCCGTGGATGTGAGTTGGGAAATTGACGTGCTGAAGAAGTCCGAAAGACGTTAAAATATCTGTGAACGTTTCTGTATGATGTGATGGAATGTCAAAATGTAAATTGAAATCACCTAAACTTATCTATTCTCCTGGGATGGATGAAAGGTTTTCGAGCAGATTTTGAAATTGATCGAAAAAAACCAGTGGATATTCAATCAGTCTGTAAATGCATACTACATGATGATTGTGCACTAAAAAGTGCACTACTGACTCAAAACATGCTATAGGAAATATAATTTGTAAAATTGTGCCTTTTGACTTTGCACGGCAGAGTTGATGTCTAACCTGTGCAGTAAATGACTTCCCCAGATATAAATGCGGCTAGACATGCAGGGTGGTGTGCCAATGCCACTCAGTGACAACGTTGTGGTGACCCCACCAGTGGATAGCAGCTCCACAGACTGTGGTTGTGTAAGGCTGGGAACAGACACCAACTTGTTCCATGAAAGGAGCCATTTCCAATTAGCAGAGGTCGAATTTGTGTCGCCTGTAATTTCAAGCATAGAAAAAACGTGGAACACTATCCAAATCATATAACAACCAGACAGAGAAAAATGTGAATAAAAACAAAGGCACCAAATCTAGGCGTTAGTGCGCTTACAAGCCAATTTTGTTTCCGTGACCTTGACATTAGGTCAAAGTCACAAGATCGAACTTGATCTTATCATCATAGCTAAATGCATATGTGGCCCTAGGTCAAGGCGTTATGACCGGTCATTTTTAAAGATTATTTGTGATTTAAGAAGTATTTCAGTTTATTCAAATATCCATCCCAATACAAACGTATCAATACATGAAATACTTACCAAACGAGTATTGGACTACCCCGTACAAACTATCTGCATCACTTGTCTCCATATCCAAAAGGTTGCTGCATTTAAAATTATGTTTGAAATAAGAATTATTCAGCGGACAACCATGCCCTACATTTCAGGTTGTCACCAGTATTTTTGGCTTAATGACCATTTGAATCCCTGACCCTAGATTTTTATGATAATTTGAAAAAAAAAATAATATGAAATGATTTTATTTGAGAACGTCCCTTCACAATTTTTTTAGGAGTGTGTATTTTTGTATGAACAGCCTTGTAGGGGCAATTTGGTGGGATTTTTTAAAGTGAAATTTAAAAAAGTCCCCCCATACCTAACCTATTTTGGAGGACCATGTAACTAGAACTCCCCACCCCCCCCCCCCCCCAAAAAAAAAAGAAGAAGAAGATTTTTTTGTCTTGTCTTGACAAAAAGATCCAGCTTGGAGAAATCAAGTAACAGTGGTAGCCAGGTAGGCAAGGATGTCATGACTGCAGCAGCAGTGTGGAGTCAGTTTTTCACACTGACCATCTCAGCCCGTGTTAAACGTTTCCTGTTCTTGACAAATAATCACTTTGCTTGATGACTTCGCATTCCTCTTTAACAGGTTCGATACCATGTCAATAAATACTATCGCATTTATATCTTTACCGAATGAAGATCTTCATACGCAAACGTATAAATATTTTCACTGGATGTATATATTTACCTGCTATATGTAGATATACAATGTGGCCAGGTTGTAGCACATACAACATTTTAGTACATGCACGTACACAATAAGAAAAACGGGATTATGGACATATCAAGAAACGGAGCAGTACATTCACAACATATCATACTAGCGTATCTATATTGCATCAGAGGAACAATATTGACTTTGCTAGACGCAACGTCTAGCTATGATAATGATCTTGCACAATATCCTACATTTCAGATATATTATGAAATGTTATTGTCTTAAAAATGAATGTTTTTTTTATAAGCATTAAATTGTGTTCTTAATAATACTTTTGAAATGTAGCTTACCTCAGAATTACCATTCAACTGTGCACTATCAACCAGTGTACGTTTTCAAGATGGCGAATATTCGTATTCAAAGCCATCTAGAAAAAAAACTACACATACAATCCACCTCTTACTAATGGAGATTGACCGGACGCGTATGTGCTACAGCCTGGTCACATTGTATACGGCTTGTAGCAAGGTATTGTGTACACAGGTCCCTTTTTCTATATAATTGCTGGTAATTTCAACACCAGCAGTGTCTCAGATCTAATTATTATCAATTATGATACAGAATTATCTGCAAATTCAGAAAATGTATACTTTGTATGGTTTATTTTGTACTTCCAAAGATGTAAATTTAAGCTTTATGTGCAAAAATGGTGTATTTCAGGGTAAAAAATAGCTCTATTTTTATAAAACAAAATTTTAAAAAATAAAATATTTGATCACACAAATATTCAAAGTAACATATTGTGACATATACTTGCTAGTTATAGTCTTAAATTTATAAAAGTGTGCAAAATGTGTTTTTTTGCTATTTTTCACAAAATGACATACTATCTGTTCAGAGAAAGGGGAATTTCACTTTTCGTCTTTTTTACAAAGTATTATTGTTAGAGCTCTTCTGTAAAATATAACAGACTAGGAATACAATTTTAGTAACTCAGTCACAACAGCCTTTCATTTTTACAACATTTACATGTGTTATTACATCGGTTCGGAACAAAACAAATTTTGTACGCGCACATTCATCCGACCACCAAAAATGTTCGTCAGTACGTCACGTTTTACATTTGTTGGTCTACAAAAAAATCTGTCTGAGTTGTTTATTTTATACTTTACCAAGATAACACTTGTGTCAGTACACATAAACTCAGCTATAATATTACTCCTCAGATATTTTTTTTTTCCATTCCTTGGCCGATGAAGTTTGTTCGTCAGTACGTCACGTTTTCAGAAAATGCTATAATTTGACTTTTTAGTGTCAATAACCTACCCGATTGATGTAAATTTGAAAATGCTATATTATCCAGCAATGACAGAAACATAAAAATAATAAAAATGTTACTTGCATATATTTAAGTACTAAGTAATGTACAAAATTCATATGAAATTCAAGCTGTGATATGGCCTCTCAATGTCAGTTAGAGTAATACAAGAACAGTAAGATATATAGTGAACAAGCATAATTTACCCTTTCCAAATCAGAACTTAACTTAAAATACCAATACTATTCAGTTCAATGTATTTCACTGATGCATATAAAATATCACTGTATTCAGTAGGTATGATCTACTACAGTGAATTTAATATGTAAATAATTTAAAATTATCTTGATTTTCCACTCGGACAGATGATTCAGTGTCATAAGGGTTTTGAGGTTTTTTTAAAAAAAATTTTGCAATCAGGTTGACATTATTTTATAATTATAAGTTCTTAGAAAAGAAATCAAGCAAATAATCTCTGACAGTCATATTGACATCCATGTCTTGTATGATGTGTTGTTTTTTATATTCATTGTAGCGGAAAATGTCTTCTTGTAACCCTAATTTAAGACTTCTAGGATTTCTGGTGTGATGGTTTACTATGAGGTACATATACTAGTAGGCGCTTTCAGTCAGAACAGTATATAAAGGAGTAGAAGTTATTTGTTTCATAATAATTATGAAGGCAAACGAATAATTGAGATTAGAATAGACACGAACAAGAAGAAGGCTATGCTTCAAGAAGAAGGGACACCACCTGCCAGGAAAAAACCTACGCATATGTCAGCTGCAGAGAGAAAAAATCACGCTTAAAGACGAGAGAGAGAAGATGACTGATGCTGAAAGGACATGAGAACTAAAGTAGGAGGCAGTTATAGTAGTGGAGCATCAAGCTAAAGAGCTAAAGAAGGTATAGAGCAGCAAAGGAAAGCAGCACAGTGGAGTAAAGTGGAGTAAAGTGTACAGAGAACACAAGACAAAAAACACAAGGCTTAAATCTGGCAACAAAAATTGAATGGAGCCGATTGGGACTGAAATAAAATAACAAACTGTGAATCTGAGAAAAGACATGAAAAAATTATGTCATTTACCTTAATTACTATCCAACTAAATAATTATAATGACAATGTGAAGGGAAAAAACATAATTACTATATAAACATTAAATACAAGGGAAGGGGAATGGAACACCATACACGTCTGTAATTAGTATATCCTACTACTTACTACTAAATATAATGACAAGAGGAATAGAAATATAAATATTACTATTCAACTATAAAATATAATATATTTGAAAAAAATCTACTATTTTAATTTACATAAATTCTTCATTACATTCGGGTGCTCTGAGGGAAATGACATTTCCCTCAGAGTACCCAGCCACGGAAAGGTGTTATGATTAACCTAGGAAAATAGAAAGTCTTTCTATATTCCTTGGATCAACGTTTAGCATCACCAGTATGAAAATGATCCTTAACTTCCTATGTAAGCAAAATCAATGTAAAAGTGATATACTTCAGTTCAAAAGTAAAAAAATATAGATGATATCAGTAAAAATATATAATTGTATTGTGATACATGTGAATATTTAGCTATTATATGAAAACGTGACGTACTGACGAACACATGTAGCGTCATGTGTTTGTCTTCCTTAGAACACCTAAATTGACATTTTGTCACCATGAATTCAAATTATAAAGTTAAACATATGGGTTACCACTTCCTATACTCAGCTTACTTTAATTTTCTTACATTCCGCCTTTTTCCCATGTGTATCTGACTTGTATTATTTTCTAATATCAGAAATATGCACGAAAAGCATAATTGTGCAAAAGGTAAAGCAAAATTTACTGTTAACTTTTTTACAGACAGCTTTGTATTCTATGTAACTTGGCCCTGAAAAATATTAGATAATTAAAAAATGTAATTTAAAATTTTTCTTAAGGTGCATAAACTGATAAAAAATATCATATTTCGTAGATGAGGGGGTATTTTTGATTGGACATAGCTTAAAACTGGATAAGAAAAGAGCTCCAATTCAAATGGCTTCTAAATCTATGCATCTTATTCTTTAAAATAATTTTGTCACTGGAGTCCAGAGATATGGTTTATTTTTGGTCAATTTTGCCAGATCCGTGTACACAATACCTTGCTACAAGCCATACCTACACTTTGTACATTATATTTTAACATATCGTCATCAGTACAAAGGGGGTCTACAGACACAAAATAGTTCGGAGCGATCTACAGCCTTTTAAACATATGATAATATGAAAAAGAAAAGTAAAATTTAACCATAAAGAGCAGGTTAATATTTACACCCGGGTGAAAATATATATACGCCAGAAGTCAGTTTGCTGTATAAAGATTTACACCCGGTAAATATTTTGATGCGATAGTATTTATTGACATGGTATCGAACCTTTTTAATGGAGTATCAGACAAAGGGAATGTGCTGAGCGGCCGACCAGACTAATCGCTTAGTTTTGTAAAAAAATGAGTTTTGTTCCAACGTGGTGTTAAACTAGCTCTTAATGTATTTGAATGATTGCTTATTCATGAATGTTCCACCACAAGTTATTTCGTCTGTTGAGGCTAATAGGCTGGGTCACTGACACAGTGTCAGTGATAGGTAAAGCGATTAATCAATTCCAATGGTCAGATTGTAATAAAATGTAAAACACAAATTATTGAATGCAGCTACATAATAACAACAAAGGTTGTTATACAGTGACATTATAAACATCACATTATCAGTATTCAGTGTGTATAAAACAACATCATATTATCAAGTGGACAGATCACAGGAATAGGCCTACGCCGTCGTCGTCCGCCATTTTGTTTTTTTGTTGAGAATGTAAACAAACATAGTTTGTGTTCGATATAGTCTATATTATAGGCTATTATTGCTATATTTATAGATCGGCAAAATTGAAAGATGCTAGCATGATCGATTGAGAATTTGAAAAATCAAATAAAGTCATGTTTATGCCAGAAAAAACTATGGTAACAGCTAGGGTAATGCAGTCTTTTTTCCCGCGATTTTCACCGCGAAAACGGCTCGAGATTCATAAGTATTGTGGAAGCATCTCGTTTTTGTCTTCGCCACTGTGGCTAAAGACATCACAAATCTTTCGCCACATGGCAAATATCTTCTCATTTGGCGACGTGGCGAGCGGTCAGCGCCAACGCTGAGGGTGTGATGTGTGATACTTTCAAAACGTCTGTGGAAGAGCCGGATTCCAAAGACAAATTGACAATGTTCGTGATGGGAGTTAGCAATATATCTAGACAAAATTTCAATAATTTGGTACGCAATGGGTCAAGATCACAGGATTTGTCCTGGGAAGAAAGGATTAATCTCTTAACTTCATCTGTAGTGGCTGGTTCGAATGATGTCATTGGAAAATTAATTTCTGGTGGTGAAATATGAGGCACATTGTGTTTAGGATCGCAAAATTTCATTCTTATTTTTTCTATCTTGTATACAAAAAAGGTGGAAAAACTGTGGCAAAGTGTGGTGATATCACTTGTGGTAGGCATTGATGTATTGGGAACTCGGGTGTAGTACCGAGTTGACTGCCCTCAAAAGTTTTCCAGTGTCGAAAACGATTTTACGCCAGACGCGTTTAAGATATCGTCGTGTGCGTTTGGCTGCTTGAATTGCTGATGTAATCCAAGGATTCAGCGGTTTAGGAGAAACTGATTTTGTTTTGAAAGGGGGATGAGTATTCAAAATGGATGACAGTGTATCGTGGCATTGTTTATAAAGACTGTCTGCAGACAGTTTTGGATTTGTAATGAGCTGTTATTTAACAATATCTGTTTCAAAGTTATTTGTGTCAATTTGATTGATTCGTCTGTATGTTATCTGTTTTTTGGCTGTTCTTGGCAGATCGCTCTGTAGTTCAGCTAAAACTGTTAAGGGGCCATCAGATGGGAAAATGGAAGAGACAATCTGACCAGCTGATCGAGTGATGCACAGATCCAACCAGTGGCCGTGGATGTGAGTTGGGAAATTGACGTGCTGAAGAAGTCCGAAAGACGTTAAAATATCTGTGAACGTTTCTGTATGATGTGATGGAATGTCAAAATGTAAATTGAAATCACCTAAACTTATCTATTCTCCTGGGATGGATGAAAGGTTTTCGAGCAGATTTTGAAATTGATCGAAAAAAACCAGTGGATATTCAATCAGTCTGTAAATGCATACTACATGATGATTGTGCACTAAAAAGTGCACTACTGACTCAAAACATGCTATAGGAAATATAATTTGTAAAATTGTGCCTTTTGACTTTGCACGGCAGAGTTGATGTCTAACCTGTGCAGTAAATGACTTCCCCAGATATAAATGCGGCTAGACATGCAGGGTGGTGTGCCAATGCCACTCAGTGACAACGTTGTGGTGACCCCACCAGTGGATAGCAGCTCCACAGACTGTGGTTGTGTAAGGCTGGGAACAGACACCAACTTGTTCCATGAAAGGAGCCATTTCCAATTAGCAGAGGTCGAATTTGTGTCGCCTGTAATTTCAAGCATAGAAAAAACGTGGAACACTATCCAAATCATATAACAACCAGACAGAGAAAAATGTGAATAAAAACAAAGGCACCAAATCTAGGCGTTAGTGCGCTTACAAGCCAATTTTCTTTCCGTGACCTTGACATTAGGTCAAAGTCACAAGATCGAACTTGATCTTATCATCATAGCTAAATGCATATGTGGCCCTAGGTCAAGGCGTTATGACCGGTCATTTTTAAAGATTATTTGTGATTTAAGAAGTATTTCAGTTTATTCAAATATCCATCCCAATACAAACGTATCAATACATGAAATACTTACCAAACGAGTATTGGACTACCCCGTACAAACTATCTGCATCACTTGTCTCCATATCCAAAAGGTTGCTGCATTTAAAATTATGTTTGAAATAAGAATTATTCAGCGGACAACCATGCCCTACATTTCAGGTTGTCACCAGTATTTTTGGCTTAATGACCATTTGAATCCCTGACCCTAGATTTTTATGATAATTTGAAAAAAAAAATAATATAAAATGATTTTATTTGAGAACGTCCCTTCACAATTTTTTTAGGAGTGTGTATTTTTGTATGAACAGCCTTGTAGGGGCAATTTGGTGGGATTTTTTAAAGTGAAATTTAAAAAAGTCCCCCCATACCTAACCTATTTTGGAGGACCATGTAACTAGAACCCCCCACCCCCCCCCCCCCAAAAAAAAAGAAGAAGATTTTTTTGTCTTGTCTTGACAAAAAGATCCAGCTTGGAGAAATCAAGTAACAGTGGTAGCCAGGTAGGCAAGGATGTCATGACTGCAGCAGCAGTGTGGAGTCAGTTTTTCACACTGACCATCTCAGCCCGTGTTAAACGTTTCCTGTTCTTGACAAATAATCACTTTGCTTGATGACTTCGCATTCCTCTTTAACAGGTTCGATACCATGTCAATAAATACTATCGCATTTATATCTTTACCGAATGAAGATCTTCATACGCAAACGTATAAATATTTTCACTGGATGTATATATTTACCTGCTATATGTAGGTATACAATGTGGCCAGGTTGTAGCACATACAACATTTTAGTACATGCACGTACACAATAAGAAAAACGGGATTATGGACATATCAAGAAACGGAGCAGTACATTCACAACATATCATACTAGCGTATCTATATTGCATCAGAGGAACAATATTGACTTTGCTAGACGCAACGTCTAGCTATGATAATGATCTTGCACAATATCCTACATTTCAGATATATTATGAAATGTTATTTTCTTAAAAATGAATGTTTTTTTTATAAGCATTAAATTGTGTTCTTAATAATACTTTTGAAATGTAGCTTACCTCAGAATTACCATTCAACTGTGCACTATCAACCAGTGTACGTTTTCAAGATGGCGAATATTCGTATTCAAAGCCATCTAGAAAAAAAACTACACATACAATCCACCTCTTACTAATGGAGATTGACCGGACGCGTATGTGCTACAGCCTGGTCACATTGTATACCTACACTTTGTACAATATATTTTAACATATCGTCATCAGTACAAAGGGGGTCTACAGACACAAAATAGTTCGGAGCGATCTACAGCCTTTTAAACATATGATAATATGAAAAAGAAAAGTAAAATTTAACCATAAAGAGCAGGTTAATATTTACACCCGGGTGAAAATATATATACGCCAGAAGTCAGTTTGCTGTATAAAGATTTACACCCGGTAAATATTTTGATACGATAGTATTTATTGACATGGTATCGAACCTGTTTAATGGAGTATCAGACAAAGGGAACGTGCTGAGCGGCCGACCAGACTAATCGCTTAGTTTTGTAAAAAAATGAGTTTTGTTCCAACGTGGTGTTAAACTAGCTCTTAATGTATTTGAATGATTGCTTATTCATGAATGTTCCACCACAAGTTATTTCGTCTGTTGAGGCTAATAGGCTAGGTCACTGACACAGTGTCAGTGATAGGTAAAGCGATTAATCAATTCCAATGGTCAGATTGTAATAAAATGTAAAACACAAATTATTGAATGCAGCTACATAATAACAACAAAGGTTGTTATACAGTGATATTATAAACATCACATTATCAGTATTCAGTGTGTATAAAACAACATCATATTATCAAGTGGACAGATCACAGGAATAGGCCTACGCCGTCGTCGTCCGCCATTTTGTTTTTTTGTTGAGAATGTAAACAAACATAGTTTGTGTTCGATATAGTCTATATTATAGGCTATTATTGCTATATTTATAGATCGGCAAAATTGAAAGATGCTAGCATGATCGATTGAGAATTTGAAAAATCAAATAAAGTCATGTTTATGCCAGAAAAAACTATGGTAACAGCTAGGGTAATGCAGTCTTTTTTCCCGCGATTTTCACCGCGAAAACGGCTCGAGATTCATAAGTATTGTGGAAGCATCTCGTTTTTGTCTTCGCCACTGTGGCTAAAGACATCACAAATCTTTCGCCACATGGCAAATATCTTCTCATTTGGCGACGTGGCGAGCGGTCAGCGCCAACGCTGAGGGTGTGATGTGTGATACTTTCAAAACGTCTGTGGAAGAGCCGGATTCCAAAGACAAATTGACAATGTTCGTGATGGGAGTTAGCAATATATCTAGACAAAATTTCAATAATTTGGTACGCAATGGGTCAAGATCACAGGATTTGTCCTGGGAAGAAAGGATTAATCTCTTAACTTCATCTGTAGTGGCTGGTTCGAATGATGTCATTGGAAAATTAATTTCTGGTGGTGAAATATGAGGCACATTGTGTTTAGGATCGCAAAATTTCATTCTTATTTTTTCTATCTTGTATACAAAAAAGGTGGAAAAACTGTGGCAAAGTGTGGTGATATCACTTGTGGTAGGCATTGATGTATTGGGAACTCGGGTGCAGTACCGAGTTGACTGCCCTCAAAAGTTTTCCAGTGTCGAAAACGATTTTACGCCAGACGCGTTTAAGATATCGTCGTGTGCGTTTGGCTGCTTGAATTGCTGATGTAATCCAAGGATTCAGCGGTTTAGGAGAAACTGATTTTGTTTTGAAAGGGGGATGAGTATTCAAAATGGATGACAGTGTATCGTGGCATTGTTTATAAAGACTGTCTGCAGACAGTTTTGGATTTGTAATGAGCTGTTATTTAACAATATCTGTTTCAAAGTTATTTGTGTCAATTTGATTGATTCGTCTGTATGTTATCTGTTTTTTGGCTGTTCTTGGCAGATCGCTCTGTAGTTCAGCTAAAACTGTTAAGGGGCCATCAGATGGGAAAATGGAAGAGACAATCTGACCAGCTGATCGAGTGATGCACAGATCCAACCAGTGGCCGTGGATGTGAGTTGGGAAATTGACGTGCTGAAGAAGTCCGAAAGACGTTAAAATATCTGTGAACGTTTCTGTATGATGTGATGGAATGTCAAAATGTAAATTGAAATCACCTAAACTTATCTATTCTCCTGGGATGGATGAAAGGTTTTCGAGCAGATTTTGAAATTGATCGAAAAAAACCAGTGGATATTCAATCAGTCTGTAAATGCATACTACATGATGATTGTGCACTAAAAAGTGCACTACTGACTCAAAACATGCTATAGGAAATATAATTTGTAAAATTGTGCCTTTTGACTTTGCACGGCAGAGTTGATGTCTAACCTGTGCAGTAAATGACTTCCCCAGATATAAATGCGGCTAGACATGCAGGGTGGTGTGCCAATGCCACTCAGTGACAACGTTGTGGTGACCCCACCAGTGGATAGCAGCTCCACAGACTGTGGTTGTGTAAGGCTGGGAACAGACACCAACTTGTTCCATGAAAGGAGCCATTTCCAATTAGCAGAGGTCGAATTTGTGTCGCCTGTAATTTCAAGCATAGAAAAAACGTGGAACACTATCCAAATCATATAACAACCAGACAGAGAAAAATGTGAATAAAAACAAAGGCACCAAATCTAGGCGTTAGTGCGCTTACAAGCCAATTTTGTTTCCGTGACCTTGACATTAGGTCAAAGTCACAAGATCGAACTTGATCTTATCATCATAGCTAAATGCATATGTGGCCCTAGGTCAAGGCGTTATGACCGGTCATTTTTAAAGATTATTTGTGATTTAAGAAGTATTTCAGTTTATTCAAATATCCATCCCAATACAAACGTATCAATACATGAAATACTTACCAAACGAGTATTGGACTACCCCGTACAAACTATCTGCATCACTTGTCCCCATATCCAAAAGGATATGCATGATTCCATTGTGTAATGATGTGACCATAACATCTACGACTGAGCAAAGGGATATTCCAGGGTAAAGCCAACACAGCGTATTTTCATCAGCTGTTATCTCTTTCCATGTTAAAGTATCGTTTCCTGTTTAAACAATTTAAAATAAATGATTACACGTTTCTATTCCAGTTCCATAATGATCAACAAAACAGGCGGCAAATGTATTATGCATAAAAAAGCCTCAACATGCCCTTTCACTAGCCCCTCACCCCCAGAACAAATATCGTGAAAAACGTGGTAAAAAGATGGTGGTTCGTGAGTAAAGTTTATGTGATAAAAAAATACTGGCCCCTCAACTGCAGAGTGGCATGCATGTCTGTATATTGCACAGATCATATGAAATAAACTATGTCTATGTCTATTAAAGGACAACTGATTTTGAGTCTCATCTGCCCATCACAAAATGTATTAAAAAGCTGGAGGGTCACTGCAGTAATAAGCTATTATTGTGATATTTTTCCCACCAGGCACATAAAATACATGTATCTGAAAAATGTGAAAACAATTTGCTGGCCCTTTTATATTTCTGCTTAAAATGTTCAGTTGACAAAATAAATACGGTGGCGGATGAACAATGCAAAAAACAACAAAGCAGCATTCACATGTCAATGCTCAGCTGTCCGGCCGAGCGTCTCTCAATCATATATTGTGATTATAGCATTTCAATATGGATGCGCTGGCGCACAGCTAAGAGTGGTGGGCGCTGACCTAATAATTAGTTCGACGAATAATCACCAGGACGGCACTGGAATCAATGAAAATCCGAAGCAATTTAATTGAAAATCAGAGTAAGATTTGTTATTAATGATATCTTCTGATATCTAAATGCGGGGTCACATGGGAAACTTGCACCCACAAGATAAAATCAACGACCGTAAAATGTGATAAATCGCCATAAAATCGGCAATTTTTTTCGGCCATCATTTAACTTACTTGTCTGAGAACTTAAAGGGACTGGCCCAGGCTGAAATCATAAAAAAATCGGTGATTTTATTTTGGCTTCTTAATATGACCATATGATGTAAACATGTTCATAGACTAGAACTGCAAAAGTTTCTTAATTTTTCTGCTGCGCATTCACCAGTTAGACTAGATATAAAGACGAAATTGCCGTATTTCTATTTTTTGACATGGTTGTCAAAAATTATAAATCGGGAATTTCGTCTCTATATCTAGCCTAACTGGTAAATGCGCAGCACAAAAATTAAACAACTTTTGCAGTTCTAGTCTATGGACATGTTTACATCATATGGTCATATTAAGAAGCCAAAATAAAATCACTGATTTTTTAATGATTTTAGCCTGGGCCAGTCCCTTTAATGTTCTTAGCAACATGCCGAACAAATTTGAGCAGGATACATGAAAAACTTGGCAAGTATTTGTGCCCACAAGGACATGCTATCGCTGATGCTGACGCTGAACATCAATTGAAATAGCTCACCTTTTTAAATTAACAGGCGGCCTAAAAATGATACAGATGCCCACTGAAGATGATGACGTGGCAGGGGTGATTAGGCATTTGAGTGCCTTCTTCATTTTACTCACCCTATAACGGCTCTAGGGGATTTTATGCTGTGTCTTTTGTTCTGATCCTTGGGTAAGATATTACCCAAAGTGACAATAATTGGGAGTAGAGCTCTCTATCAAGCGCTATTATTATATATACTGGCCACATCAGTGACCAATTTCCATTAGAGTCGCTGTTGAGTTTAAAAACCGAGGTATACCCCTGGCAATTCACCATGAAGTCTAGAGGAGGCTGCAAATTATTTTGGATTGTTTGGGGAATACCGACTCTATACAATGCTAAACAGCTACAGTAGCATGCAACAGACGGATGATTACTTCTCGAAATTGTGGGTTGAAAAATCCTATCTTTTACAATCTCAGTCAGATTTCCGTATTTGGTCGGACATGTATTGTAGCAGAATAGTTTTTATAAAATGGGGATGGTAAAAATGTTTTTATTACTGGGGTAATGGCATATACCAGAATAAATTGAGGAGACAAGTGTCCAATACAAAATTATGCAACAAAAATATATCATGGCATCAGTTAACCATTGTCAAATGTAGCCATACATTTCAGAATCTTCATTTTGGATATCAATTACTTCTTGATCCACCAAGTCATACCGTCGTATATCAGTCGCGTCGGGATGTGGTTATATCCTGCCTGCCTCGTGCCGGGATAAGCCACATCCCGCCATAGATGTGTATAGGGATGAGCTTGGGATCCAAGTACTCTCGTTTAAGCCAAATGTTGTGTATAAAATTGTTATGTCTTTTAATGAACATATGTTTTTTTATTATTCCCGTCAATACATCCTATATATAGGCGGGGTCGTGCGTGAATTGTGTAATACAAATAATCAGGTTGACAATAAGATACTACTAGGAATAAACATCTAAGAAATTGCCATACTTAACCTGGTGATTCAATTACGTAAGTTTGTTTGAAAAGAATAATAAAACAAATACCATAACTTCAATGCAATACCTGCAATAATTTATTGTTAAAAATATTGTGACTACAAAAGCGTAAAAAAATAATTAAAGTGACTGTTTGTTTTGAAAATTGCTCAAATGATAGTTGACTTACCATTATTTTTGAAAACAGAATATGATTAAAAAAACACAATTATCCTCGAAGAGAAGTTAAATACAACTAAATATTATCTTTATTTCACCCATGATGTACTATTATGTATAGTAGGCATAGTTACCGTGTTTTGCCTTAGGACGTCTGAAATATAAGCATCACACTGTCAGTTCGCAATTTATCATTTTTTCTCCTGTGTGTATCCTGCATGTATTCTGAATTTATACTGTATTTAATTATTATATTATGTATTTAATTAATTATTCTGTGTTTATCAGTTCTGGCCGATTCGTCCGGTATGCGTTTATCTGTACGTTGTGTTGCCTAAACATCCGTCCCATGTTCATCCAGAAAATTATCCGTTGCTAGCATCAGCAAACACTAACGACGATACAGGATAATAAATGCCAGACTCGGGATAGATACTGGATAATACGAAAATACAACAGATAACTACCAAACATGTGCGTTCAGTACTGCCATTATAGGTTTTCAACATGCTGCACACTTATTGATCGACCGAACAAACGTCACAAAACATGAAACGTATTTGCTGGACAACAACATTTAAATTATTGGTGATAAATACCTTCAATTTCATCTGCAAAATAAATGGTACCACTATCACTGCACGCACCGACGAGAACAACATATTGTTGCTCTGCATTACTCTGCTGACTGAAGCTGATATGACTTACACAGAATGACAGGCTTAGTTCAAGATCACTTGAGTTTTGAAAGGAATAATCCCCTCGGATCTCATAAACGCCAGTCTGCAATATGTAAATGACAATTTTCAATATGTTAAAGGCTAATAAATTTGGAAACTGCTATATATATATAATAATATATAATTAATATGGAAACATAATCAATTATTCAGCCACTTTTACTGACGTTGTATTATATTATTGCAAATCACAACCCGTGACAGGATTAGGGCATACATGTAATGTTGAAAACCAAATTAACACGAGACGTTGCCTCGAAAAAGGTTTATTATTGGTCCAACAATGAACATGAAATCAATGTTGGGTGACCTTTTTGAAATTTGCTGGAGTATAACCTCAACAACAAAAAATAATGAATTTAGAAAGATTATATTATACAAATATAATGTCAGCAAATGTGTTCCATGTTAGAGAACTGCAACATAGTATATTACTCAACACTTGAAAAAGACTCATTCTATGGTTCATTCTTGTGAATTAATAAAGCTACGAATTAGAGACAGTGTAAAAAATGTTGAGGTTGTACCCTTTTACGAGTGCAATGTTAAAAAGATGAGTATGTACCACACCTTATCGACAAGTACATTCCTGTCAATGAGAGATATAACCGATGGTTTTACGAAATTCCCACAGGAACATATTTTCGTGGTACTTTTTCCGGAGGTCTACAAAAAAAATCATTCAGTTGTGTCAGATTAAAGAGCTCATAGTATAAATGTTTATGTGTACGTACTGCTTCTTGATTAAAGGGACTGGCTCAGGCTAAAATCATAAAAAAATCGGTGATTTTATTTTGGGTTCTTAATATGACCATATGATGTAAACATGTTCAAAGACTAGAACTGCAATTTTTTTTTATTTTTTGTGCTGCGCTTTCACCAGTTAGGCTAGATATAGAGACGAAATTCCTGATTTCTAATTATTGACAACCATGTCAAAAATAGGAAATGCGTGAATTTCGTCTCTATATCTAGCCTAACTGGTGAATGCGCAGCACAAAAATTATAAAAATTTGCAGTTCTAGTCTATGTACATGTTTACATCGTGGGCAATTCCACGGTGTCGGACGTACGTTTCAGACACTTATTTTATGCCTGGTGCCCCAACTGAGAATGAGAATTATATTATGTTGTTGCTATTTCATACACACCACCTCACTATATCATGTGGGACATTTTAATATTTCATGTCACTCACACATATCGGCTATGAGCCAATATAAGGGTGGTGTCGGACGTACGCAGACAAATTGATATTTTGTAAAATAAATCTTCAGTACCATATCTGTCTGAATCCTTGGGTGACAGCAAAACAATGTGGCCTGATACTGATAGAGGATAGTGTTGTCTTATTATTACATATCAAATATTTTTTATTTTCATTTTAATCGTTCTAGAAATTATTAGATATCTTTGGTGTCGGACGTACACTCACTTGGTGTCGGACGTACATGTCTGAAATTAAGGATTTTGTTCATCCTGCAACACCCACAAGCAAATTAAAAAATGTTGCAAATGCTTTTTAACAATCATTTTGAGGGGTTGTCATTCAAAATTACATAATTTTTCAATATATAAGTATAAGATGTTTGATAATAGCAGTAATTTGCCATGCCGTAACCATATCATAACTGTGTTAGGTAAGAGTGAAGTATATAGTGCTAAGTTAACATCACGTTTCAGCTGGATTTTAGTTTGTAAAAATATAAAAACTGTAATTTACAAAATTAAAATGGCAAGTGAGTGTTTTACAAATCAGCCTTGTTGCTGCCCAGGCGAACTGGGCATGGTCCAAGGTTATTTACATTATTTTATTCCCGTTTTCTATTGACAGGTATGTCGGGTGACTTCTCCCCAGACATCATTAATTATCGATGTTCAATAGTCGATGAGGTACCATTAGTTTAGATGCTAGGCCCTTAATAATGCCAATCTTTTTTTTTTTTTTTTGGTAAATATAGAGGGATGCATTCATTCACCATGTTCATGAACAACCATCAAGCTAGAAGTTCTTCTGAACGTTAGCAGTGGTGCCGAATTCTAGTGTAATTGGCGACTTTGGCTGGATCATATTGTTTATTCAATGGCCTAAATTATCAACAGAGCACCACATTTATTCATCGAAATGCAGTTAAATGGTCATTTAGCACTTTTTACATAATTTTATCACGATCTGTGTGCTGCATCTGGACTCCCAGATTCTTTAAAATATTCATCAAGAATTAAAAGACCTTCACCATGTCAACAGAGATTCAGTGTTGTACATGGGGTCGGACGTACACAAATATTGTGTTTGGCCTGCAGTGAGTTGCATATTCAACATGCAGCATTTGTACTATTGCATGCAGTTCTGATTGCATATTTGCATTAAGTGTACTATTTGTATTCAACATATTAGATAAATTAAAGTAGATATCCAACTATCATATCTAAAAAATAATATAATTTAATATTTTGGTGTCGGACGTACAAGCTAATTCTCTTACGCATACTTTACACTACTTTGCCATTCACAATTGATGAATAATTTCTCTTTCTGATAATATATCCATCCATTACCTCATAATAAACTGACATGTGGCTCATTGAGCCATTTAGTGAGCATGAGTATACTAAACAGCCTTGTGATTGACACAAGGTGTCGGACGTACATTACAATAGTGTCGGACGTACGCTTGTTTGCATGGCGATAATCAAACAGCCAATCATCACAGTGACTCCATGTTGCATAGCTGGGGTAATGCTACCATTTCTGTTTTGCATAAGGAATTTTAGAACACTGGATGTGGTGTGTCCACTTGAAAAAAAACATTTTGATAATATTTGGTGTCGGACGTACATATTCGTTTTTATCAATTTACCACAGAATTGTCACACCTGAAAACCCATGTTGAAGACGAGTACAGCTATCAACATATATATTGTTTTCAACAGACATCTTCTACTGATGAACAAACACTAAATATTTCCTACTGATGGCATTTCTTATGTCATAGTGCAAATAATACAAACAGGTGTCAAATTGTGTAATATGTTACCAATGCCAAATAGTGTTTAAATGTTCAAGATCAGCGCGATTTTACATCAATGTAGTTCTGTTTCCTGGCCAAACAATTATTGATTCACAAAATTTGACAAGTTGTCTATGAAATTAAGATATGAAAATGGGAATCAGGCCATTTTAAATTTTTCACACCTAGGTTGACACTTTCATGGAATTGCCCTCATATGGTCACATTGAGAACCCGAAATAAAATCACCGATTTTTTTATGATTTTAGCCTGGGCCAGTCCCTTTAACAAACAGCTGTAGCCACGTAATATATTATAGAAAAAGAAATCAGAATATATATAAAGTTAATCTTGTCAATGAATTGATTTTCTTCTAAGGAGGTTGGAAGAAAAATGTTAACAAAGCTTTTCCACTTTAATCATGAACTTCAGGTGTATGCTAGTCCAAAAATAAATCCCATCTGATTTCACAAAGATGACAAAATCTCATTTTCGCCTAAATCCAAGATCGCCGACATCACATACAGTTGAATACTCAAAAGATCATCATTTTAGAACTAAAGGCCATAGAAACACATTGGAGATATCAATTCGAAATAACTTAGGTAAACTATTTAATTCGTTACATATTCGAGATCACAAAGGTAATGGAAATGGATATGAGGTCAAGATCAAGATTGAATTTCACCAAAATATCAGCCTGATTGAATTAAACTGATTAAATGACGTAGGCCTATCTTACCAGGAAATATATCTAATTAGCAATTTTATAATTTCTGTAGGATGTTATTAATTATGTTTAGTGATCCGTTTAACCCTTCCACAACTAAAATTCCCGTTTGTAAGCTGAATATCATAGCCTTCAGACAGCATACTAAATATGGACTTTGGTGGTGATTTAATAAGGGTTTTAAAAGTCAAACTCAAGTACCCCAAAATCAAAACTTTGATGTAAAATTAATTCAAAGTATGATCCAATTACTCAAGCAGACCTCTATGTTTTAACTACTGACTATGAGCAATTAACACGCATACTAATAATTCCTAACATTTAGCAAATGAATAATCTTGATGTTTTTTTGAGAACTGTACAGTACGCAATATCAAGTGTAGACGTAGGTTGTAGGAACACTATGTTATGATTGTGTACTTTGCAAAATATCGCTCAATGAAGAGTGGCGTACGTTTTTGGGATGCAACTGTCTTGCTACCGTCAATGAACTTCTTTTTAAATGCAATTACCTCAATTAACAGAATCCTTTTACTATTGAAACACATTGTAATGTGGTAAGGGAACAAGAATTTCCCTGCTTTGGCCTTAATGGCGCCACCAAATTAATGTCAAAAAGTTTGTTGTCGAACGGATTGTATCGTTCCGGTTATTTACGTGACATGTAAACAGCTCTCAAATTGTGCCAATATACTGGCTTCAATATGTAAGTGATCGTAAGCGAACGGCTTCCTGCTGTATGCAACCGTACCGGTAAAGTAATATGGTTGATGAAATTAATTTATAGTTCTCCAGACAATGGGACATAAGAGATGTCGTATGTATAAATTACTGACATTTCACACGATATGAACAAAAGAGTGAACATGCAGACGGGTAAACTTCATTCTGCAACTGGACCTAAATATACACCAAATTCTTTCCAAACTGACTGTTATCAGGTACGGGTTCAGCCAGTGTCTATGCAGGAACAAGATATATTGCTAAAGGAGTGTATAAAGGTGAAGCCAATGATCGTCGTAGAGCAGCGATGATATAGATGCTGAAGCGTCCCTGAATGTAGATAAATTGATTTAAAACGATTTAAAACTACCAACTGCATAGCGTACATATATTAGGGTGGTGCTACGTTGTAATATAGAGTAATCGAGCTGAAATTGACTCTTACTTAAATGTATTTTTCTGTCTTTTAAAATATTTCTGTTTATTTATTAAAATAGCGGCCATTTTGGATTTGATCTGAAAATGAGAATATTATTCACAGTTGGAATTGACATGACATGACCATAATTATAGTTATATACACAGTAGCTCAAGTGACAATTACTTAAGCACTCGTTGCGTCTTTAAACTACACAATAAATGCTACACTCATGTAATACCTGCACAGCTTCTGTTGACAGAAATTCATCATTGCTGATTGTTAAAGTATACAAATCATCATTGGTGAGAAGAACAATAATCGGCGATGCACCATGTAAATGTTTTAATGCATGAATGGATGTGCTTGTTATTGAGATGCTGCCAGATGTTAAATGGGAGTATCCCGCTACATTGAGCTGAAAACTGAGAAAATTCAAATATTATTATTATTCCTGGAGCATATTCAACACATCTGCATGGTGTGAAAAATGGTCACAAGCAGGGCATAATTTACGCCATATCATTTGAATCATGCCAGTCAAATTTATCATATTTGTGTGGTAAACGTCAATGTTTTCAAAGCTCAATTGTGATAATAATAATAACAGCGTGTGTTTGGTCGGACAATGTGTCAATTTAAGGCCATTGAACAATTTGAGCACTTACAGTGACATTTCCAAAGTCAGACCTTAAATCAAAACATTGCCCTAAACCTCGACCACACACTAATTTATTAATAGTGCTATAAATCTAAGTTAGTACTCTTTGTTCTCTTGTCAATTACTGAACACCTCAATTTATTTTGAATCATCACCAATTAATTTCTTAAAAATTAACATTCATGAGAATAATATGTACGGCACCTTTTGTCTGGCAAGAATGCATTTAATCCGTCACTATGCACCTGGATTTCTAATGAGATGGATACGTTGAACATGGGTAAAGGAGCCAACCATGCTGGTTTTGATGGAAGGGTCTCATTGCATGTATCCTCAGTTAGAAATGTGTCTGCTGTTAGAAGAGTAAAACATCAATAAATTGGTAAAGCACACTACTGTTTTTTTTCAATTTGAACATCATACAAAAAATACGCAAGGTTACCCTTCCGCGCTCTCCCCTCCAAGAACCTTCGTGAGCGGTGTCATTTGGTTCCGAGACCTATCCTGAGTCAGAATCATGTGGCGTGCTGTTTAAAAACACGACATCTTTATATGACAAAATTAGCATTATCAAAATTAACGAAATCTGCATGACTCAAAGGCCAAAGAAATAGTTAGAACTAAGATGACGGCAAAAATATAAGAGAATAAAATATTATTCATATATTAACATTATTATTAACATTACGACCCTCTTTTAATTTATGTTGTTTTTATCCTCCCAATATTGGCTTTTATTAGGCCTAAATACGAAGAGCAAAACTGTCAAATAAAAACATCTGACACAATCTGACACAACTTCTACCAATACGTTATGCCAATAACAGAAGATCAATGATAAAATCAAGATGGCTGCAGTAGCGCCGGTTTGGATCGCACATGAAAACGGACAATGCTAATAGAATCGCAGACCCTGAAAACCTATATATACCAGGTTTCAAGGGAATTCTGAAAGAAACTGTAGTCGCCAGCTAGGTCGCGGGCACATCGATTATCGGTGGAAAGCTGAAAATCTAATTAGGTCATCTCCGTACTCATCGGTATCTTGTCATAAAAAAATGGAGAGATCCACCATTTATTTCTGCAAGATATCGCGTTAACAACTTTTAAATTAAAAAATAAAGATGGCCGCTCTAAGCCTCGTTTTCGGTTACACACGAAAATGGACAATGCCAATGGACTCGCAGACCACGAAACCTATATATATATACCAGGTTTAAAGAGAATCATGAAAAAAAATAAGCAAAAAAAATTGTCGCCAGGTGGCGGCCAATTTGATTATCGGTGGAAAGCCGAATCTCCATACTCATGGGTAACTTTACGTAAAAAATTGGATAGATCAAATAATTATTTTTCAAGTTATCGTGTGAACA
Organism: Flabesymbios commensalis; assembly: GCA_964017125.1. Classification (NCBI taxonomy): domain Eukaryota; kingdom Metazoa; phylum Annelida; class Polychaeta; order Terebellida; family Flabelligeridae; genus Flabesymbios; species Flabesymbios commensalis. Next base: position 32,725,902 of record OZ024906.1, on the reverse strand, counting down.
AGAATTTTTTTGAATCTTTGACTTCAATCTTTGAACTATGACCTTGACCTCGATAAAAAAATCCGAGTTGGGGTATAAGCTGACAAACCACAGTGTGGATAGTCATCAGTTCAGCTGCTCATTATAATACAATAAGCAAGCCATAGATAGTATCCCTAACCTGAGGTTTATCTGTTAAAAAATTGAAGAGAAGCTAATTTCAACTGATTTGGGTGGGTACGAGTATGGTCAATGACAAAAAAAAGTAAGGTGGGATAGGGGTTGGGGAAACTTTTTTATTTGAGAAAATCCAAAATGACCGCCACTGGCTCATTTCGCCCCATAACTTTTGAACCATTTGCCACATAATATTGTGTTAGATGTCTTTTACCACTAATTTTGACATAACAATTACATTTCTGAAGTTATTTTAGAATATCGCATTATAACTTTTGAACCAGTGCTGTAGGAGCTGATGGTGGACTGGTCTTGTATATATCAAGACCTAAACTCTTCAGCAATAAACTAATTGGAGGCCATTAAACATTTTTTGGTTGATGACGCATTTTGCACTGACACCAAAATATTTAAAATACCCCCCCCCCCCCTCCCTTTAAGTTCTCAAGATGCATTAAAGCATCATTTTACATACATGAAAACTGACTTAATTTTCCCACAACTAAGGTTTTCGAATGAAAAATTCTATTAAACTGTTCTACCAATACATGGCAATTTTCTTAAGATTTTCACCCACTTTAAATCATCTTCATCCACTACATGTCGAGAATTGCGACCGTAATTCGCGGCTTGTAGTGGATGAAGATGACAATGATAAATTCAGGCAGGAAAGGGTTAAGCGGTTTACCACCACCAGCTTTTATTGTACCTTTTGAATCGTTTGGCCCACAAGGTCATGTGACCCCTCAAAATTTGCGCAATCGCAATGTTATGGGGGGTCAGATATTTATTTGTATACCCTAACATCGTTTGAAATATATCGACCTGAAACTTAATTCAACATACAGAGGAGACCCGGAAATCTAACCACCCATGGGACAGACTGAAAGTGGTCCCATTTTGGAGACTAGCCAATAATAATAAGAGTCTTAAATGGGGAGATACCAGTCAGTCTGTTAATAGATATGCCTTGTTACTTGTTGATATCAAGGTCGATTTTGAAACTAATGTATTGAATATGACGTATCATTATATAATAAAAAACAATACACAATAACAAACAGCAACACAGAATAAAAAATACTTATCCCCACGCCTCATACCCAAATTAGTCTAAAATTGTATTTTTATTAGTCAAAATTGGACCACAAATGAAAATGTTAAATTGTCATGTGCATCGCGTTATGTACGGCCGCCATAGTGAATTTCAGGGTTGGGGGTGTGTTTAAGGTAAACAATAAATGTCAAAAAAGGACACCCCATGCCAGAATTATTATTATTATTGTATTTCTTTAGACGCTTGTATCCAGCTGCATAGTCAATCACAGCACTTACAGAATAAGTCATGTATGCTAAAAGATACAGTATCTTATTAAAAACAAGGCTAAAAACGTGGGCCATCAGAGTAATCTATATGCAGACTGGAATAGGCGTGTTTTCAATGTCTGTTTAAAAGATTGCAGTGTGCTAATTGTCCTAATGTTCAGTGGCAAATTGTTACAAAGTTCTGGGGCACGTGTACCAAACGCCAGTTTACCAACAAGTTTGGCACAGGAATGAGTGTTAAAGGGACTGGCCCAGGCTAAAATCATCAAAAAATCTGTGATTTTATTTCGGGTTCTTAATATGACCATATGATGTAAGCATGTACATAGACTAGAACTGCAAATTTTTATAATTTTTGTGCTGCGCATTCACCAGTTAGGCTAGATATAGAGACGAAATTCCTGATTTGTAATTATTGACAACCATGTCAAAAATAAGAAATGCGGGAATTTCGTCTCTATATCTAGTCTAACTGGTAAGTGCGCAGCACAAAAATTATAAAAATTTGCAGTTCTAGTCTATGTACATGTTTACATCATATGGTCATATTAAGAACCCGAAATAAAATCACCGATTTTTTGATGATTTTAGCCTGGGCCAGTCCCTTTAAGTTCACACCTGTTTTTGACGAAGTCGATTGTCTCGTGTTCTGGTAGTCAGGATAGATGATAGATAGGTTGGAGCTGGTCTATGGATACATTTGTATACTGTCACAATGATCTTATAATTTATTCTCTCTTGAATGGGCAGCCAGTCTAAGTCTTGGTGGATAGGTGTTATATGCATTTCAGCCTTCGAGCGGGTTACGAACCTTGCTGCACGGTTCTGGAGCTGCTGAATACGGTCCACATCTTTTGCAGCCAGATCACCTATAGTGGGGGACCATAATGTAATAAATTTGCACATCTGGCTAAAATTGTCAAAATTTGTGTACAAGCCCACGAGACAATACACTTTCATATGGTTGATGGATCCAATCTGAAAAATTGCTGGATCCACCATTTTAGGCAAAATGCAAAATGGCCGCCACTCGAAAACCAAAATTATCATATCTTGGAAACATATGGCCCAAATTTTACGATGTTAACATCAATTTTATATATTTGAATGACGAGGAATCTATTTTTAATGGTTTAAAAGTGATTGGGGTGAAATTGCACGTTTTAGTTTAATTTAAAATTCCCCAAATGACACATTTTGTACAATAATATGCTAAAAACCTAAATATCAAACGCTGGACACATTAATCTGGGACATTTTATTCATATTTAACTGCTAACAACATTATTTATATAGGCCTATACATACTGGTAAAAGTCATCTAAAATTGAACTGAGGAGTCATAGACTAAATTAAATAAATCTTCAGTACTACATGTATCGCGGTTAGCAATCATTCTTTGGACATTCATTGTTTATGCACCCACACTCAAAGTGACATCGATGTGTGCATCCTAGATTAGCATTAGCACTGTGTAATTTCCCTTATCAGGTTATGCTTTTTACCAATTGGTTGCAGTGTTGCAACAATGCACAACCCTAACATCTGCAAAACAATCAGCGGACCCAGCTCCAGTCCGATGGATTGTATAATTTGCTGCCTTCCAGAGCCCTTTTTCCAAATATATCCTGCCTGACGCAGTGCTCGTCTAGAAGGCCGAAGTAAGGCCCCCTGTTTGGGTGGTATGTTTTCTAATTTTCGTTTGGCACAGTACATGCACCGCCCCAGCCACGCCAATGGAGTACAGGGAGAACAGAAGAGGATCTTAGATAAACGACACGAATGTGTCTGTTATTTCTGGGTATGCATCCAATGCACTTCTCTGCCAATACTCAGAAAAAGGCATTGGTAGGCCTATTGCAGCCATTAAAACTATGGAATTCTTGAGTGGGACTGAGATGCACCTTTGAGTACCAAGTTGTTTTTACAATTGCATGGATAGATATTGCCTGAAACCTTTTGCCAGAACCAAAACCAACTAATAATTCAGTCAATCTCAGGCTGGTAAAAGGACTAACAGCAATGACTACAATAATGCTATTCATTGTCCTGATATAAATATTGTTATGTGCTTAATAATGTGTAGAACATGCGACTGTCAGCTTCTATTTGATTACAAGGAATAAACTGAGAGAGGTTAGCGGTTGGAAAGATGTGACCCGGTCATCCTTGGTGGAATATATTATAATATTTGGGAACCGTAATCAAATCGTTAACCATTTCTTGACCCTTATTTTCTGGTGGTTTCAAAAATTGGTCTAGTCGATCACCAGGGATAGGTGTTGACGCCTGAACCTTGGTTCGACAACCACGTTTCTCTTGGGTGAAAAGTATCAAACTTTGATCAGGATAGGAATCCCATATCAGGTCAAGTCTGGTTGGTGTCTACTCCGATATCAAGCTCTGGACAAATGTTAAGAAATGACGTTCTACGTATTGTTCAAAGTCTGTAACTTTGATGGTTCTGGCCATATATGGATAATGGCAGCAGCATCACCAGTTTGCAGGCATTCTAAGATGTCAGATTTTTCCCCACTCCACCATTTCCCTTTGTCAGATAATAATGATGGCTCCTTTTGATTTTCAAACAACGCAAATAATCTATATATGCATTTGGGCGTGATTGTAGAGAACTGAATAATATGAGAAACCAACGAAGTACTTTGCATATGTACAGTAATATTTTTGCCTTTAGTTCTTGATGGTTTGCAATGTTGGGAGAGATACCCTCTTCAGTTATAGACACATATACATTCATCATACACTTTCATGTACATTCATGCCTTTGTTAACAAGTTAAAGGCATATTTCATTATGTATCTGCTAAACCAGCAGGAATTATGTATCTTGTATCTTATGTGAGCATGTATGAACAAGTGTCATCAAATAAAAAGGATTGCCCTTGAGTATATATAACATATTTAGACATCTTTAGTTTGCAGAATTTGCCCTTCTTCATGATGACCATAAACAAAAGAAGATGATGTTGAGTGCGACAATAATTCAGCTGATGATGCAAATTCAACCAGTGTTTGAACTTCCCCAGGTAGAGACAGGTATTCATTCATATATGATGATTGTCAAATATGATCATATGAGGATTGTCAAATGAAGAGCACATATATCGGTAGTTTGCTTGGTTGAACACAAACAAAACATGAGCACGGTAGATGAAGGTCGAAATCACCCTCGCGAACAAGTAATCGAACAAATCGGCTGTATTTACTAAACATCAAGAATCATAAACAGGCTTTAACTAAAATGAAACTAATATTGCTACAAATTTCTCATGTTAGTATCCCAGCTGTCAAAATCAGAAAATCCATCCAGCTGGTTTATAGCATAGGCTTATTTTTTTAAGAATGAGCTAGCCATGAGAAGATATTGACATGACGAGTTATCGTGAGATGATGATCTGTATTAGAAACGGACCGTGCTCAAGCTAAAGTAAGTATCCCTGATTTAATAATGAGGGATGGGAACGTAACAACCAGACCCTAAAGCTTTATTTCCAAATCGACATAAAGGACCCCCAGCATTAACATATATTTATTTCCAACCAGAGAGAGATAATAGGCTGACCCATACGCCTATCTTCACAGACACTGCACAGATTGGTGGCTTTCCGAAATTAATCACTGCCGTCTGGGTTGTGGCGCGTCTAATTCAACTGTCGATCACTCCTCACATAATCTCACAATTCTAACCATTTGCTGGTCTGTGGTTGGTCAATGCTCCTTATCCCCACCTGGTGAGTATTATTTACAAACTCAAGCAAAAATATTAGTTTGTAAGCCTGCACTGGTGTATCAGTGAAACACCTACCCAGTACAGGTATCTGTTCAGGATTAGGAAACACACACATTTTCTAATGTTCATGGTATGCTTCACCATTGGTGTAGATGCTTTCAGGTGTAGATGCTGTGAGTAAAGAGCGGCATGACTCCAATAATAGCATTTGGTTTGATATTAGGTCTATCATTTTTTAATAAACTAGACATGAACCCTATGCTTTATTGACGAGACATGTTTTTTGTAATTCCACAACCATCATCCATACATGCGAGCGAACAATCAGGTAAAACACTACTACTAAAACTAAGAGGTCTTTATCCGAAATATTGCAGAGGACAACGGAGATAAACAACACTTTCAGATCGATACAAATAACACATAGTCCAATCTAGATCCAATAATATTTGTACTCCATATTTTCATATAAGAAGGTTCTTACAAAATAATAATTCACCAGACTCCATATTAATTAGTTGAATTTAATGTCGCATAAGTCTACATCAACTTCTCGTCGTCAATAAATATGTAAAGCCGAAACCACTTTCTATCAAATGGGCTTGTGAAGAATCCGCAAGAATGCCTAGATCGTCCAAATCTTACAAAACAAACTTATGCATATTTTCATAATAGTTAGATTGGTTGGGACAGTGAATAATAACCATAATTGATCATACATATATATGTATTATTTATTATTTTGTGTTCTATTGTATTTACTCAAAATACATAACGTTATTATAGGTCTACTTGCAATTATGCTCAGACCTGATCGAATGGGTCAGTAGATTGATTGAATTCCTATAGTATTTTGGTTTCAAGAACGCCAAAAATGGTCTAAACAGAAAATATCTGACTCTAATCATGCTTAAACCGAGACCAATGAAACCGTTGACCTCAAAATATATGAAATTGATGTTAACATAATTAAATTTGATCCATTGGTTACATAGATATCAAAATTAGTGTTTCCAGTACTTTTTGAACTTGGATCCATCAAAAATATAAATCTATAAGGTCTAAAGGACCTATGAACGAATTTTGGCAATTTTAGCCAGATGTGCAAATTTATACCCTAATGGACATTATGGTCCCCCACTACTAAGAGTCAGTTACAGTAGTCAATATTAGATGTTACGAGTGCAACAACTAATTTGTGGTAAATACCAGCTGTGATGTACTTGCGAATTGATCCTATTCGTTGCAGGGGGTATGATGCAACTTTGATCTTGTGGTTGATGAAGCTAACCTTTGTGAGCATTTGATCGAAATGAGCTCCAATACTTCGAACTGAAACAGCAGGCTTAATAAGTACTGTATCAAGTTGAAGGTCGGGTAAGCCATACTTTCTGAGCTGATGGGGACTCATGAGGACGAGGAATTCTGTCTTACAGTCATTTACTTTCAGCTTGAGAGTAGTGAGAAGTTGTTTTAGTTCTCTAAAGCAGGCTTGTGGTCGGTAGATAACACATATTAGATCACACGGTACATGTGGTCTGTAGAAAAGGTAGATTTGTATATCGTCAGCATACTTATAATATCTGATGCCTTCAGAATCGCCTCTGTAGCCGCAGGATAGACCGTGAATAGAAAAGGTCCAAGCCCAAATACAGACCCCTGCAGAACGCCGTACTTTAGTTTGTGATCGGCTGATTGACTGTTTCCTACTTTCACAGCGAAACATCTGTCACTTAGGTAGGAGCGGAACCACTTGAATGGGGTGCCCTTTTAGTCAGGGAGCACAATATACGGATTCGGGATGCTGTGCGATTTTCATGAAGAAAGTAAGCCACCTATATCAATGTGTTCAGGACTACCCAATGAACAATAAAAAACATGTTGGCAGTCTGGCAATTTGCTCTGAGCCGAGAAATATGCGTATATGTTTTACCATTTATTTTAGCACTTTTTCGGCTAAATTCAGAAACAAATTTCGCAGAAAACATTATGTAAGTAGCAAATTGCTTTCCAAATAACAAATAAGGTTTTTTTTTATGAGCATACGTCACTACAATATGAATATATATATGCATACCCTGACATTTTTAGCAGAAAATGCACCAAAGGCAAATATCCAAGATGGCCGCCATAAAGATCTAATACATATAACTTTTTTAGCGGCTTCTTCGAATTTCATATGTGACATATGGTTTCTGAGGGTTTTCTGTATGCCAAGTGTATTTCTGGAACTATTTTATCGATCATGGGCATATTTACGTTGGTAAGGAAAAGGTCAAAGTGAATTTGAAAGGGACCGGTCGACCATGTACAGTACTTCAACGATATTTTTGCCACAATTATTATTTGACATATATCTCTGATATTTTAGTAATACACCGTATAAACAAGAGCACACTCGATAATAGCCCGCCGCCGAATTATGATAAAGAAAGTAAAGACGAATGTCATCACGTAAATAACAACCCAAGATATACAAGGTCAAATTATGGACGTAAAATAAATGTGAAAAATGGCAATAAGTTGACCATTTTGATTTTTTTACCGGCCATTATTGAGCTTGTCCAAGAACTGTTTATTAGTAACATGCATAACAAACTTGAGGAGGATACTTGTGAAAATGTTGAAGTTATCGCGCCTATAAGGTCAAATTATTGACGTAAAATGAGAAAAATCGCAATAAATCGGCCATTTTGAATTTTTTTTCAGCCATTATTAAACTTGTCCAAGAACTACTTATAAGTAACATACATAACAAATTTGAAGAGGATATGCGAAAAACTTTTCAAGTTATCGCGCCCACAAGGTCAAATTATTGACGTAAAATGAGAAAAATCACAATAAATCGGCCATTTTTTTTTTTTCAGCCATTATTGAACTTGTCCAAGAACTACTTATAAGTAACATACATAACAAATTTGAAGAGAATATGTGAAAAACTTTTCAAGTTATCGCGCCCACAGGGTCAAATTATTGACGTAAAATGAGAAAAGTCGCAATAAATCGGCCATTTTTTTTTTTTTTTTAGCCATTATTGAACTTCTCCAAGAACTACTTATTAGTAATATGCATAACCAATTTGAAGAGGATATGTGAAAAACTTTTCAAGTTTTCGCGCCCACAAGGTAAAATTATTGACGTAAAATGTGAAAAATCGCAATAAATCGGCCATTTTTTTTTTTTCCCGGTCATTATTGAACTTGTCCATGAACTACTTATTAGTAACATGCATAACAAATTTGAAAAGGATATGTGAAAAACTTTTCAAGTTATCGCGCCCACAAGGTCAAATTATTGACGTAAAATGTGAAAAATCGCAATAAATCAGCCATTTTTTTTTTTTTTCGGCCATTATTGAACTTGTCCGAGAACTGGTCATTAGTAACATGCATAACAAATTTGAAAAGGATACGTGAAAAACTTTTCAAGTTATCGCCCCCACAAGGTCAAATTATTGACGTAAAAGGTGAAAAATCGCAATAAGTCGGCCATTTTGAATTTTTTTTCAGCCATTATTGAACTTGTCCGAGAAGTGGTCATTAGTAACATGCAAAACAAATTTGGGAAGGAAACATGAAAAACTTTTCAAGTTATCGCGCCCACAAGTAAATGTTAACGCCAACGCCGACGCCGACGCTGACGCCGACGCCGACGAACTTCAATTGCAATAGCCCACCTTTTTTAATTAAAATTAAAAGGCGGGCTAAAAAGTGTTATATATTTATTAATAAATATTATTATTTAATATTTATTCTAGAAATAGTGCCATTGTTGTCATATTTCAGTGAAGGATGAGTAACAGCAATATTAAAACAATTTAATGTTGACTTTATTATGTTTATATCAATTTAGCATAAAAACGAAAATAGCAAATATAAACTCATGAAAAAGTATATAAGCTATTTGTAATATAAGTACTCAAATAAGAACGACTTGTCATAGATACACTAACAAAACTACTGAATTGCAAATGTTCATATTATAGAAAAATAATTAAAAATGAAAACATTTTGGACAAACGTAGCTCTTTCAAAATAAACAAAACATCCATTATATTATGTAATATTTTAAAGCGACAATAACTATAGTCTATACATAAGTCTTGTTATTATTGATCATTATGGTAATTAAGTCTATATATAAGTCTCATTGATTATCATTATGATAAATAACTAACATAACTTTTGTTTGTTAAACGTAGCTCTTTCAAAATAAACAAAACATCCATTATATTATGTAATATTTTAAAGCGACAATAACTATAGTCTATACATAAGTCTTGTTATTATTGATCATTATGGTAATTAAGTCTATATATAAGTCTCATTGATTATCATTATGATAAATAACTAACATAACTTTTGTTTGTTAAACGTGCTTATCATCTGAAATTCACTGCATTATAAAAATGTACCTACAGCCACAAATCTATTATTCTGACGGATATTAACATACCAAATGTTGACAGTGGACGAACAGATCGCTTGGTTCATTCAGAGACTATATTCAGATATTTTATGCACGTTTCTACGCCCACGTATACATTAAAACTTGCGATTTCAGTAATCTACACTATGCTTGTTTTCGCCTAGTACGTATAGGGCCTCTATGTTTGATAGCAAAAAATATTTTGTGCACATAGCGGCTAGCCTGGGTCAGGAACACCAGCTGGGGAAAATATGATGCGATGAAGCAAACACATACAATAAATTTGACCATTATTACAGAAATAAGTGGTCTAAACAATGCATTGACTTGACTAATGTTAATAAGAACAGAACTCAGATAAAACCTACTCAGCTAATCGGTGCCTGATGTACTACTACGATCTAAAGAATCTGATTTGAAATTGCGTACATGGTCTCTTTATCCCCTACAGATACATCTAATGTAACAAAAACCGTTTCGTTTGTTGTACAAAGGCAGGCCTATTAATAAATGAACTATTACAATCATTCGATATGCTTTGTGATATGCTGTAGGAGCCAATGCTACTTTGCATGTTAACCAAATGCATCTTCTGTTGGTGGCGTTAGCGTAAAGAAAGTTGACCTAAGTCGTCCTGTTTAGTAATTTGCAAAAATAACTTTATAGCAGTCTCTAATATGGATCTCAGTTTTTTAAATGCCAAAATAGCCAGCTCCTTGCTACAATGAAACCCCACTTTTTTGTATGTAAAGAAGGAAATGTGAGGTATCATGTGTGAATAAATTATGACATAGCTCTGCGTTGTGAAAAGCACAATGTGAGCGTCAATTTCATAGATCGGCAGAGGATTTATAGCAACTCTTTCAATACATTCACACTTTATGATTGTTACATAGGTATATCCCTCTTTCTTGGTGGAGTTTATGTATATTGCATTTCTATTGATTGGAAAATATTGTCTATATGAAACGAACTCCAACGAATAGCATGCATTGCATCCACATTTGTAATTTTATTTTGGTAAGTCAGATCAATCCGATAAAATTGTTGGTGCAATCTTTGAGTACGCTCACCAATGTAGATTTTGCAAACAGACGTCCGCATGGTACGTACCATCGCCATTGAATAATGAACACTTGTTGAAGGGGTTATTTCCCATACATCCATGTTTAAATTGACAATATTATTAATAATAATAACTTTTATTGCCAACTAAAGTTGAATTATATTACAAAATGGCATGCAATAAAGAAAAATAGTCAACACTAAAATGATTTACGTATTAATATAAACATAAGCAGTGCAAAAGTGTCATAAATTATACATGGTTGCAATATTACCAGTGTTAAAAAACAAGACAGTCTTATCCAGTTATTGCCAGTAGATCAGTTATCTCTTAGTTCTTACTATGAGTTCTGGGAATTTAGTTCCGTTCGTGAAATTATGAGACAACGGAGGAGGTAATAGGTGATGCAGTTTGTGTGTGGGTGCCAATATACCCCTGAAGAAACGTCGACACAGCTCTTCACGTCGGTTGTGTAGTGTATTGATGTTGGCACGGATGAGGGCGCCTTCGTAGGATAGATCTGGGAATGCGATATTCTTCACCCAATTTTGAATCCCTTCCAGTTTTTCAGAATCCACACTTGGCACGCATATTTCAAAAGTGAGAGGACACGTGATACGTGGTATATCCTTATGATATAGATGCCTTACACACCTGTCCGCTTCAAAAGACGTAAACAATACAGCATTTGTTATGGATCATCGTTATGTGTTGACTCATTCAAAGTCATTGCTTAATATCAGAACCATCAACTTGATAGATGTACCTCTCTCTATGGTTTTCTCTTTGATTGTTATAGCTGGGAAGGATACGCCCCCAAAACACAATAAGCTCTTTTGCCTTATCACAGTTCATACGCATAAGGTTGTTATCCTACAAGGGTGACTTCAGAAAAAAATGGCTAATTATGTATTTCCCAGCATGTACCGCTAAGAAGTAGTGAATGTCTTAGGAAATCATCTTGAAATATATACCCTGGTGATAACATTTAGTGGTGAAAAAATTATGGAAATACATACAGCCATTACAATAATATGCTCAATAATGTTGCCAAAATGTCAGGAGTGCAACACTTTTTGCGTGACAAATAAAACAATCCTTTACTTCGCAAGTTGGATGGATCTAAAACTGTGGCCTTAACGTAATAAAATGGTCTATTTTATTTGAGTATTGTGTGTTTCGAATATTTTATCCCAATGCCAATTCATCATTTTATGTTTTGATCAGACTTGTGTAATCTCAAAACAGTTGTAATGGCTAAAATGAAAATACCAACAAATATACTGACTCTATGATGCCGGGCTAATTATACTGTATAGCACCATTCAACACGTAGACTAAACTATTAGTTATGTTTCAACTACATGTTAGCTTGTATTTCGTACTTGCACTACTTTCATAAATGTCTTGATATAGTCACAATGGGGATTTTTGAAAGGCTACACCCCATATGTCAGGAGTGCAACAACAATCTTAAATACCACATTGCTTCTAAAAATGAAATGTCATGATTTATATTATTTTCTATTTCAGTGGAGACTGACAGCTAATGTCAGATGACTATCATAAACTTTTCAAAGTTTTCAATCTGTGTGCCACAGTTCACTAAAACCAGCATGTCAGGAGTGCAACATTACACATGGCTTATTTAACTTGAACCTTCAAAGTCATTTACTCTCATTCAAATCATCAAAATTTGATGGAAATCTGTTATCGTTGCTCATGAAGTTTAATATATATAATTGTTTATAATCCAGGCAGTAAATATATAACATTTTGCTTTCACAATGATTGCTTAAACCTCGCTGACCATGTCTAGTGTGTGTTTCGGCTCATACCAAGTATTTAGTTTTATATAATTAGGCCCAATACTAATTGCATACCACCAACATCTATGAAGAACATAGACGCAGTCCTTAATAATTATTAGTATAGTCTATTATGGCATACATGGCTTCTGCCATATTCCCATGTGGCGTGTTGCACTCCTGACATAGCCTACCGTATTATCCCTAATAAACGAGCGGGCGCGGCCCCACAGTTGGGAGAGGACGGATTTATTATGTGAACTGAAATCGTCAATTTTTTTATTAATTTTCACGTTATTTGGTCACTGTAGCACGCAAATATAATCTCAGAAATAGGACAGAAGGCCATCAGTTTTGGAAATCATGATTATATGGGCCTGACCTGGTCAGGCAGTCCTGCATGTCTGCACATCCAGCAATGCTGGTCCACCATCAACCGGGTAGACCCAGCAATAAATGAGCTTTGCTACAGCATCAACTCTGGGCCAGTTTCGTAGACGCTGGCCCATCATTGAACGAACATACTGCCATGTGCTTAGCTATCATTGAACTGGAACAATGTTGGGCCAGCGTTAATGTAAGACATTGGTGGGACTCAGATGGCAGTCTATAAGCCTAATCAAGTGCCGCATAATTATATTGCGTATCGTGCCTCTCCTCAAAATATACATGAGGCGTTCAGCCAATGTTAGACCAGCGTCGCAGACGGTGAGCCAACATTGACCTGATATTGTTTCCCGAATTTTATAAATAAACTATAAAAGAAAAAAAAGTCGAGGGGCGAGGGGGTTTTCGAGATATCCATGAAATAGTAATACTAGGTTACAGATGGTCAAGTAATATATAATAACAAATACAGTGTATAATACACCATACAAATGTGTGTAATTTAATACGTTGTGCAGTGGTGCCACATATTAATGGGAGTTGGAACTACGATTCGCTGAGTAAATCATCATATAAAACAAGAGAGAATAATACCCCTTTAACCGCTCAATATACCATAGCATTTTTGTAGGTTTAATAGTTCTGGCCATATCTTTGTAATATTTATTTTTGAAACGGAAATTAACCACTAAAGCCGCAGATACAGGCAGAAAAGTCATCTTATTAAAAACTAGAACAGGAGTTCCCGAGGCCCGGCTTTAGTCTGTAGTGCCATAGACAGAAAATCGGCTTAATATTTTCTAAAGTAAAACATAGGCCCCAACAGTATTTTCCTCATAGGCCAGAATCCTAAATGTTCAGGATATAATCAAATATTGTTCAATACTTCTAAAATCTCTGATAAAATAAGGAAAGAACCAAGGAGACAATTTAAAATATACCTTCAACGTGTATTCCTTCCACCACCATCGCCGGTGCTGGCCAAACATTCATTCAATACTTGCCTACGATGTAACGCATACTGAGGATGTAGGCCTACCCACCAAATTCCAGTTCAAGGTTAGGCCAGAGTCATAGACCATTGCTGGATCAATGCCGGTCAATCGTCTACGACGCCGGCCCAAGTCTAATTCATCTTTGGGTCTGCTGTATACTTCGCGCAAACACGTGGCATTCATCCAATGCTGTTTAAATGTTGACCCACAGTCTTCGACGCTGGCCCGACATTGAAACAGCATTGGGTGATTGTACCATGTTTTCTGACCGCTGCATGCTGGTGACTATGCGGGTGACGCTTTACCATCTCGGCGCCAGAAACAACAGATAATACGATACATTGGCCCAATGCTGATGTAATGCTGGGCCACTATCTGGGACGCTGGGCCAACATTATTCCAACCAAAACTCTTTAAGCTCTAATCACTATATTTAATCGTGAAGGTATATTTTTCTGAACACTTTTCAAAGATTAAAGTCCTTAACCAAGGGACCTCAAACGTTATATTGCACATGTTCATAAGGACTGGTGTACAGAAATGTCAACCGCTTCCCACACACAGCACCCCTCAATCCCCTAAATAGGACACACTCAGGCAAAATAAACTTAATAGGCTACTGGCCTACGGCCGGGCCTAAATAGAGATTAAACTGTCTTTAAAATGTCAAATACAAGTTCTAGGCACAGGACGGGAGGAGGTACCTAGCAAACACAATAAATTGATCCAATGCTGGGTAAGGTTCATGTTGGACCATTGTCGTGGTACCGATTATTTTGAGGTAGGCCTATCAATCAGCAAAATTTGACATCTTTTTAAAATATGAACCAATGAATGTGCTCCACTATGTGTCAGGAGTGCAACAATTTACACCTATACTTCAATGTTGCTCATAAGGTTCAAAATGAATGATTATACTCTTTATTAAAAAATACGTCGTTTTTGTGCTAGCATTTGAGGCATTATTATTATGATATTTAATTTAAAAAAACATAGACATCGTAATTCCGCTATTAGTCACCTTGTGTATGTGACGTAATTTATAATTGCATTATTCCCACTAGTACTTAACGTTTTACTACATGTAAGTGAGCTGTACATTTAGCATAATATATCACTATTAACTTAATGTTCTTATTTAAATTTGGAGATAAGAAGGGAGAGACAGAACTAATTACCATCTACTGATTTACATAATGATACATTTTATCCATAGAAAATGTCAGGAGTGCACATAAGTTAAGTTGGCAAACTGAAAACGTCGCTACACAGCTATACATCATACTATAACCTCAAAATTGTGTATGTAGATACACACAGTTATTATCTAGCTGGGGAAAAAAGTTTTATAAGCAGTGAGACCGCATGTTACATTTAAAGTGAATATTTCCTTGACATGTATGCCAGTTTTATAGGAAATTACTAAAAAAATAAACTTTTTTTGTGTGTGTCTGTTTGGATACATAATAATCAGCAATATGTTGCATGGCTATCCTTATTCCATCAAATAAACATACTTAGGAAACCATGTGTGGTAATTTTCTGCTATTTTACCTGGGATGTGAGTTTCAGAATATTTTCAATATTTTCGAGGTTTTATCTTGATGAAACATGAGATAAATGAAATTGGTCAGTTAGAACGTGTTTCCTTCATTAATTTCATATATTCCAGGATGTTGACAACATATTCTGACACAAATGAAACTGAAAATACCATTTTTAATTTTTACCCCTCCCGTCACGTTTTTAGACATTTTTTCTGAAGTCACCCACAATGCAACTGCTTCAGTTGCAGTCTGTTGAATCTGACAACTGCTGATCGAGATCATACTTCCCACTCAGTTCTGTCATCTTTACATATTGGTAATCTAGTCTGCAAGTCATTTATGTGAACAATATAAATTACTGGATCAAATACGATGCTCTGAGGAACTCCCGCATTTATGGTACATTACTCCGATAAACTCCAATCTCCAATTTTAGTTCGTCGCTACTCTATGTAACACAAAAATGAAGTGATCAGCAGACATTTGTTTCATTCAGTGTAAAACCATAGCCTCCTCACATTTTTCCATTTTCAGGTATGTATCTTACAGATCAGATTATTGTGATGTTTTCAACTGCAAACCTACTTGGTCTTATAAGAATTCCTTTGATTGCATCTATCATTGCAAGATATACACGTAATTGCAATACATCGAGGGAATAACTTGTTTCCAAGTACAACTGAGTGATATAGGGCTGATGACGTGATGCTCAACAGTTGGTTGGTGATTAGGCATGGAGGGTCACTGCGTAATTGAATGCTGGAACACCTTAGCCTATCACTCACCTACATTCGTGTCGGATAGACAGAGTAACAATAGTAAGTGGGTTACTCCATTTATCCCAACGTTTGATCAATTTTCAAATTCTCTATTCCCGGACCGCTGATATGCTTTAGCTATGTTGCTAAGTCTCCTACGCACTTTGGGCTTGCAATTTTGTTTGATGTTGTGCAATCAAATCAACTTTCCCTTAGCGCCTACATTCAATATTATAACAATAGCTATTGACACAATATTTCAAAATACTTGTATGCTTTAGCTATGTTGCTAAGTCTCCTACGCACTTTGCGCTTGCAATTTTGTTTGATGTTGTGCAGTCAAATCAACTTTTCCTTAGCGCCTATATTCAATATTATAACAATAGCTATTGACACAATATTTCAAAATACTTGTGTTTGTGAATGCGCTCCAAGTTAGGCCTATTTAAAAGTTGAATTTGACCTTGACCTTCACATAAACAACCTAAATGTGGTCTATATCAATGAAATGTTATCAGAAATGGAATTGGTATGCAGAAAACTAGTAGAAACGATGTGTCACATATTAAATTTGAACAAACTGTTCAAAAGTTATATAAACAATATATTCGTGGCGGCCATCTTGGAGTTTCCCTTTTTGTGCATTTCTTGCAGATTATTCGTAAGGTTACCTACCCAGGTTGTGTTCTTAAGTATATATACATATTGAAGCACGCTAGTGACATAAAATTACGTGATTTATTTGTGGAAATTCGGTTTTTTTTTTTTCAAACGTACGCAAAATGCCGCATTTGTTGTTGTTTTTTCAAACGCTCATAAAAAAAATTGAGCAATTTCCCAGAGTGCCAACAACCATTTTCTGGTTCTTTGATATATGCTGAACACATTTAAATGGGTGGCTTACTTTCTTCATTTAAATCGCACAGCATTTCTGATGCTCCTTGACTATTTACTCCAAGACGATTGTGTAGTGTGTCTATGAGAATGTTCGCATCGATGGTGTCAAATGCGGCGGACATATCTAGTAAAACTAATAGTGCTGCCTGGTTGGTATCCATTGCATTTCCAATATCGTGCTGAGCACGCATCAACGCTGTTTCTGTACTGTGCAATGGTTTGTATGTTGATTGCAGTTCTTCATGGAGTCCAATCGATGTCAAGTGCTCCGATAGTCTCTGCACAGCTATCTTCTCCTTCACCTTTGCAGTAAATGGGAGGTTGGATACAGACCTGTAGTTGGCAAGGATGTTAACGTCCAGACCATGCTTTTTCAAAATGGGCCAAAAATAATCTTTTGTTTGTCAACATATCTCCACAAATAAAAAAATCATGTTCGTCCCGAACCGACGGCGGCCATTTTGGAAATCACTGTTTTCCCGAACATCCCACCCAAAATCGAGAGGGGCATACACTGTAGGAGCTCATTTATAACCCTTTAAGCCCTTACGATGCATTAAGGCATCATTTTACATCCCTAAAAGCAGACTTAATTTTCCTTCAACAAACGGTTTTGGAACTAAAATTTCCATGAAACTAGTTGACCAATACATGGTGATTTTTTTTTTTTAGGCCACATCAAATCATCTTCATCCACTACAAGTCGAGAATTGCGACAGCAATTCGCGGCTTGTAGTGGATGAAGATGAGTATGGTAAATTCAGGCTTGAAAGGGTTTAAGATCAGCTTTCATCAAAATGGTCACGGAATCTAGAAAAATGACCCCACTAAGTGGCCATTGTCTCTACAGTCACAGTTTACTAAAGTTCACATCGTATTCAGAAACTGCGTACCATAAGAATAAAACTCGCCTTTTGTGATAAACTGCACTACTGAGCCTTAAGTTTTAGTCCTAAGTTACCCAACTACTCTGTCTTATATCTCCACCTCTTACTTAGAGGACCACCATTCAATCTCCAGGAATGGGGGGGGGGCTAGAGTTGAAGTAAATTATTTATTTCATCCGCCCGAAATTATTTATTTCCAAAATACTCCAGCCCCAACCCCCCCCCCCCTCCCCTGGAGATTGAATGGTGGCTCCCTTAAATGAGCTGCCAAAACTATGATATCGTCTTAATATATATATACTTGTAAATTTGTAGGCACAATTTCCATTGATCTTTCATATAATAGAGGAGCTCCGTAATGCCCACATGCATCCTTCAGAACTTGTAAAACTCACTACATTTGCTAAATGCTATCTCTGCTTATCCATGTGTTCCATTCCCACTAGCAGGACCCTATCTCGAACATAAAACACATCGAGTAGTCTAGAGAATTATCAATTCTATACAGAGGATAATCTAATTTTAAGCTGACCTGATTAAGTTTGTTATATTCCATAGAAAATCACATAGTCCCATCTTCTTTTTACCAAAGCAATAAGAAAACACCATGTAGTCTAGTGGGTGTTTGAACCCTCTTGAGCATATATATGTTTCACTAACCGTTGCTCTCTCACGGCAGTCTCTGACAAGGTTTATCGACGTCGAGGAGGAATACTGAGACATTTTGTGTTTCACCACGTCTATACGACTCCGCTCTTCAGACAATAAAAAATAATGCTAGAAGTGCATTCCCATGGCTAAATTAGTCTAAAATTGCCTTTGCATCAGTCAAAATAGGCCGACGGGATAAAAAAGAAAAATTTGCTTTTAAATTTGCTTGCGGCGGCCATCTTGAATTCATTCTCCAGAATAAGTTTAAGGTTAAAATTCATGCTCCGCCGGAACCGACGGCGGCCATTTTGAAAAACGCTGTTTTTCGGGACTTTCCCCAAAAAATCGAGAGGGCATAGGAGCTCATAATTAAGATCACCATCTAAAGGGACCCCTCACGACCCAGAATATTGGTCAAAACAAGACGAGGTCTTGACACAATCTACTATGAACGTGGACATCGTGTAAGGAACGTGTGAGGAACGTTATATAACTTGAAGGACTCGGAAAAATCCTGACAGAACGGCAGACCTTGCCGATTGTTTTGTTCAAAACAATCGGCGAGACAATCGGCGAGGTCGTTCTGTCAGCCCTGAGCGAGGTGGGGACGCATTGTGGTCGACGCACGAGCGTGACGACAACTACCTTGTCGTGTGGACGACGTGGCTGTAGTCGGCAGGATCGGTTTGAGAGCGTGATGTACGTATCCGTATCGGGACTGTACCTCGAACAAGAGTCTCCCACGGCTCTCGCACGTGTCAGTAGTTCCTATCACGACCTTAACACTTTGCCAGCAAGACTGTCTGCTGTCATATCCCGTCGTCAGCCGACCTGGCCAAGTCCTTCCCGAGTCTATCACGTCCATGCTGAGATGCCCACACGGAATTAGTAGTCTGTTACACGTTTGTTGCACGTTCATCTAGTCTCCACTCCGATCTTGATAGTTGTAGCGAGGTCCTGCTCACGATCACGCACACAAAAGGTACAAATACCTGCTAAGCTCTATCCAGGTCCATTCAGTTCTAGCCATTTCAACAGCTCACACAGTTACTGCTGAAATATTGAGTGTTAAATAATTTAGCCCACCTTTATTTAGATGATGCAGAGAATGATCTTGCACTGGCCTATTGCGTTATAAATAAGAGAAAGAGAAGACGAAGGAAGATGAGATACTAACAAAGAAAGACGGTCGCATGAGCTAAAACACTACACGGTTGAGAACACAACCAAGAGAAGAGGAGAGACTAAGGAAGGGGCATGACATGATAAGGCGAGTGATTGCAATTTGCACTAATGATAATGTTTAAATAACATGCTTGATTTATCTCATCAGCGCTAATCCTTTATGTGATCCAGCCAGCGCTGGCCACTTTTGTGGAGCGATCCAGCTCCGGTCCTCTTAGTGGATCCAGCCAACGCTGGTCCCCTTTGTAGATTCAACCAGAGCTGGACCCTTTATTAGATCCAACCACTTGGTCCACTTAGTCTATTATGTCAGTGCTGGTCAATTAGTTGATCCTGCAGTGCTGGTCCAATTAGTGGATCCAGCCACAACTGGTCCCATTGGTAGATCCAGTCACAGCTGGTCATATTTGTAGATGCAGCCACAGCTTGTCCCATCAGTGGATCCAGCTACAGCTGGTCCCATTAATTGAGAAAATTTGGGACTGAATAAAGGTGGTCCGTAATCCGGGATGATCCGCTTTGTGAGGCGGTCCGATACCGGGTCCACACTGCAATTATAGGGACATGCCAAGGTCTAAAATCATAAATAAATCGGTGATTTTATTTAGCTTAATAATATGACCATATGATGTAAACATGTCGAGTCCATAGACTAGAACTGCAAAAGTTTTTTTTAATTTTTGTGCTGCGCATTCACCAGTTAGGCTAGATATAATTATTGACAACCATGTCAAAAATAAGAAATACGGGGATTTCGTCTCTATATCTAGCCTAACTGGTAAGTGCGCAGCACAAAAATTAAAATCTAGTCCAAGGACTTGTTTACATCATATGGTCATATTATTAAGCTAAAATAAAATCACCGATTTTTTGATGATTTTAGTCCTGGGCATGTCCCTTTAAGACAACCATTACAACCATTTATCGTGTGGATTATTCCCTTTTGTACATTTGGCACATTGTAAATATTGTAATTTAATAATGTAGACTTATTTTTCATTTATTACAGCAGCAACGCACAACACATTTTATATAAATTTGTCTACTACTCGGTTTTGTTCTAATACATATATTTTGCTTGAAATAGGCAAATGCAATCGGACGGTACTAGACGTATTATTGGTGTTATTCCAACATCTGTTGCTTCATACCCATACCGAAGTGGATCCGGTTTCATCCATTATAGCAACATTATTGTGCTATTTATAGACATTATTCTACTATTTATAATATCATATCCTGTAATTGAATAGGCCCTAGTATAATATCCACCAAGTCGCATGAATAAATATTACATAGTGTCTGGTCAGTCACGTTACTGGTCAGATGTGGATGATCTCTCTGATGTATCTTGCCTTTGAAATAGTATGTTGTGACTAAGATTAAGAGATCTAAGCCATGATTATGTTGGGACGAGATAATATATCAGTATATAACATGATCATCACACAATATTGTAAGAGGCCTAACGTAATATTACACCCATAGTCTAAGTAATGACATGTAGGCATGTACCGTATATGGCATTATAATGTCAATATAAATTAACATAATGTCTTGACCATAATAAACTAATTTTACACCCACCAAAGACCATACAGGATTTGAAACAAAACTATTTTGACCAAACGATAAACACTGTTTAAAGCGCTAAATCTGAAATATCCAGAAGTCATAGCGCCCAATTATAATGGTATACTGTATAGTGGCATTGTGATGTCATATCTTTACAATCAAGTGCAATATTGCAGTACTCTTCATATCTTGCCATTATAATATAATATTATTAGAGTGTCCCATTCTATCATTGTATGACATATTCTACAATTTTAGAAGTTTACAACATTGCCACATTAAAGCCCCGAGGGCTATGACTTTAATGAAGCCGCATCTAATAGTTGCTGAAGAAGGTTTACTTGAGATATTACATCGCAATTTGTGTTGAATAAACTAAAATTCCAGAGGTACGTCTTTATGGGGAATTCTAACAAAGAAGATTTAAGATGCCATATCCTTTCATTATACAAACTTTTATACTATTAATACATGTATTAAATTTGTATATTTGATATTATATACCAACTTTTTTATTATCATATCATAGTGCTTTGATAGCATGTATTGACACAATAATGCGGCTTGCCATATCCTAAAATTAATAGGTTTGTCAAGACATTATACTATTATATAGTGACATAATAATGTCATGCCTACATGTCATATTATAGCATTAGAGTGTATTATTATGGTATAATAAAATTGTTTGATTGAAACTATAGTGACAAAATATGAGATCATCCGCATGTGGCTAGATGCCCTGATTGAAGCTATTATTTATTCATGCGACAGGTCGAGATAATGGTATTTAATGTCAGGGTATACATTTTAATGTTATAAATGGTAGAATACTGTCTAGATATGACACTATAATGTTGATATAATGTATAAAACCGGATCCACTTCGGTATGAAGCAACAGATGTTGGAATAACACCAGTGAGTAAATGTCTAGCTTCGTAGGTCCACGCCCGATGATTAGCTCGCTCCCTTCAAATGAAAGACAGTGTTAATGTATTACAACAAAAATAAGTGAACATAAAATGTGTTAAGCTTTGTGGCTTTAATTAAAAAAAAAATGTTGATGTTTCCATAATTAAATTAGAATATTTACAATTGTTGATCAAAATGCACAAAAGGGAACAATTTTACATAATAAATGGTTGTAACGGTTGTTTTTATTATGTTGAAATCAATTTTAGGTCGATATCTTCAAAACCATCAATGTTAGGGTATACACATATATTACCAATCCCCCATAACAAACCATTGCGCAAATTTTGAAAGGTCGTTGGGCCCAACGGTTGAAAAGCTACAGTGAAATCTGGCGCTGGTAAACCGCTTAAAGGGGGGGGGGGGGTTATATTACATCTTTCAGTGTCAGTGCCAAATGCGTCACCAACCAAAAAATGTTCAATGGCCTCAACTCAGTAAACACAAAATATTGTATAACATTTATACAACGCCGGCCCAATGTCTTCGACGTTGGTCCAACATTGTATAAATGTTATACAAATGTTTTGTGTTTACCGGACAGTCAGGTTATAGCTGGAGAGTTTAGGTTTAGATAGATACAAGACCAGTCCACCAGCTACTAGAGCAGTGGTTCAAAAGTCATGATGCGATATGGCCGCCATCTTTGATTTCTGCAGAAGGGGACCAATTGATGCTAAAAAAACTTCAGAAATGTAATTTTTATGTCAAAATTAGTGGGTAAATACATCTAACACAACATTCTGTGGCAAATGGTTCAAAAGTTATGGGGAGATATGTGCCGGCCATTTTGGGTTTCTCTAATAAAAAAGTTTCCTATCCCACCTTACTTTTTTTGGTCATTGACCATACTCATACCCACCCAAGTCAGTTGAAATTAGCTTCCTAATTTTTTTTCACAGATTGGCTAAAATATGAGCTAATTTCGGGATACTACCATGTAGAAACCAGTTCAGAGCAGAATACCGCAAAAGATCGACTGAAGCGTAAATCTATAATACATGTATATTGTATTTCTAAGACTAGAATAACATTAATATTTGAATAATTGAAAAAAAAGCCCATCCTAGAATGATCCTTTTTACTTGACTAAGAATCCGATTATAGAACGTAGATCGAACCCACAGAAGGTGAATTAATTCCTAAGATTGCCAGTAACAAGATAACAGTTGGAACCACAGCACAAGACAAATGGTCTTCAAGGGTGATAAACACGTTAACGCAGTAGAAAAAAATCCAAAACTTTAAGAAACATGTCGCATCAACTTTTATTTTAAGATGACGGAGTGAGTGAGTGAGTGAGTGAGTGAGTGAGTGAGTGAGTGAGTGAGTGAGTGAGTGAGTGAGTGAAAATGAAATGAATCGGGCTTTAGGCCACCTTTGTGCACATATAGGCTAAACTGGGCCAGGAGAACCTCCTGAGGATGGTGAGATGATTGAGATGACACTGTCCTTCAGACACAGGATTCGAAATTCGAGCCCTGGCGGTCTGAGGCCGAGCACGCTACCTCTCGGTCACGGAGGCTCCCCACAATACTAACTTTCACACGTGGACGGGGAAGAAACAATTTTTGTTTCTCTCAAACCGCCGAGGCCGGGAACCGAACCCCGAACTCTGGCGTGAAAGGCAGCGGTGCTAACCACTACCCTAGGGCCCCCGCCCGAGTGAGTGAGTGACCCTCAAACAAAGTGCAAAGTGCAAAGTATCATACCCTTCCTTTTTGTCACTACACCAGCCACGAACATCCCATGAATAATACCTGTGTATTTTGGCGATGTCCACGATGTCCCGCAAAGATGTAAAACATGTAAATTGGCCGAGTATAGAGGTTTCTTCAAATCTCAAATACCTCTAACGATTACTAAACTCCATCTACAAAGTATATACAATGTAATCCCTACAGCTCTAAGTTACACAAATTACATGGTGTATACCCAACGACAAATAAGGTCGTTGGGCCCAACGGTTGAAAAGCTACAGTGAAATCTGGCGCTGGTAAACCGCTTAAAGGGGGGGGGGGTTATATTACATCTTTCAGTGTCAGTGCCAAATGCGTCACCAACCAAAAAATGTTCAATGACCTCAACTCAGTAAACACAAAATATTGTATAACATTTATACAACGCCGGCACAATGACTTCGACGTTGGTCCAACATTGTATAAATGTTATACAAATGTTTTGTGTTTACCGGACAGTCAGTTTATAGCTGGAGAGTTTAGGTTTAGATAGATACAAGACCAGTCCACCAGCTACTAGAGCAGTGGTTCAAAAGTCATGATGCGATATGGCCGCCATCTTTGATTTCTGCAGAAGGGGACCAATTGATGCTAAAAAAACTTCAGAAATGTTATTTTTATGTCAAAATTAGTGGGTAAATACATCTAACACAACATTCTGTGGCAAATGGTTCAAAAGTTATGGGGAGATATGTGCCGGCCATTTTGGGTTTCTCTAATAAAAAAGTTTCCTATCCCACCTTACTTTTTTTGGTCATTGACCATACTCATACCCACCCAAGTCAGTTGAAATTAGCTTCCTAATTTTTTTTCACAGATTGGCTAAAATATGAGCTAATTTCGGGATACTACCATGTAGAAACCAGTTCAGAGCAGAATACCGCAAAAGATCGACTGAAGCGTAAATCTATATTACATGTATATTGTATTTCTAAGACTAGAATAACATTAATATTTGAATAATTGAAAAAAGCCCATCTTAGAATGATCCTTTTTACTTGACTAAGAATCCGATTATAGAACGTAGATCGAACCCACAGAAGGTGGATTAATTCCTAAGATTGCCAGTAACAAGATAACAGTTGGAACCACAGCACAAGACAACTTAGTATATTATATGGCGTATTGTTCAACATATATTTTGAACCAAAATCTACATTTTTGAGCATTAAAGACCTATACCCAAGTGCTTTTTAACTTCAAAGTTTAAAATTGTATAGGCTTATATCATCGTAAAGTTCTTTCCACCCCCCATTTGAAAGAGATATGTACCTGATAAGTGTGCATTTCGGAATGTTCATACAATTAATAACAACCATCCCAATATTTATAATGGCTTCAAACAAGCTGCTGAGGGTCTAGATGAAGGGTCCGATGTTGATTTTTTTTTAAAGGATCAACACTGAGGAAAATCCCTTCCTTTTTGTCACTACACCAGCCACGAACATCCCATGAATAATACCTGTGTATTTTGGCGATGTCCACGATGTCCCGCAAAGATGTAAAACATGTAAATTGGCCGAGTATAGAGGTGTTGACCCTTCGTGTTTAGAAATGTGAGACCCGTTTGGAAAGCGCTGTTAAGTTGTGGTTTTCCGATGACACTGTATTCAACTAGCAACGTCTTTGACGATGTGATACATCTGAGACCTTACACATTTATCCTAATACGAGTTAGGAACTTTTTGTCATAGATTACGGCTAGTAAATTATAAAAAAAACCTATCTTTAGAAGGAAATACTCAAATCGTTGACTCGAAAACAATTTCCTGTCAAACATAGCGACGACATTAAAAAATAGGTGGATCTAGAAGACAAAAATGTAATGACCGACATTTTGTCATAATTCGTCTTTTTTGAAACCTGATTACGGATGTTTCTAAAAATTGTAATATTATCGGAATGTTGCCTTCACTGATTCAAACACTCAAAAAGATATAACAGGGCTAGAGAGAAAACATGCAATTTGCCTGGGTATGCACTTTTACTTAACTCTGAGTACTAATTTCGATGTATGTTATAATTATGCATGTAAATTTGTATACATAAATTATTATTATTCCAATTCAGTCAAAAGATACACAACATATTAAAGTATTTTCAAGACATATTGTGAGATAATATGATATATATCGCAACCTTACCAACTAATTCTGTTCCAATATCCGTGCACACATCAACCCTATGTCCAGCGGTCGCCAGTGGCATAGGACAATACATCATACTTGGATTCATTCCGGTGACTTCAACCAATCGACCCAATTTCTTACCTGCATTCTATACAAAACATATTTTTAGTATGTCTAAATGTCTGTCAAATCTTTTGACTTGGACATTAGAAAACTTATAAATTTATGTTAGGTTATTTGAAATAATTACATTGACAAAGCTATAGCTTCAAATAATACATATTATAATTTAATCCGATATGTAGACGAGCCATTTAGAGAATTTGACAACGACATGAGAGAACGAGTTAGTGGGAGGGAGAAGTTGAACCACCTTGGGTTTGTCTAGTGGAGATATAGAGCTAATCGGGTCAATACTGCAAAATCTGGGTTTGAAAGATAATATTTTGTTTGATACTATGGTTTTCTAACGCAAACCTATTATTGCACCCTGGATTTACTCTAATGGCATTGGTGTCTCAATAGGAACACTATTTTAAGCAGAGCTAAACATAGCTAAGATTTCAGCCCTGTGTCAACCACATGGACAGCCACTGCTGGGGCTAAGCTAAACACGGATAAATGTTGGCGTTTTTTTATCAAATTGCCCAAATCGCCAAAATAAAACGGGCAACAATATTTTCCAGTGTAAAGTATCTTGATGTAATTATGGATGAGTATTTTTAGAGCAACACTTTTCAAGTCCGCAATCGTCGGCAATGTGCCAAATTTCTGCAAAAATAACAAGGCCCGTTAATGAAATTGTCGGTCGGCTATTTTGAATTTGAACTGGTTGAATTTTTTCATGGTATATCCCTACCTAAAACTGCACATTTTGTTCTATAGTAATGGTCTAGCTATCTAGTCCGGTTATCCAAATATTACGCATATTATAAAAATAATGGCCGCCATGACCTAGTTTCTGTCCGAATATCGCCCAATTTCGAGCTCATCTGAGCTATTAGTGAAATGGATATATGGTATAAATTTTGGAGCGATACATAAAAAAATGTTGAGTGAATAGAGTTAACGAGTAAAATTGTCAATCGGAAAAAAGTCAAGGTCATAGGGGTCACAGAAAGGTTAAATGTAAAGTTAGTCAAGCTTTAGTCATGATTAACCTGTCTGTGAAGTTTAATGAGTATTCCAGTTATGCGAAACAAGTTATAGTGCTAAAAATGACGGATAGACGGTGGATGGACGGGCGGACGTGCCTGGTGACGACAATAGGCATCTGCCAAAAGTTTGTCTGAGGCCTAAAAAGCCTAAGTTGTATATTGATTTGTCTCGTTTCATTTGGCTATATGTAGCCTATGTGTGACATAACGTAGCCTGGGTATACAGCAAATAACTATGTGATTATGACAATTTTTTTCTTTGAGTGAAATGCAGCAGTTTATAAAATATCCAGAAGCTCATGATATAAAATCTGTACCTACTCTATTGTTGCATCCAACGGTAACTTTGAGCGTGTAAGGATATTGGTAAATTGGATCCTGTAAACGATTAAGCAAACGTAGTAAAATAAACAAAAATACATTTTTCTTATCAATTATACGTTGTTCGTAGCACTGTGTTTCTAATTCAATTCATTTGAGTTTAAGGACTATCCAATGATCACTACTAAAGTACATTCATACAATCATAGGCTACATTCACCAAGTACGGGTCCAGCCGTTTATAAATAGCCGCCCATTAAAAAACGACCGTGCGTTTTTAAGCACTCGCAGGGCACTTCCGGCGAGTGTTTATTAACACCCGGGCGTTTATAAACGGTCGGCCAGTATGACTGGTTTACCATACTTTTTATTCTATAATATCAGGTATTATCTCTTAATCAGACCAGATTTGGTATAATGTATAAATTGACACAGCACAACACTACTTACTGCATAATTTGCATTTTCTATGTGCAATTTTTTTTGTACACACGATTTAGTGGACAAAACTCGCAGATTTCGGACATTTATTTCATGAGCCTACCTTACAAAAACAAAAAAACTGTAGATTATTATCTGGTTTGCCCGTTTATAAACGCTCGGGTGTTTATTTATAAGCACTCGCTGGAAGTGCGCCGCGGTGACAGTTTATAAACGACTGAGCCCGTACCTGTTCACATTGGTGAATAGTTTAGTGAACATGAATGAGCGATTACTTACGACAACAAAAATGAGAATTATATAAGAAGTATTATATATATTGAATCTATTGCGGGCACAGTAGACACTTTCAAAATCGTCTTATTTTTTCTCTGTTTAAAATAGAACTTCCATCTTAATAATATATCAGTAATTTATATTAATAGGGGTAAGGTTGCAAAACAGTGGGTAAAATAAATTACGATAGCGGCGGGAGCGTTGGAAGACTGGATCAGTATAGGTGGAGAGATTGACATTATGCTTGTAAACAATTAAAATGCTGTATTCACATGACAAGGACTTGCGAGTATTTGATGAGATTTTGCAGCGATTAAATAGTTCTCTGGTAAAGGATTAGAAAAGTGATTTGAAAATAAAGTAATGTGAAAAGTCATCCAGGAAAATGATCACTCACCCTGAACAATCCTGCCCTATTTCATTGAAAATGATGTAACTCAAACCAGTGTTCAGGATATACAAGCCAGCCTTCTGATCACCAGTACTCCAGCTGTACACTGTGAGCCGATAAATGTATCTGCCCATGTAGACCAGTTGAACTCATTGATTTACTCGTGTTCGATTGAGTACTATGCAAATATTGACTCTAGCTCTGTGGATGTCACCACTCAGAAGGATTATGATGATCCAGATGTGCAGTCACGTCGTGCAGCTGATGGTTGTGAAAACTGGTAATCGCTGGAGGAGTATACGCTGCCAACCTGCTCAGAAATGAACTGACCACATTGCAAAATAAACTCTCAAAAATCACAGATCTGGCAACAGTCTCTAAACAGCGTGTAACGCCAGATCTCAGACCTCTAAGCAGCCTATGGAATTAGATCACCGAACATATCAACAACCTCCCATAAAACAAGCGCCCGTGAAGAAGAATCGTGTCACAGTCATTGGGGCATCCAATGTACAAGGAATACAGACAAGGGAACAGAGACAGTTACATTTGTTAATGCAGGATGACAACTCAACCAGATGGATCAGTGAATTACCAGCATGATTTCTAAAGACATTGATTCTGTCGTGCCGCATCTGGGCATAAACGATGCTCTGAATGCTCTTGAATGACACATCTCAGAAACATTGGACGTAACCACAGTAGCCCAGCGCTCATTTGATGATATATATGCAGTACCTCCTACATCTTCAAGAAAGTGTCGAGATGCTGAATCACCCCTACAAACGTAGATGTGAAGACAGTCAGCATCTACACTTAGTTTAAACAGGTTGCTCAGCCAGAGATCTAACTGAGGATGGTGTTCACCTTAAATAAACTGGTAAAGTTAAAGTTGCCAACGCCATTCTAGAATCGCTTCAGAATTTCAGCAAGCCTGTTGCTTTCAGGAATCCCTAGAAATTATTCTACGAAGACAATCATGTGACAATTTCACGAACAAGTAACCGAAAATAAAATAGTGTTAAATTCTGAACAATCACCACCTAGTAGGGTAAAAAATATAATTTCCGTGACCGTGGAAAGGGGACCAAGGTTTTATTCTCTTCATTAGGTGCTAAGCTCAAAATTTGGCGGGGGCCCACCTCCGAAAAAGGTGGGTGGAATTCTGTAGGCGGCCAATTTGAAAATGGCCGCTACAGAAACAGGCAAAGTGGTAAAATTGTCATTTCCAGTCTGATATAATAGTGTGATACGTCAATTTAGTGATACATGTAACTTGGGTAAAATAATTCGCTTATGACAATTTCAAACCAAAATAATTATTCCCAAGCAAAAATCCAAGATGGCCGACCATATAAAATGGTGACATTTGGCATATCTATAATAAACCGGCATGTATCGGGACCCCCTTGATCCTCTGAAACTAACTTTTTTTGCAGTTTGTTTGTGCTCTTTTATATGAAATATGAAAAATATTTGTATGATCCATACCCGGTAATCAATAGTAATGATAACTTTTAATAGAAATACATAGAGCTCTCTGTGATACCAGTTTAGACAATATCTAGAACAGAATTATGTTAACTATCGATCCCTGTTTAAATTACATATCACCCCTGCAAAAGAATTGTTAAAGATTTTCCGTCACACTCACAGACAGCAGCAATCATGTTTGTGATGACAAGGATGAAATGTTTGTGATAATTAATCCCATCTGGTGTAATATAATACTTATAATACACACAGTTCATAGTTGGTGCATTTTTTGCAACATACATTGATGTTTACGATAGATATAGATGTAAGCTAGCTAATATTGAATATATTTTTCTCTTTTTTTATGGGGGGGGGGGGGGAGGGCGTTTGGAGGTTCATCAAAATGACTTGTCTTTGCTGGAAATATATTTAAGAGATTCTATGGTCTTCTAATAACACCATAATTATAAAACATAATATTTAACATGCAATTAATCTATAAAACGAGATTTTTATCAAATCTAGCTATTTCACATATTTCACCCCAGATTAACATAAAATTATTAAATAATACCAAAAATCTTCCGAAATATAAAATATAATTTAAAAGACCTTCTATCACTAATAAGATATATTCTAACACGTCTATGCAATCTAATATACTTCAAAAGAGAATCACATTAATTTTATGACGCTCCTTAATAACATTGTAAACGTTTGTTATGTTTTATACTTTTCAATGTTGCATACATCACAATCGTGTTGCGTACATCACGAATTCATCTTTGTGCGGTAGTAAATTCCGAGCTTAACTAATTATACAAAAGTTATAGCATTTGTACATAATATGGGTTATAGGAAACGTGTTACTTTAATAAAAATATATTGAGAATATTCACCGAAAAATTTTCATAATAAAATAAATTACATTTTTTGTGATGTACGCAACGTTGCATACATCACGACACTTAAATCTCAGAATAAACCAAACGTGCAAGACATTTTTTGTTTTCTTTGCATAGCATCAAAGCATACCTTCCCATGGTCACCTAGTATCCTTAAACTAAGTAAAATAATTCAAATAATAATTTTTCAGCAACATTGAAAATACCTATCATTTTGTAGGAAAATATAGTAAAAAATTACCATTAGGTGGCGCTGTGAATATATCATTAATATTAGCCAGAATAAATAAATTCATACAACAAATTTTGAGCAAAGTTGTTATTTGTCTAATCTTGTGTTTGCTTGGTTTAAAAAAATAGCTGTTATGTCGCGATTCCATGGTTTTGCCCAGGTGTGAAAGGGGATTAAGAATGCTTGTCTTGATGTGATAACTAATTTGAATCTACAACAATATGTAACCGAATATACTAGGGTGATTAAAAACTCTGCAAGTTTGATTGATCATATTTATGTTTCTAACGATTTAAAAATTGTACAGTTGCTAAAACTGGTCTCAGTGATCACTATATCCCGTTTGTTGTTATAAACACTAAACTGAAACCACCAAGTGATTCTATGTCCGGTCAACATAAACTAGTTAATTATATGAATTATAAGAGCTTTAACAATGTGAAGCCAAGTAATGATTTGATGGTAGCCAAATGGCACGATGGTAACCTTAGTATATGTGATGCTATTTGTATTGCCATTTCTTCCTGTCTGAATTTACCTCTATAATTAATAAACACATACCACTAGTACAAAAGATAGTTAAGAGGATTAAACAAATCGGCTGGATTACACCTGAATTGATAAAAAGTATTTAGTCTTCGAGACTTTTCAAAAGCTAGGTTTTGCAAAGTTTTATTCACATCCTTCCTCTATCAGCTCTAGGCACATAATGGTCGAATAATAAGTCTGGGGCCATCCTGCCCAACAGCATACATAATTCAACAGCATGACTAATCGCTAACCCCACCTAGATCAGATACCAGGATTCATAGGTGGCGTATTAGTGCCATATGGCAATCCGGAACAGGAACTATTGTAAAAACTTGACAAGAAAATCTAAGCAGGCGTTTTTATATAACTTAATTGAAGAGAGTCAGAACAACCACGCAAATGCAAAAAGATTAAATGAATCATCTAATAAGTCTAGACAACCAACCTTCCACAAAACAAACCAATATAAAACTTACAGATGAACAGGATATTGCAAACGCATTTGACCTACATTTCAAATCTATAGTAGATCAATACATTGATGTTATTCCGCCATCAAGTAATAATGACACTACCCAGCACGATTTTCAACCATTAACACATTTTGTTAAGACTAAGCTGCCGCCTGTTGACATGTTTAAAATACCGCTTATCACCAAACAGGCTGTTTTCAATTTTTTTTGTCGACATTAGATGTTATGAAATTAGAAGGAGTAGATGGCATCAGTGCACATATGTTAAAGTTAAGCGATCCTTACATCACCCATATAATCACCGAAATTTGTAATTTTAGCATTACTAAAAATCAATTTCTTAATGATTGGAAAACAGCAGTTGTTACACTACTTTTCAAGAAAGGTTTTACTGATGATCTTAGAAATTACAGTCCGATATCTATTTTAACTATTTTTTCTAATCTATTGGAGAGACATGTGTTCAACTATCTCTACCTCTAATTTCTTGTTTGGCATGACCTGGTGATATCTCAGCAGACGGTGATAGAGCATTTGCTGGTTGCCTGTTCATGACAGGACGCGCCACTACGTTCGCCTGAGCGATAGACGTTGCCCTGGAGAAGTCCGGACCTCAATCAAGGCAACCTTATCCTCATAGCACTTCCCACTGATGTCGATGGCCACCGACCTATCAGACAGAGACCTACCGCAAGCCTCTGCCAAAACAGAAAGTGGTAGACGACCAAATCAATGAAAATATCAAAGCCGGTGTGTGATCCAAACGTGAATATCGCATTAACTCCAAAGGAGAATGAATCATAATGCTTTTGCATAAATCACCGTAAACTAACTGCGGTTATGTTGAATGATTCTTGCATGTACCTCTAATACAGGACATATTCGACCAGCTTAGTGGAGCCAAGCTCTTCTCGACGCTGGATCTCAAAAGTGGGTATTGGCAGATTCCAGTATCCCCAGGTGTTGGTGTTCAAACACATGCAGTTTGGACTGGCCAATGTCCCAACTTTTTTCCAAGGAGGTTCTGCATGGACTAATCGGTAAGTGCAGCTTTGTCTATATGGATAATATCATCATTTACAGCAGAAATGCCGCAGAGCACGTTTACCACCTCAAGCTCATGGACAGATTACGTGAGGCCAGTTTGAAAGTGAAACCAGGCAAGAAGTAGTAGTAGTAAATCATTGCTTTATGTCACTTTTTGGCACAAAAGGTCTTTTAAGTGACATTGCAATACGATAGAAACGTAGTCAATTTATGAGATGAAATGATGTACAGATGATGATGTGAGGGTGAGGTTGATAGGGCATGGTGGGTTATTGAGAGCGTTTTCCTTCGCTCGCCCGATAAGGGGTTCTGGGCATGTCTAGAAAATCTACACCCAGACATGCCCAGACGGCCGGAGACTTGGGTTTCGCTGTGCAATTTAATGCTGAAACTCTGTGGCATTTCACGCAGCTCCGCTATCCAGGGGTCGGAAAGTCCCCAGAGTAACAATAGGAAGGATAACTCCCTATGGGTAACATTCATCCCACGTGAGAGACCTAATTTCAAACACGCTATAGCCGGTTATTTAAGGCTACCACAGCCTACACCAGCGCCAGCACTGATGCGAGAGCTGCATTAGCACCGCAGTTGAGTGGAGGAATCAGGGTATACCACTGGCAATCCGCCCGAAAATTATGGCCAGATACAAGGAGGCTGCAGCTTCCCTTGGATGATTGCTGTAGAATAGTGCTTCCGCACCATGCCATACAGCATGCAACTGACGGAACAGATCCCTAATGACCCTCCCCGGATGGGGGCGAAAAGTACTACTACTAGCAATCATCCCGGTACCCCACCAGGCAAGAAACAAGTCAACCTATTAGGTTACAATGTGAGCATCAACGGAATCTCCGGTGACCAGGAGAAAACCAGAGCGATCACCACCATGAATCCACCTTCGTCAGAGTCAGAGGTAAGGAGATTCTTCGGCATGATCTGGTATTACCGACAGACCATACCCAATTACGCTAAAATAGCTGCCCCTATCATAGCTCTAGCTAGAAAGAATGTCCCATGGGGGGGGGGGGGGGTCGAGCAACAAAAAACATTTGACGACCTAAAGAATGTCGTTTAGTCCAACCACGACACGAATTAGCTTTCCCACAAACTTATATGCCTTTACACAGATGCCTGGACTATGCCGCCGGCAGCATCTTGGTACAGGAGGGGAAGACCACGTGGAACGAGTGATCCAGAATTGCTGGGCTACCATGGAAAAAAGAAGCTTATAGCATCGTTTATTGCTAACAGAATTTAAGACCATATCCATGGGGGGGGGGGGGGAGATTCACGATCCTTACTGATCACAAGCCTCCATGCTCATTATTCCAGAATGAGATGGCGAATACGAAAATCCAACGTCGGCCGGGAATTTGAGGCTGGCATACAGTATAAAGAGGATTATAATAAAGTGCGGGCTGATAAATGTTTAGCCGCCTTCACACATAGACGCTACCACTTGGTCCCTACCCTGGATAGAGCTTGACAAAGTTAAAAACATAACAGACTCAGGCATTCCCCAATGAAGGGAAGGCGGCTGGAAACCCCAATAACGAGGAGTACAGGTTCCAGGGTGGAATTCCAAATGCCGTATGTGGAAGACAGGCTCAGTTCCCTTGAATTTTGCCTCGTCTGTGTGGCAGATCAGCATCATCGCTAGATAATAGGCTAATAATTCACAACCAACAAAAATCTCAACGTTTAAAACGTACGATTAATAATTTAGTATAGATAATACACTACTACTTACTGTTATGTCTCTTAAATTTTTCACACCTTGAATAGAGCTCGATATTTCTAGGAGTTGGGTAGTATGCTGCATTGACTTTGCCTTTAATCTCCAATCATCAGACTTGACTAATTTCAATTTCCAGTAACAGTCAGACCAAAATGCAGACGATCTCGATGCGTTAGCATGTGAAAAAATACTGACGGTCACGCAGAAAAGTAATAATATTGCTGCATGTATCATGTTAAAGCCCATCCTTCTGAGAATTCCTGCAAATTATTTAAAAATACGTACATTAAAACAATAAGGTTTGAGACAGTGGCAAATAAATCTTTATGTAGGCCATTTATTGACAAGAAGTAACAGATTAAAGGGACTGGCCCAGGCTAAAATCATCAAAAATCAGTGATTTTATTTTGGCTTTTCAATATGACCATATCATGTAAACATGTACATAGACTAGAACTGCAGAAGTTTTTAATTTTTCCTGCTGCGCATTCACCAGTTAGACTAGATATAGATAGATTAATGTCGAGACATCAAAAAGGGGTGCGGGTTACAATTGTATACTAACACCATTGGGTGCAGACTTATTCTTCAAATTAAAAAGAAAAATTATCAATCACCAGTATAAGTGGATCTGTCAGAAATGCTTTCTCCTAGTGAACAAGAGGAGTCTGCTTTCAAATTTTGTCAGCCGAAGGGGGGTAGCACTTTTAAAGTGACAACACAGTTCTCACGTAAAGAGCTGTACAACATAGAACAATGAACTGCCTTCACAGTTTATGCTGCGGTTCTCTGTGAAGCTCATCCAAATGAATTTTGTAAATTTATTAGATCTACCTCTAAGCGTTTCGTGGGTAAAGCATGGAAGGATTATGATCAGAAATTTAAAAGGTGAGTGCCTCATCATAAACTCCCATAGCAACAGGTGCATTGGGACCTGTCTTTTTCATTGATTAACAGAGTGAAATTTGATCAGGGTCAAAACAGTCCTTTTGGCCCAAAAATTCAAATTTCAACTCCAGTTATTTCATCAGAGGGCAATGTTTTGATTTTGAACTTAAAGGAGGATGTGAAAGAATAAATTGCAAATTTAGGCATAATTGTGTCCACTGCAATAATAAAAAACAAGACTACATAAGTCCAGGAGCTCCCGCTCCGAATTAGAATTTGATTTAAGCAATTTTGTATAGGGTTATTAATTTAGTCCTAGTCTAGGTCAAAAATCAAGACGCAAGACAACTAGGTCTAAGAAGCCCAGTCTAAGAGTAAGATAAGAACTAGACAGTCTGTCAGAGATTGCAAACCTCCATTGAAATTAATGATCCTAATCAGTATCCCAGTAATGGTCTACCTATCTGGCACGGTTTACCCGATATCAGGCCAATCGAGTTGACTAATAGCTGATTTACGGTCATTTTGAATTCGATATAAATTAGTTAAAAACTTAGGGTGCATTCTCCCCCAAAACCTCAAATTTTGTTTTATAGTAATGGACTAACATCTAACACAGTTTGCAAAATATTGGGCATGTGAAAGTAAATAATGGCCGATAGGGGGCCATTTTGAATTTGATCGAGTCAGAATTTTTCAAGATGCATCCTCAGCTGAAATCTCACATTTCATTCTATAGTAATTGTCTAGCTATCTAGCACGGTTTACCAAATATCGGCCATGTGAAAGTGAATAATGGCCTAAAGGCGGCCATTTTGAATTTGATCAAGTCAAAATTTTCCAAGATGCATCCTCAGCTGAAATCTCACATTTCATTTTATAGTAATGGTCTAGCCATCTAGCACGGTTACCAAAAACCGGCTATGTGAAAGTGAATAATGGCCGATAGGCGGCCATTTTGAATGTGATCGAGTCAATTTTTTTCAAGATGCATCCTCTCTTGTAATCTCACATTTTGTTTTATAGTAATGGTCCAGCTATCTAACACGGTTTACCAAATATCAGCAATGTGAAAGTAAATAGTGGCCGATAGACGGCCATTTTGAATTCGCTTGAGTCCAAAGTTTTTAAAAGGCATCCTCTCTCGAAACGTCACATTTTGTTTTATAGTAATGGTCTAGCTATCTAGCACGGTTTACCTGATATCAGGCCTATCGAGGTAAATAATGCTGTTTGTCGGCCACTTTGAATTCGTAAGTTAAAAATTTTCAGGGTGCATCCTCCCCCGAAAACTCACACTTTGTTTTATAGTAATCAGGTAATGGTCTAGCCATCTAGCACGGTTTACCAAATATCAGCCATGTGAAAATGAATAATGGCCGAAAAGGCGGCCATTTTAAATTTGATCAAGTCAAATTTTTCAAGATGCATCCTCATCTGAAATCTCACATTTTGTTTTACAGTAATGGTCTAGCCATCTAGCACGGTTGACCAAATAACGGCCATGTGAAAGTGAATAATGGCCGATTGGCGGCCATTTTGAACTTGGACGAGTTGAATTTTTTCAAGATGCATTCTCTCCTGAAACCTTACAATTTATTTGATATTAATGGTGTAGCTATCTTGAGCGGTTTTTATGATATTCCGCAATATCAGGCCTGTCGAGGTGAATAATGGCCGATAGGCGGCCATTTTTAATTTTATCGACTTGAAATTTTTCAAGATGCATCCTCTCCTGAAACCTCACAATTTGTTTTATAGTAATGGTGTATCTATCTTGAGCGGTTTTCATGATATTCCGCAAAATCTTTCAGTCGGATTTACCGATGTTATAAATTAGGTCAAAGTGCTGGGTCAACTTCAAGGTCAAGGTCCAAAAACCTGAAAAGGCACAACTAGGGACCTTAGAGAACATGTATGTGCAATATGACTGTCATCGGCCCAGTACTTTTCGAGATCTGCTCCGGAAACGAAGTGCGCGTCAAAAAGTCTAAATAGGTCATAGTTCTGAACCAGAAGTAGGTCAAAGTTCAAATACCCCAAAAGGCACAACTAGACCCCCTAGGGGTGTTGTGTGTAAAATTTGAAGACAATCGGAAAAGTACTTTCAGAGATATGCTCCGGAAACGAATTGTTTACGGACGGCCCAACAGCCCAACGCCGTAACATCATCATTTTCTCCTCTGCAACCTTGCGTATTGAATTCAGATTAAAAATATTTTAACCTGTCCATTAGCCACCTGGAAGTAACCCACATACCAAAAATTGTTATCCTAGCTTATTTTCTTACAAAGTTATAGGCAAAAGAAGAGGCCAAAAAAACCGGAGGTAGAATCCATAGCTCCCTCCGTCTCACCTACGGTGACGGCGGGAGCTAAAAACAGCAAGTGCAACCAGCATGCTACCAAAGCAAAACATGCTGCCAACCCCAATTCGGGTAAATAGGCTAACTAGCTGGTTGCAGATTGCTGGTTATGATGTTGTCAAAACTAGTGAACTCGTCACTATGACCGTCCAGAACAAGAAGTAGCAGCGCAAAATCATATTTCAGTGTCACAAAATGTGTCAGTTGTACATGGAAAAAGAATTAAAAATGAATCGTATTGCTGGCCCTTTTGAAGAGCCACCTTTAGATAATTTCAGGATCTCTCCTCTAAGTTGTGTACCGAAGAAAGAGCCAAATTCTTTTAGAATCATTTATGATTTATCATATCCGAAAGGTAATTCTATAATAATAAAGGAAGTGTCTATTTACCCCGTCACGGGGTGTGCAAGAAAAGATTAAACCCCTTATTTCTTATGTCTTTGTTTGTTTTTTGGCGCTCATTCACGGAACTGAATAGCCTACACCAGGACCTTATGAAAATGAACAGGTAAGTCATGCCGCGTAAAAACAAACACTGTAAATATATCCCTGACACCAAATATATGTGAATTGGCAACTACACGTATTATGGTCCACCGTCTACGACACTGGGCCAACATTAAACCAACATCAGGGTAAATATATAGTCAACTTTATGACGGGGAATGCCGGCCGCAGGTCCAGGGCGGGGGAGGGGGGACGGCCCCGCTTTTTTCGCCACATTATTTTAAAAAGCCAACTAAATTGACTTAAATATACCAACAAAAAACTTGAGGGCCGGCACCAAGCCCCCCCCCCCCCCACGTTTATTTTGCATATCCTGAAAAACAACCTGGGCCGAATAACAATAAAAACTTTGTTCTATAACCCACATAAAAACAAGTGGGTCATAGAGCTATTTCAATCTTCGTCTTCAACCTACATAAAATCACCCTGAATAAATAATTATGTCAATCTATGTGGCCTACTTATTTAACCCACAACAAAGCATTCAGGCTAAATAACTATTTCCACATCAAACAACCCGGGCTAAACAACAATTCAAGCCTTCTAATTTAATCCGCATTTAAGAACCCAGACCATATACCTATTTCAACTTTTGTATTTAGCCCACAACAAAGCATG
Organism: Flabesymbios commensalis; assembly: GCA_964017125.1. Classification (NCBI taxonomy): domain Eukaryota; kingdom Metazoa; phylum Annelida; class Polychaeta; order Terebellida; family Flabelligeridae; genus Flabesymbios; species Flabesymbios commensalis. Next base: position 32,686,278 of record OZ024906.1, on the reverse strand, counting down.
GGTTATAAACGTTTACAGCCTTCTTATTTAACCCACAAAAAATCAGCTGGGTAATATAGAACTATCTCAACCTTTATATTTCATTCACACCAAATCCACCGGGCTAGATAATTATCCTAACCTCCTTATTTAGCCGACAGAAAATCACATACTGGGCTATTTAACTATTTGAACCTTCTATTTAACCCAAATAAAAAGCAAGTAGGTTTTATATATTTTCAACCGACAAATTTAACCCACAGAAACATCCCGGGCTAAATAACAATACAAACCTTCTTATATAACCCACATAAAACAAGTGGGTCACAGAGCTATTTCAATCTCTGTCTTCAACCCACATCAAATCACCAGGGATAAATAACTATGTCAACCTACGTCCTTATTTAACACACTAAAAAACAATCAGGCTAAATAACTATTTCCACATCAAACAACCCGGGCTAAATAACAATTCCAACCTTCTTATTTAACCCGCAATTAATAATCCAGACTATTATATATACCTATTTCAACCTTCGTATTTAGCCCACAAAATAGAATCTGGGTTATAAGCGTTTACAACATTCTCATTTTACCCACAGAAAAACATATGGGTAATATAGAACTATCTCAACCTTGATATTTTATCCACACCAAATCCACCGGGCCAGATAACTTTCCCAACCTTCTTATTTAGCCCACAGAAAATCACCCACTGGGCTAATTAACTATTTGAACCTTCTATTCACCTCAAATAAAAGCAAGTAGGTTTTATAACTTTTCAACCGACATATTTAACCCACAGAAAAGATCCCGGGCTAAATAACAATACAAACCTTCTTATCTAACCCACATAAAACAAGTGGGTTATAGAAATATTTCAATCTTCGTCTTCAGCCCACATCAAATCACCGAGGATAAATAACTATGTCAACCTATGTCCTTATTTAGCCCACAACAAAGCATCCAGGCTAAATAACTATTTCCACATCAAACAACCCAGGCTAAATAACAATTCCAACCCAGACTATATACCTATTTCAACCTTCGTAGCTTCCAGCTCACAGAAAATATATTTAACCCAAATAAAAGCAAAGAGGGTTTATAACTTTTCAACCGACATTATTTATTTAGCTCACAGAAAACAACCCGGGCTAAACAACAATTCCACCCTTTTTTATGCCTACACGTAATAAAGTACCCAGATATATTTTAACCTTATTTAGCCCACTACAATGCACCTGGGTTTTATAATTTTACAACCTTCTTATTTAACGCACAGAAGAACAGCTGGGTTGCAGAACGATTTTCCAATCTTCATATTTAATCCACAACAAATACACCGGGCTAGATAACTATCCCAACCTTCTTATTTAACCCACAGAAAATCACCTGGGCTATTCAACTATTTAAACCTTATTTAACCTACAGAAAAAAAACAGCTTATGGAAATATTTTCGTATTTAATCCACACCAAATCCGTTGGGGTAAATAACTATTCCAACCTTTCTTATTTAAACCACAGAAAAGCAGCAGGGTTATTTCCACATGTCTGAGCAAGTTAATCTAGAGTATATCTTGTGCAAAATGTTCGCTATGAGCGCTAGAACATTTATAAATCGTTGTTGCTACACAGTACACCTACGTAGCAGAATCGCGTTTTCGTAATGATTAATTTGTGTTATAGTGATATTTGTTTTTGTTATCTTTGTACAGGATAAAGGTACAGCGATTCAATCATGGTACAGTAGTGTATGAGAGATATAGGTAGGTATGCCTATCTACCTAATTTATGTGTTACCCAACAAATATTTAAGTTCTTGTAGTTATTATATTTTAATTTGTTTTATCAAAATATTAAATGCAAATTTTGAATTTAATCATCACGAATAGAACATATTGAAAATATAATTATGTTTCATTGATCCATTCATTATTTTATTTTCAGCGAGACGCCTGTGGTTTTAGAAGAATATATATGGACACTCCATATGAACACTCAAAGTCACTGGCTATTTTTTTTTTATCTGTATGAGAAACATAAACAAGATCTACATTATTTTATGTGTGATATGATTTTCTTCATGTTTAAAAATTAATAAATGCAATTGCAACATCTGTAATTAATATTATCTCATAATTAACTTTATAATTGAATGTGTTCACATGGTCGCAGAGTAACACAAAAATTATCCACAAAAGGATTACCTACTTCTTGTCTGTACATTATCAAATTCTATAGTAGCTATAACAACTAGCATTATATAGTTTCGGGACAATTATTGTAAACTAAGCACTAAATTATAATACTTCCATTTTTATTAATTAAACAGGAAAATAGGCCTACCCCCCTACACTTTTCGCTACCCGATAGAATACTATTATATGTACACAGAAGTAAAATACAGAAAATATGTGCCCCTGAGCCCTTGTTGAAAGGAAAATAAGATGTGTTTTCGCTATGAGGCGAAAACGAATGCATACCTGCCAAGCAATTTAATTGACAATCACTACAAATCATTGCGCTATGACCAAAACCTTTGCATTTCCTACTCAGGCAGGTAGGCCTACTTGGGATTACGCGTTCACAATGTATCTTTGACTTTTGGGAAAAAATCAAATTCACCATACATTCTATAGTTCCTCAAATATTATTATAAATAATTATAAACATAATGCTATTTTAAAACTTTTTGGTGAATCATAAATGGTACCTTGGGTAAAGGCAATAATAACTTAATCTAAACAACCGATGATAAAAATGTTCACTTTGCCTGAATCAGTCTTAATACAAGGACAAATTGAACAGATTCTTGTCTCCCAGAAACTAATAGTCGTCACAGACTGGAAGAGGATAAACCATGGCCTACTCATAAAACAGAAGGCGAATAGTATAAATTAATTCAGAAATAATATTGTGTATTTTTTTCTTTATAGCTAAATGTACCGTAATAATGATAACAGCAATTTGAAACATGTATTGCAGTAATGCGCTCACTATGTGACCCCAGGATTAAGTCATCGCCATGAGTGGTATAAAAAAAAAATACTTTAGGACTAAAATCTGATTCAACCCATAAACATTGCCTAGTTGAAAGCAGGTCAGACGTTTCACCTAACTGATTAAAAATATTCACTTTTGATGGCCCACATACCTTAGAACGTTGACCAAATAAATAATAATTCATTAATGTCTAGATGGTTTAACACTTACAATGCTGAAATATTTGCGTATCAACCATGGAGACCAAAGAGTTGTTCTAATTTGAAATCTAAATAGCTTAGTTAGCTCTTTCTGCTTCATTTGAATATCTATGTCATGGGTCTATGGTCATTACAATTTGCTAATTCCTTCAGTGCGGGGGTCGTCTACGTCTAAAGACGGTCCCCGCGCTGAAAGGATTAAGAATAATTTAGGGAAAGTATCACGGTAAAATATAAGCTCCGAGCGGTATAGTGCGCAAAATTAGAAGACAGTAGGTCAAAGCTAGTAGGGCTATAGACTGAACCAGAAGTTTCCCTCACTTATCAATAATATTTACCTTGACGACCCCAACCTTAGAACCGTACTGCGCATGCGGGTGGTCCTACGACATGTGTTCAGTAAATAGTGACAACTCGCCTCTAAACTTTAATATTGGGTGGTCGGCGTTGCCGATGCTGAAAGGCCTACTGGTCGTGTTCGCTGGAAAGAGACGGATAAGGGATTAATGCAGGAGGGTCGTTGTGATTCGCTGAGTGAACATTTAGGGCGCCTAATACAAAGGCAGGCATACGCAATAAGGTCAACTTCGACAGTAGTGGGTCTATCGCAACGTAAATATTTTGATTCAGTGAAGTATAACGATCCACCAACTTTAAATCATAACTGACATGTGAGTGGACTGAATAAACTGAATAATAATCGGATAGGATATATTATTTAATAGGCCTACACACATACTTGACCTCGCTTTGTATTGGTTAGTTTTATTATGTAATATCCACATAAAAAAATTTTTTTTTATCATATTCCCGGTTATGATCAGAAGAGTGAACAGGCATGAACATCGATCGAGAGATCATCCACAGTTACTCTTCATACGGCCCCTCGGGGCCAATGCACAGGCCCACGTCTTAGTGCAGAAGCATTTAATTTTTAATTCGAAATTCCCAAACTGGGCCTAAAAATGAGGTCTACCCAGTGTGCAACCAGCTCCTCATCCATCCTAATTACCTAAGGATGAGGTTTAGCCAGTGTGGAATGGGCCCCTTCACCCCTCCTAATATATGAGGTTCACATAGTGTGCAGTCAGCCCCTCATTCCTGACACTGCATCAGAGATGATGTTTACCCAGTGTAAAGTGGGCCCCTCATCCCTGAGAGATGAAGTTTATCAGTGTGCAACCAGCCCCTTCTAAAGATTAGGTTTAGCCAGTATACAGTATACAGTGGGCCCCTCATCCCTTCCCTTACCAGTACTAGTGTGGAGTTGACCCAATGAAGTTCACCCAATCTGCAACCAGCCCCTCCTACAGCCCCTACTTCTCCCCGAGATAAAGCTCAACAGTGTGCAGCCAGCCTCTCATCCCTTCTAAGAGATAAGGTTTTTCCAGTGTGCAATATTAACACAATAATAAAACAATGATCTTTACAACTTTGATTACTATCAAAGTATTTTTCTAATTTTCTCTCTAACTCTCATTTATCCACCTAGCTTTTATAGCCTAGATAACGTTAGGCCCAAGTTTCGTAAATATCTGCTTTCAAAATTCAACTGTCGAAAATATATTTCAATTTGTAGCATTTGCTGGGTCTAGCTACAGAAGAAAATATATCATACACATGCCAGTGTAGCACAAGATGGTTAACATGGTTAATATGGGAGCAATTTCATACTCTAGCCACCATAAGATTATTATATGAGACATATGATTCTCGGCATTAGAGGGTTAATATAGAAAAAATATGATACTCTAGTTCACAGAGGTTTGATACTTAAGACACGTGATACTATAGACACCAGATGGTTGAAACACATGATACTCCAGCCTCCAGACAGTTGAAGCGACAAATTTAGGCTAAAATCATAAAAAATCCTTAATTTTATTTTGGCTTCTTAATATGGCCATAATATGTGAACATGTCCACATACTAGTAATGCGTATGTTTTTTTTACATTTTGTGTTGCGCATTTACCAGTTGAGCGAGAAATAAATACGCAATTTAATTTCAGACATGCATGTCTAAATTAAGAAATACAGTAATAATTGATAAACGGGGCTTTCCGCACCCTTGCTACGTTGCCACAGCAACCCAGAATTCAAAAGACTTCCGCAATTCTAGTCTATAGACATGTTCATATATGATGGAAGTATATTAAGAAGCGAAAATAATTTTTTTGATTTTTTGATGATTTTAGCCTGATTGTGTCGGCTTTAATACAGAAGACATGTAATACTCTAGGCAACAGAAGGTTGACATTAGATACATATAATAGTCTAGTCGCAGAAGATTAATAGTTAAGGCACGTGATACCAGAGACCCCAGAGGATTAATACATGTGTTACTCTAGTCCGGAAAGGGTTAATAAATAAAACATATGATACTCTAGGTATGAGAAGGTTAATATAGAAGAATATGGTAATTTAGTCCACAGAGCGGTAATGCACGAGACACACATGGTACTATCGACCCTCTGGACCTCAGAGGGTTAATACACGTGAAACTCTAGCCTATAAAGGGTTAAGAAATAACATCTATGAAGCTCTAGGCATGAGTAGGTTAAAAATGATAAACATGGTAGTGTAGTCTACAGAGGGTTAAGACATAAGAAACGTGATACTCTAGAGACATGTGATACTCCAATCAGCAAAAGGTGAAAATAGAAGAAGTATGATAGTCTAGTGTACAGAGGGTTAATATTTGAGACACGTGATACTATCGACTCTGTGGACCTCAGAGGGTTATTACACGTGATACTCCAGCCTTTAGAGGGTTATTAAATAACATATGTGATGATCTAGGCATCAGTATGGTAAAATAAGCTAAGCATGATAGTTTAGTCCACATAGGGTGAATATATTAGAGACGTAATACTCTAAACCACAGAGGGTTAATATTTGCGATAGTCTAGTCAACAGAGGGTTGATAAATAAGGAATGTAATACTCCAGACATCAAAAGGTTAACATAGAAGAAATATAATGGTCTAGTCCACATAGGGCTAATTTTAGGGAGATGTGGTACTATCTACTATCTGGACCTCAGAGGGTTAATACATGTCAGACTCTAGCCTATTGAAGGTTAATAAATAGCTTTTATGATGATCTAGGCATCAGTAGGTTAAACTAGGATAAACATGATAGTGTGGTCCACAGAGGGTTAACACATTAGAAACGTGATACTCTAGTCCACAAAGGCTTAATAAATAAGACATGTGATACTCTAGGCATCAGAAGGTTAAGAGAAAATATGGTAGTCTAGTCCACAGAGTGTTAATACATGAGAAATGTCATACCCCAGAGAGTTAATCCATTTGATTCTCTAGAATGGAGAGTGATAATAAAAAAGATATGTGATATTCTAGGCATCAGAATGTTAATATAGGAAAAGTCTGATAATCTCATCTCTTGCGGATGAGGGGCTCACTGCACACTGTGTAAATTTCACCCTGAGAGAGTGAAAGGCTCGCTACACACTGAGTGAACCTCATCTTTCAGGCCCAGTTATGGATGAGGGGCTCACTGCACACTGCCGGCTAAATCTCATCTTCAGGAGGGTTGAGGGCTCGCTGCACACTGACTAAACCCTTATCTCTCAGAAAGGATGAGGCTAACTGCACACTAGGTACACCTCATCTATTAGGAGGGATGAGGGGCCACTGTACACTGGCTAAACCTCATCCTTAGGATGGATGAGGGGCTGGTTGCACACTGAGTAAACCTCATCTTTCAGGGCCAGTTAGGGATCAGGGGCCACTGCACACTGGATAAACCTCATCTCTCAGGAGGGATAATGGGCCCACTAGACACTAGGTGAACGTTATCTATCAGGCAGAGTCAGGGATGAGGGGATCACTGCACAAGCGATAAACCTCATCTCTCAGGAGGGATGAGGGGTCCACTGCACACTAGGTAAACCTAATCCCTTAGGAGTGATGAGGGACCCGCTGCACGCTGGGCAAACCTCATCTTTCAGGACAAGTTAGGGATGAGGGGCCCACTGCACACTGGGTTATTGGGTAAACCTCATCTCTGAGGCAGAGTCAGGGATGAGGGGCCCACTGCACGCTGTGTAAATCTCATCTATCAGACAGAGTCAGGGGTGAGGGGCTCACTGTACAATTGATAAACCTCATCTCTCAGGAGGGATGAGAGCCCCACTGTGTACTTGGTAAACCTCATTTCTTAGGAGGGATGAGAGGCCCACTGCACACTGGCCAAACCTCATTCTTGGGAGGGCCTCATCCTTAGGAGGGCCTCATCCTTAGAAGGGATGAGGGGCTCGATGCGCACTGGCTAAACCCTTATCTCTCAAAAGGGATGAGGGGCCCGCTGCACAGTAGGTGATCCTCATCACACCTGTAAGCTTTATCTCACGGGGATGAGGGGCTGGTTGCACACTGGGTAAACTCCGTCTCTCAGGAGGGATGAAGGGCTGGCTGCACACTGGTAAACTTCATCTCAGGGATGAGGGGCTGGTTGCACACTAGGTAAACTGCATCTTTCAGGTTCAGTCAGGGATGAGGGGCCACTGCACACTGGTTAAACCTCATCCTTAGGATGGATGAGGGGCTGGTTGCACACTGGGTAACCCTCATCTCTCGACGGTGTAAGGGATAGTGGGCTCACTGCACACTGGGTAAACGAGGTATGAGGGGCCCACTTCACACCAGGTGAACCTCATCTCTCAAGAGGGATGAGGGGCACACTGGCTAAACATCATCTTTAGGAGGGATGAGGGGCTCGCTGCACACTGGCTAAACCTCATCCATGGAAGGGAGGAAGGGCTCGCTGCACACTGGGCAAACTTCATCTGTCAGGGATTAGGTGATACTAGTACAATGAATGCTCCCAACGTCACCTGGCCTCAGAGTGCCAGATGGAACATACTCCACTCGTCGATGTGGATGCTTTTGAAAATTAGAAATGCGAGCATATTTATTGTGCTAGTCGAATGGTCCCAATGTAATGCTTCTTTTGACAACTAATAAGAAACCTCGTTACATCATTCACGGGGTGCCCAAGGACACTTTAATTATCTTGCATACACCGCAGCGGGCTGTATAGCTCTAATTTTCCTATATTTCGGCCGCCACGGTGTATCGAAGGCACAAAATCAGCGGTTCCACGCCCCGTCACGGGACATGAAAGAGCATTTAACTGTTATTTGCCCCGTCACGGGTTATCCAACGCACTTTTCTTGTCTTGTGTGCCCCGTGACGGGGCAAGTAGACCCGGCCTTCTATCAATGCTTCCATTACGCAGGAATTCACAAAAGTGAAGTATAAAAATTTAGACAATGTTATTTCATTAGTGCAACATTTCGGTGAAAATTCATTCATTGTAAAATTAGCTAATAAGGATGCTTTCCGTATTATGCCAATCGATCCGAATGATTACCATTTACTGGGATTTACTTTTTGAAAACAGTATTTTATGACAGATGTTTACCGATGGGGTGAAGCACATCAAGCCAGACTTTTGAGAAGTTTAGTCAAGCTTTACAGTGGTTGCTATTAAATCATTTAAAAAATTTCAGGCATTACACACATATCAGATGATTTTATTTTTGTAGGACCATCAAATTCAAATTTGTGTCAATCGGCTTTAGAAACAGTTTTAGCTGATGATTTGAATGTACCAATTAAGAAAGAAAAGACAGTTCTTCCAATTACATGTTGTGCTGTACACGGTGTTTTGATTGATACTGTGAAATTAGAAGTAAGGTTACCTATTGATAAGATCGAGAAAATTAGAGAAATGATGATAAACATAAAGAATAGAACTGTTAGGTTGAACGAACTGCAGTCCCTTCTTGGCTTATTATCTTTTGCTTGTTCAATCATTGTGCCCGGTAGGTTTTTTATGCAGATTTCACAATTTGGCATGTGGTACTCACCGCCCGCACCATTATGTTAATGTTAATAAATCAGCAAAATTAGATCTGGAAGCTTGGTTTTCCTTCTCGGAAAATTTCAATGGTAGAATAGTTTTTTCTGAATAATGTTTGAGATTCTTCTGATAAACTACTACTGTATACTGATGCATCCAGTACTATTGGGTATGCTGCAGTTTTGAATCAAAATGGTTTGCAGACAGATGGCATAAATCTTTTTCATCTGCTGATATGTGTTTGCTTGAACTTTTCCCTATAATGTTAGCTGTTGAAATGTAGGGTGATAAAACGTCAAATTCATGTGTTATTTTTGACAGATAATGAGGCTTTAGTCGCCATCATTAATAAACAAACTTCCAAAAGTGAAAGAATAATGAAAGTTCTGGGACAGCTTGTTTTGTCATGTATGTATCACAACATTTTGTTCAAAGCTAGATATATTTTGTTCAAAGCTAGACATATTGCGGGAAAGAAAAACATTGTTGCTGATAAATTATCTCGATTTGATTTTCAGGAAGCAAAAAAGATAAACCCAATTTTGTAAGAAAAACCTACGCATGTTCAAAAACACCTAGCAGCAAAGTATTGAGTAAATTGAAAAGGCATTTGTTAAAATCATCTTTAGCACTTGGGAAGAAGACGGGAAATACGGAAAAGGAGAAGAATAAAATTTTTGACAGTGAAAACGGAGAAGACGATTTGACTCAACTGGAGGGTGTTATTTTTCGACTATGTTTGAGTAGGGTCCGATGTCGCCTCTTCCTCCCACTCCTGTGAGTGGCTAGCACGCCTGTCCAGCAGCAAAAGCAGCAGCAGCAGAGTCAACTGCAGCCGCAGTTGAGGGTCGCCATGCCGGCACCCTCCTCCACTCATCCCGAAAACAGGAGAGACGGGATGAGGAGAGAGATGAAGGCTCTGATGAACGACTCTATGACAGAGATGATGGCACTTCTGCCTGAGCCTAACCCCGTTACGGCTCTTGGATCTGGGTCCTGTGACGGTCCAAGGACGCCTTTGTCCCAGAAGCAGTCAGGGGACACAAACTGTTCGAGTCAAGGTCCCCGGTGTTCATAGAGAAGGTCAAGGACTCTTACAAGGGATTTTACTCAAACCTGCTCCTGGTGAGCAAGAGAGATAGGGAGTCTGGCCAGTTATCAATTTGAGCGGCCTGAATCTATACATGAAAAAGAATACTTTCTGGATGGCATCTTTGAAGGATGTCTCACAAACTTTACGCAGGGGCGACTGGGCAGCTGCACGTCCCCATCGCATCAGAACATCGACACTTCCTTTGGTTTTGGTGGCGAGGCAGGAAGTACCATTTCAGACGACTTCCATTTGGTCTCAGCTCAGCGCCACGGACCTTCACACGACTCTCACTTGGCCTTTGGTGACTTTGTGCAGGGCAAATGGAGTTAGAGTAACCGTTTACTTAGACGACTTTCTGGTCTTAGGTCGCAACAAGGCGGAACTCACTCACCTGGGACCCAGACAACATTTTGAGTATCTAGACCTACTATGGGACTCGGAGGAGTTTTCCTGTCACAGGACAAACTGGACGATTTCAAGCGGCTAGGAACTGACCTGCTTTCAAATCCTTCTTTGGCACTTGCTCAGAAATTCCTAGACAAGGTTGTCTTTGTTCGACGCCAGTACAGCTTGGGAGGTTACTCCTACACCCTTTCAGATGGCGGTTATACAGGAATCTGCCGTCATTGCATAAGCTCAAGCTGACAGTACGACTTATCTGTGGAACATTTTCCAGAACCAAGGGGCTGATCACACCGTAGCAGAGTTCATCTGTGGATCCTGGAGAGATTCCACGAAGAACCAGTACACCTGCGCTTAGCGGACATGGTCAGAATGGTGTCGGGGAAACACTTTATCAAGAGCTACACCAACTGTAGGACATTTCGTAAATTATCTGTGGTTCCTATTCAACAAGAATAGACTGGCGTGGTCAAATATTCGACTTCACAGGTCTGCTTTCGCTATGATTTTGAACCCATTAACTAGGACTCCACTGAGCCAACATCCTATTATTAGTCGCTTCATGAAGGCTGTTTACTACTTGGCACATCCACCCCCACAGATTTGGAGCGTTTCGTCCGTGTCGCCGATGTTACAGACATGGGGGAACCCGGAGGCTCTCACAAGAGCAAAGCTAACATGGCGGTTGGCAATGCTTTTAGCCTTGGCATTGGCACGCAGAGCAAGTGACCCGTTCATTCTAGACTTAAAGGCCAATATCCATGTTAACATTTTGAAATTGTGTGATATAGGCTTATATCATCGTAAATCTACATTATCTTTCTCCACTCTCCATTGGAAAGAGATAAGTACCCGATAAGTGTGTATTTCGGAATGTTCATACAATTAATAACAACCATCCCAATATTATAATGGCTTTGACCAAGCAGTGAGGGTCTAGATGAAGGGTCCGAAGTTGATTTGTTTTTTCTTTGAAAGGATCAACACTGAGGAAAATCCCTTCCTTTTTGTCACTACACCAGCCACGAACATCCCATGAATATTACCTGCGTATTTTGGCGATGTTCACGATGTCCCGCAAAGATGTAAAACATGTCAATTGGCCGAGTATAGAGGTGTTGACCCTTCGTGTTTAGAAATGTGAGACCCGTTGGGAAAGCGCTGTTAAGCTGTGGTTTTCCGATGACATTGTATTCAACTAGCAACGTCTTTGACGATGTGATACATATGAGACCTTACACACTTATCCTAATACGAGTTAAGAGCTTTTTGTCATATATTACGGCTAGTAAATTATAAAAAAAACTATCAATAGAAGAAAATAATCAAATTGTTGACTCGATAACACAGTCAAACAATTGAAACATGGCGACTGCATTAAAAAATGGGTAGATCTAAAAGACAACAATGTAATGACAGACATTTTGTCATAATTCGCCTTTTTCGAAACCAGATTATATCAATTTTGACGCAAAGCGTATTAAGATTTTTGTTTTAATTTAAAGGCTGTGCCGAAATGGTAACGACTTCCTGTCGAAAGTCATCCTATTAGCGAAAATGTATCTCAATTGTAAAATGTTATGTGATAAGGCTGTGCTTTATATAGACAGAATTCTGAGCTCTATATCACGTGACAGGCCTCGAAATATGCACTAATCAGAGGCCTTGTTTAAAAGCCAATCATGAGCCATGTGAATTTGCATGTGAACCCAAAGTGGGCGTGGCCAAATATAAACATTTTTGGCCTGTTATTTCGTTTTCATAAATCATTCCGATTGGCTTGAAAGCTCATTAGTATTCACTATAGTCCCATAAGGTCGACTTGAGTTGGAAACCCATTTATGTCGTTACCACTTCAGTACAGCCTTTATTAAAACATAAACTTTAATATGCTTCACGCCAATATTGATATATTAATGGTAGAGGGGGGGGGGGGGGTGCTACATGTTTTAATTCAAAGTTAATGAGTGTACGTAAAGCTTTAAAACCCATTTGTCGAAAAGTAGATACAATTGGGTTATCTGGATAACCAACTCGAGCCACAACCCTCGACCCATAACCCCTCGACCCACAGCCCCTTCGACCCAAAACATATCTGAAAAGTTGAAAAAAGGTTATATAGACTAGGTTTAGTCTATATGCCTAATTACTTCCGAGTTCCTTAGTATGTCTAGATATCGAGTCGTGTAGGCCTATTGATGGGCCCGTCATATCGCAGGCCCAATTTGTGTCTTTGTTATTAGGCCCTATATCGATGAATAGGGCATTACATAATACTATACGCCCACCCCTTTTTGCCCCAAATTCTTTTAAAAGTCCCCTAAATTGGCACAAAAAGTCTTGGGAGCGAGCCCCCGAACCCACTCGGCCACTGCGCCCCTTCCTTTTTCAAATCCTGGATACGCCCCTGCATGGGCCTATGCATGCCGCGTTTGAAAGTCACAGAGTTCCTGTGCAGACAGGGGAGTTAACCCTAACGTAATTTTAATGTTGAGCCGGCTGTGGAGATGCTGGCCCAGTATTGAGACAACGTTGGGTGGAAATCCCGTGTCATAGGCCTATAATTGTTGACAGTGTGTGTGTAATACCTCTGATGCCACTACATGATAACAGCGCACGTGTTCCCGACACTGGAGACATAATAGACAGCTAGAGTGTGTTTCAAAGTTCCCGGAACTTCAAGTTCCCGGAACTTTAATTTGTTAATTATGTAATTTTAACAAATTAGATCTATGTTATTTGAAATTTTGGGAGCTTGAAATTCCGATAACTTGAAGTTCCGGGAACTTCGGAACGTGGGAACTTGAAGCTCATATCTCGAAAAAACCCTCTACCCCCTCGCCCTACGACCCACGACCCTCGACTTTAATTTGTTTTTATTCAGAGAAGTCTCTGGTTTTATTGTGTTCTAATTATAAAATTGATAATTCGGGAATCAATGTCGGTTGTTGGCTGACCGTCTGCGACTCTGGGCCTAACATTGGGTGAAAGCCTCGTACATATAGGCCTATTGATACTAGTATTATACTGTATTGCTTTAACTTTATCATGTTTATTGTGAAGTTTTACCGGTTCAGCTTGCCCTGTCTGTGTACAAAGATGGAGTCATATATCTATGTATTGCCGTAAAGGGAGTGAGCGGCTAGTTAGAAGGATCTCGCCCTCCACTACAGCCGTAACAAGTTGTGGAGGGTGGCGTTTGCTAACTAGTTAATCATGGAAGCCGGACGGTGGTATATTCATATCATGCCATTGGACTATTAAGCATACTCCAGGAGCCAATTAAGTGTTTGGGTACAAAAATGACTCCGAAATCACCCACCTGTTTTTGATAGTAGACCACCTGGGGCACATTTTAGCGAGGGTTTACATTCTGAACCCCGGCAGTAAGTGAGATATTAAAAATTGTATGTAAAAATAAAAGAGCAAAAAACCCCGCCAAAATTAACGATCTTATGACTTCAACACCGAACATCCACCTGCAACAACATTTAGGCCCCCAAATGCCGAGTGTAGACCCTGTGACCAGATGAGAAAAAATCAATATGATTGAATAAGGTTCAAGGTCACTAGAGGTCAAGATGTGGGATAATATGACCACTGGGATAATATGACCACTGCCCATATATTTAAAAAGAATAAAAACATGTATACTCAATTATAGTGTTTTATTCTAGTGAAGTATATCATATAAAAGTGTTTTAGAAACATTAGAGTAAACAAATTTTTTACATCACAGCCATTCAATATTAGTAATATTAGTAAACTTTTCAAAAATTCAAGAAAAACGCTAAAATTTCATTTTTTCCGGTATTTTTGGAATATTTCACATTTTATCATGACCAACAGCATCATTTAAAAACCCTCAATATGACGCAAATGAGAAAATAAAAGAACAAGAACAAATTAATACATTATTACATTATAAGTTATTATAAATTGTAATAATAACTAGATTTGCCTGAGGAGCAAAGCTTGCGTCTGCACCTTCCCCACATAAATTTAGCAACCAAAATACATTAATTATAGAGAAATATAGTACTGTCACCAATTTTTTAATGTAAATCACGCAAAAATCTGATGTCAGAATCACACCAAAATGTAATCAAGATCGGTGAAGCAGTTCAAGCTCTTGAGAGTAAAATGTGGCCATCTTGAATTTTGAAAAAAAAAGAAAAAACATTTCTTCTCAAAAATTTTCTCAGGGCCAGTGAGCATAACCAAAAGATAACATTTGGGCTGTATAACTATATACCAAATTTTTATAATAGCCAAAATGAACAAAACTGAAATATCAGCTAAAATTCTGATACGTAAAAAAATATATATGTTTTTATTATCATAATCACATCAAAAACTAGTCAGCACACGACCAGGGTAGGGTTCTTCCTTTGAACCAAGCGTAATACAAATCCATGAAGCAGTTTAAGCTCTAGAGAGTGACATAGGATTTTGGCGGCCATCTTGGATTTTGTTCAAGAAGCTGAAAAACGCCAGAAAATACCGGGTAAATTTCTAAGGGCCAATATGCATACTGCAAATATTTAGAAATAATCCGGGCAGGGGTGTATAGCCATATCACCCAATTTTAATGCACATGGGCAGGGTAAGGTCTTTCCTTCAAACCAAACATCAAATCCATAAAATCCATAAAGCGATTCAACCTCTAGAGAGCGACATAGGATTTTGGCGGCCATCTTGGATTCTGTTGAAGAAGCACAAAAAAACGACAAAAAATTACCTGGTAAATTCCTTAGGGCCAATATGCATACTGCAAAATATTTAGAAATATTCCAAGCACGGGTGTATGGCTAAATTAACAAATTTTGATGATAGCCAATATGAACGAAACTAAAATATCCGCAAAAATTCTGAAAAATAAAAAAATAAAAGTTTTTATTATCAGAATCACACCAAAAGCTTTTCAGCACACGGTCAGGGTAAGGTCTTTCCTTAAAACCAAACATGAAACAAATCCATGGAGCGGTTCAAGCTCTAGAGAGCGACATAGGATTCTGGCGGCTATCTTGGATTTTGTTGGATAAACTGAAAAACGCAAAAAAAATTATCAGGCAAATTCCCCAGGGCCAGTATGCATACTGCAAATATTTGGAAATATTCCGGGTTTTCGAGTCAGAGCAGAAGCAAAATGCGGCGGCGGCGGGCAGTTTCAGCAAAACAATTTAAGCCTCCACCACCACATTGTGGGTGGAGACTTAATACTAGATCAATGATTCATGGGATTGGTAATAATTTTGTGTTCAGCATGTTCGGGGCCAATTAGGGCTCGAGCCACCGTTCACCCTCGGTGGGGGGGGGGGGATTGTTGCGGAGTGTTGAAGCTGGGTTGAAATAAATAAATTGCCCACGACAAATACTCCAGGCCCCCTTTGGTGATTTAAAGTAGGCCCCCTAATATACTTAACAATAATTGATAAATCAATCAATACATAATACATCATGACATGAACAAAACATTGCGCGTGATTATAAAAGTCATGACTTTCGAGAAAATTTGCAGAAATCATGACTTTCTTTTGACAATGTGAAACATAAAAAACATGATTTTTTCATTATTGCTGGCAATCATGTGTGTTTCACTTGGTCTTTCTGAGACCTGTGTCGAAGAGAGAACATGTGGAGTTGCAACAGCAGAAGCTTTTGATACTGGTGAAAGTCGAAAATTGGATTCGTCACAAAATGCGGACAAATCTTGCAACTTGATATCGTGCTGTACTCCCAACAGAGTCATACAGATGAACAGCGACATCGTCTTATCAAAGAAACTTGGGTACCGCCAGTAAACCACAAATTCCCCCAACAGATTGTAAAATATTAGCATGTATAATTATTCTAGAATATTTCTATGTCTCTAGAAGGGATAGAGTGTCGCGCTGACACATCAGACTGACCTATCCGTTCTATTGATAAACCCACGCATGGCCATTAAATATATTGATAATGTATTTAGTTAGATGGTAACAGCGGCGATGATGAGCGGTGCCTCATCGCCACGTGGACGATGCCACGTACATGTAGCTAGGCGAAAGACGTGGGCAGAGTTGAAGTATGAGTCAGAGTAGAACAGATCTATTATAAAAAGCAGAGCGTCGTTTGTGAGAGGGCAGGAGATGGGGCCGGGACGCGGCCGAGAGACGTTGGTAGAAATTAGGTTGAGTTTTTAGTCTGAATTAAGTAAACTTGAAGATCGAAGGCTGTTCTGCTTTGACGCTGACTGTGATTTTGTCCAGAATGCAGACATAAGAATGTATTTAATGTGAACGGTATCAAAGGTGGAAAACAACAATGAGTGTTCCTGAGAGTTATTGAGTCTGCTGTGTTGAGTGCGTTATCTTATACAAAGCCTACGCAGTAGGTCGAATCTGATGTAACCCTTTCGGGTGGAAGTTGAAAAGTCGGGAGTTTAAAGGACTCTAAATCTTTTCAAGATGGCTAAAGGCGATGGTGGAAAAAGCCGATCGTTCCGTGCAGCATGGTTAAAGAACTTTGCATGGCTTGTATTTTCTGAAGTTCAGGATGGCGCATAAGTGACACCACTTTTTAGTAGCTATTTACATGGTTTGTATTAAGAATTACGGTGGATTTTACATCATTAGGACCTCCATGATAATTATCACAGCGGATAGCAAGCGACTATTCTAGACCTAACTGAGAAATCCAAGATGGCCGCCAAGATGGCTGCCAATATGGGCGCTACCGCATGATAAAACCTAACTTTTGAACCATTTGACGCAGAATAACAAGTAATACCACTTTTCTTATAGTAATGCACACCAGCAATCCATTTATAGCATTGTTTTTGTCATTACAGTTCACAGATAGAAGATGGACACAAAAATTCATTCTTCAGATTGTTTGGCCTATGCAAGGTCAATAACAATATAATGTTAAATCACAATAACGTTATTGAAATAAGAATTTTAGCAACCAATGGACGAAATTCTGTACCATAAAAGGGAACAGGTTACATAATATGCTTGACACTAATAACAAAATATTAATTCAGTTCATGGGACAGCCATGATGTGTTTTTGTAGCCCTCCTCTCCTTTGTAGTTGCATAATGGGGTGCACCGCAGGGCAGTGACTCATCCAGCCAGCCGTCTTTTTGGACGGCCAGTTTTCCTGTTGGGCAACTTTGGACGGGACAGCCAAAGTTTGAAAACCGCCAAAAAGACGGCAAATATTTCGTTACAATCCCCTGAAAAAGATGGGCTTGAGAAACGAAGTCTACAGGAATGTGATCCGCTGCAATGTAAATATTATGGTTCAGTGAAGCAAAGCTACCCAACTACTTTTCTATGTAAACGTGGCTATATCATGTATATAGACATTTATTATGGCTCAATAAGCCTTGATAAAGATGACTAAAGACTAGGTGTGACATAATAAGTAGAAATAAAATATAAAGTGTCCCTTTGTTTTTGCAAGAATTCCTTATCATATGGATAAGAAAATATCGTGGTTCAGGAAGGGTAATATTTGATACCCCAAGAAACGAGCAAATGTTGCACAAACACTCACGAATGACTTGCAAGCAATGTCTGGGGGCTTGTGTGTCACTCTAGATGACACACATGTATGCAAGGAGGAGGATAACTTTCGCATGCAGTTACATACTGCTGATAGAACTTCAATGGTATAGTTACTAGTGCAGGCACTGCTATTTGACACCCGGTCTCTGACGTGGGATGAATTGATTCGCTCTCAGATATTGTGCGAAAGGCCAAAGTGTTTCAGTATGAAATTACATTGCGAAACTGCGACCATCTGTGCACGTCTGCGGGTTAATTTCCTAGATATATGCTCAAATCCCCTTATCATGCTTATAGGGTGAGTGAAGGAAAACACTCTCAATATCCCACCATGCCCTATCACCTACAAATGAACATTTGCGCTGAAAAGGGACATTAAGCAATATTCTACTACTACTATCTACTAGAAAAGTTAACAAGAGAGGATCGAGGTAGCGCGGAATAATTTAAAAGTAGCCTATACTGTGCATGAACAATGAACAACTATAGCACTTTCACAGTAGGCCTACGTGGTCTGAAAGTTTTCATAATAGATCGTCAAAGCGCATTGTGACATTTGCTTGTCGTAAAATATACATAGACAATATTACCCGGTGTTTTCAGCATTGGCACTAGTATTTTGTTGAGGTGGCCAGTATTTTGTCGAGGCCGGAGGCCGAGGCAAAAATACGACCACGGAGACAAAATAATAGGGCCAATACTGAAAACACAAGGGTAATGTTGTATTTATTATATACCTTGTAATTCTGTTTTGTCACCTGAATAGGCCTTAAATTCTTCTTCTTCTATAACGTAGGCCTACCCCACCATTTGTCCCACTGGTGACATTGATCTCTAATCGGGTCAACTCACTCTTGCGGGGCCTCAGGAACCGGGCTATTCTAATGTTACACATCCTCACATAGTCTAATCTGAAGACTAAATCTCTAACGTTAGGCCCGGCCATTAGGCCTACTGATAGTCCTAAACTCAGGCTAGGCCTATAGGCTAGGTTATGTAGGCCCTACCTGTAGCGTACCGATGACAGGTATGAATTTATAAACATAATACATGATATAGGGAAGACTATAGGCCTAGGCCCCTACACCATGTAGGCCTAGGCTACACCTTACAACCTGTTTGTAGCTCGTGACTAGCACCCGCATATTAGATAGCAGTGAGCAGGGGGTGTTACGTGTACGCCTGAATGTACGCTAATTACGCACACGTCGCGCGTGTCTACAGGTTTCACAGTGTTAACGGACTGTTATCAACTGGCCTACTAGCTGGCTGATGTAGGCCTAGACATTGCGTTCTAACTGTTACTGGTTAACATTACATGGCCAACTAAGCGTAGACTAGATACACAAACACAAGCAGAAGCCTAAAATGTGTTTTCATTGAAAGATTACATCATAAAAAATACCATAACATAAACCTTGAATAAATCGGCATACAAATCACCACGCTATTATTATTTTCACATCGTAAGGGAGCGCGGAATCAACATGGCGGCGAATGAAATGTCGCACTGTCCCTGATCCTGAATGAGATCAATACGAACGCTAAACAGTCAATAACAACGCCAAACTAGGGCAAATACGAAAAACCCAGTCAAATAAGTATAATTTCAGTATTTGCCCTAATTGTCCATGGATAATGATAAAAAGTAGCAACTAGTCAATACGACGCCAGCCATTATAGGCCTAAATGTTATTGCACAGGGCAGAAACTATGTTATTAGGGCAAATAACAGCATAGGTATATGGGTAAAACCAGAAATTGGGGTAACTTTGTAGCATCAAAAATGGCAGTGAGGTCACCATCAAAGAGGAGGAAAACTACTTCATAGGTTTGGTGCACTGATCCCAATAGAGCATGAAAAAGCCACTGGCTGCGCTAGAAATTTTTTTTTTGCTTCAAAAAATCATTTTAAAAAAGTTGCAGCATTCTACTTACTACTCCGTTACCAAATCCAAACCATTTAAAAAATTATGTTACTTTGTTTAGCTTGACATCACACTTTTAAACGTGATATCCTTATTGAAGCATAATACTAAACAATCGTACATCACAACTGCTGAAAATTAAAAAAAAAATTGATGGGATGAACAAAAATCTTTATTTCAACTCCGTTACCAAGCCAAAAAATACTCAACTCCGTTACCAAATGTTTTGCTCGACATAAATATAAACTGTATATTTTCTTATCATAACATTGATCACAAATGGGTGCTCTATTAATATGGGGACAACGAGCCATGTTTTAAAAGACTATATCATCGATCATTATGACTGTAAAACCCATAAAATTTGACAATTCACCACTCCGTTCCCTTTTCTTGGTAACGGAGTAGAGTGGAACGGAGTAGTAAAATTAAAAGTATTCTAGGGATTAATGAAAAGATCTGGGCAATAATTCAAAAATATATCATACGGGTGGAAATAGTCCCCATAGCAACTGTTGTAGGCATACAATCATATAACTCAACTCGTTTTTATACCCACAAGGCTAGGAACGGAGTAGTAAAAACAAAAGTATATTTTCTAACTTTTTGGTAATACCTGTTTCGAATAACTTGTCACTCAACAATATTAATTCTTTCAAGGTGAAAAACTCGTATAAGGCCCTATAGTGTGTCAAACTACACTTGATATAATTTTAGTTCATGATTATTCACTTGATGGGGCATGCTACAATAATGGTAACGGAGTAGAGTGCAAATGTGGGGACATGTATATTCATCAAAATTATTTATATCGATATCAATTTTAAGTCGAATTTTGATCATTGATTAGTTAAAGTGAACAATGTCTAGCCATGCAATGTAATTGTTAGAATTATATTGTGATTTTGTATCCTACAGTAAAGTTTTAAATAGTGGAATTTTCTCTGGGGACATGCCATTTTCCACGTTTCCATGACATAGAGCTCTTATAAAACCATATATATATATTTTTTTTTTACAAATAATCTAAACATTATTAAGTAGTAATGCCTAAACGTGAAGTTGCCCCATTTATTTTTAATATTATTATATTTAAATCAAAATGCGGACCTTTTAAGTCCTGGGGACACTAATTTTATGTAAAGTTACCCCAATTTTTGGTTTTACCCATATAATAAATGTATATATAGGGCCTATATACATATCTATAATATCTCCTAAATACAGGTCTTTATTTCTGACTAAGAAAAACATCACTCTAGCATATATTGCTTCTTGGTCCAAAACTACACGTTCTCCTAAGATAATAGATTCTCTCTAATCAGCTAGCCGCCTATCCGCCATCTATGTTTTATACGGCAACTGGAAAATCCAATCTCAATAAAAAATTTCAAGTGGAGGTATAAATAAGATCTTGAGGTTCTTTTCCTACTGTTATTATCGACGTATCAAAGGTGTTATGAACAACTGAATAGCCAACAAAAGGCTTTGTCCACACACTTGTCGAAAACATCAAATATTGAGTACTAAATTAACTTTCTAAAAGTGATACGTAGGCCTATCTGGCTTTTGACAGTTGCAGGGACTACTCAAATGTCAATGCCATTTGCTCAATCACTACACAGTTGACCACCAAATTGTAACGTAGTGACAGAAGTACAGGGTAAAAACATCCGCATTTGCACTTCGTTTCCAAACATGAAGAAGCTGATGTTATTTTGACATAACGGGTCATGTACATAGGCCACAACAAGTCAAGAATAACTTTGATTGCAGATGACACTGATTTTTAAATGAAAGGTACTGTGCCGAAATAGTAACGTCATTACTATTTCAGCAAGCCTTTATTAAAACATCAATTTTAAGTACGCTTCGCGTCAAAATTGATCTATTTTTGCTCTCCTGGTGTACCATTACTCAAACCAGAATATAAATTGTCCAATGATAATGCAATCCCTTATAATACGGTGGAACCTGTATATATATATTCCAGCAACCATTAGAAAAGATGAATAAATATCTTCGCAGATACTCCTTCTTCGTGCCGTAAGTGGATGTGATACTGTAGCATCTACTTATTGATTTGGTATAGCCAATCTGTAGCACCAAACATTTTTCAACCTGACAGAAATTTGTAATATAACTAGTGACTTAGCAAAGGTAAAAGAGGCTTTAATGGATTGTTCCTTAATTGCCATGAGAAACACCTCTGGTAAAAGTTTCATGCAAATCCGTTCATTTCTCTATAAGTAATCCTGCTGACCGATAGACAGACCAACTCGACCAGGATGTGTGGTGTTCATAACGCCAATGAAAGCAAACCAAATTATACTAAAACATAATCCAGGCTAGGCCCTACATGTGTCTCACTTTGTCACTGACAGTGGTGCAGTGGTCCAGGGTTCAATGCATCTTGCTAAAGATATAGGCTACTATTCGCTAATTTTAATAGCAATCATTTAATACACTTTTGTGAGTTAAGCTCCCAGGTTCAAATTGCTAGTTTAGACAAAGTTTTCAATTTGTCTCATTCTGATATATTCGTAGGGCTACAATTTTCTGATTTTGACAATGTAACTTTAGTCTAGTGATTGTAATGTAGTTTCTCATATATAAACACTGTTGCTGCTGTAGAATTTGTCTCGCTCCTATCTGCAGCAGACAATTTCAAATGAATAAATAAACTTGCTGTTCGTTATATCAGTCAGTGTTTGTATTATTGCGCATTCCAATTATCGGTACATATAGATGCATAGTCACTATGAAGCCTATACTAATGTGATAGAGCTACGACGTCGCATACGCTAATTATAATATTTCCACATATAATGACCTCATCACAAATAAGCCCACAGGAAGATTTACATGTACATGTTCATCACAATGTGTTATGTAATGTTTTATTGGTTCAGCAACTACATATTGCTAATTTCAGAGAAACATAGCTACTATGATAACCTTCACTATTTTGTCAGGTTTCAAATTTATTTTGTAGCACTAGTAGTAAATCATTGCTTTACATCACTTTTCGGCACAAATGGTCTTTTAAGTGACATTGTAATACGATAAAAACGTTGTAGTCAATTGATGAGATGAATAATGTACAGATGATGATGTGAGGGTGGGGGTGATAGGGCATGGTGGGTTATTGAGAGCATTTTCTTCGCTCGCCCGATAAGGGATTCTGGGCATGTCTAGAAATGTATTTTGGCGGCCATTTTGTATTTTTGCAAACAGACATATCTAAGTGTCAACTTAAAAACTGAAATGTATTATTAACAGATGCCAAAGCATATGGTTAGACACTAATATCACAATTCTATGATCTGAATTACTTCCAAGTTCTGTATTTTTGTTTTCGGATTTCAACTTTTAGTTTGGCGGCTATATCTGATTCTGAGCAGTAATTTAACATTTGAAATGGATTCTCGGATGCTTAAAACATATGTTTTGCCACCAAAATCAGAATTATAAGTTACTCAGCTCAAAAGTTCTGTAGCGAAGAAGTATACACCAACTGGTTTTGGGTACTAGACAGTATATACCAGTCAAAGGCAATTTTGCAAGGTCAGAGGCTGGTCCACTAGACTATACCATACGTAAGATCAGAGAAGTCGCTCCCCCAGATATGCCCACGCCCAATCTACGAAATGATTACATAGAGGCTCGGCGGATATTCTATGAGTGGGCTAAGAACATGGATTATCTCTTCTTCTTCGATTGCTTAAGGATAGACCGCCCCCTCCCCACCTGCTTTGCACCCAACTGATCAGGGTTGGTACCATTCTGAGGGCAGTGCAATGCTTTATCCTGCGATTGTACATCGAGGCACTCCTCTGGCTCCCGCTGATCTACTCATATTAAGTGTGGCTGCTGTAGTGAAAATCTATGTTCAAGCAAGAGGCACAGTTGAAAGGCGAATGGACTAAAGTGCAGCCTATTCTGCAACTGCAAAGGAGAAGAGGATTGCAAGAATAAATCATAGCTGTCACATGAACTGAATTAGTGTTTTGATATTATTGTCAAACAGATTATGTAACCTGTTCCCTTTCATGGTATAAAATCTCATCCATCGGTTGCTAAGATTCTTATTTCAATAAAATTATTGAGATTTTACATTACATTGCCATTCACCTTGCATAGGCCAAACAAGCTGAAGAATGCATTTTGGCGGCCATCTTCTATCTGTGAACTCTAATGACAAAAACAATGTTATAAATGGACTGCTGGTGTGCATTACTATGAGAAATATGGTATTACTTGATATTCTGAGTCAAATGGTTCAAAAGGTTTTATCATGCGGTAGCGCCCATAATGGCAGCCATCTAAGCGGCCATCTTGGATTTTTCAGTTAGGTCTAGGACAGTCGCTTGCTATCCGCTGTGATAATTATCATGGAGGTCCTAATGATGTAATATCTACCGTAATTCTTAATACAAACCATGTAAATAGCTACTAAAAAGTTGTGTCACTTGACATTCTAGTCTCAATATATAAAATTAACGTTTTTTTCTGTGAAATGGCGGCCATTTTGGCGGCCATCTTGATTTTGTGCACTCCGATTGCAAATTAAATGCCAGAAATGGCCTGCTGATGTGCATTACTATGAGAAAAGTGGTATTACATGATATTCTAAGACAAATAGTTCAAAAGTTAGGTTTTATCATATGCTGTGGCCATCTTGGCGGCCATCTTGGCGGCCATCTTGGATTTCTCGGTTAGCTCAAGAATTTTTGCCTGCTATCCGCCTGATATTTATTACAGAGGTCCTAATGATGTAAAATCCACCTTAAAAAAAACTTTATCATTCCGAGCAGGGTTCGGCTAAAATATCAGTTTTGGCACCCTGACCTTATGTCTTATTGTGGGCTTATCTGTGATGGGGTATTTATTTCTGGAAATATTATAATTAGCTCTATGCGACGACGTAGTTCTTTAATAGTAGGATTAGTAGCGATGCTGTGTCTATATGCTTGGAATGCAGAATAATATAGACACTGACTGATATAACAACAACAACTTCCTTCTTTTGAAATCGTCTGATGCTGATACGTCTGAGACAGGAATAATACAGCAACATGCTCACCTAATCATTGGATATATGAGAAACTTTATTACAATCACTAAGACGACATTGTCAAAATTAGACAATTTTAAGCCCTACTAGAAGTTCAGAAGGGAACAAATTGAAAACTTTCAACATTGTAGCATTGAGTTTAACTCGCACAAGCAAATTAAAAGATTGCTATCAGAATTAGAGATTATTATCTATCTTTAACAAGATACATTGCACCCTGCGACCAATACATGTGTGATACGTGACTGTAAGAAACCAAATTATTTGTTTGTCTTCAAAGTGAGACACTAACTGTACATTAACATTAATGAGACATAGGCACTCAATGGGCGTGAATGATCAGATTTTACACATTATAACGAGTTAAAATAATCTACATTTTGGTATAATTTGGTTTACTTTCTGACTCTCTGTTATGAACATGACCTGGTGTGTCAAAATAATATCCGTTTCCTCACTCATGTTTAGAAACTAAGTGCAAATGCGGATGTTTTTGCCCTTTAAACACCTGAGTCTAAACTTCATTGCCTCCTGACACTACTAGGTGGCGGTCAGCTGTGTTGTGATTAAGAAAATGGCTGTGTTTTAGGATTTGGTCACATATAATAAGTTATTCAATCGCATCTGGTTATGCACTGAATCGCGTGGTGGAAGTGGTGATTTTATGCTTAGCCTATGGATAAGGGAAAATGGTATTCCTCGCACAGCTCGAGTGATACCCTTAGATTGAGTAGTCTCTGTGTCTGTCAAATGCAAGTTACACATCTTTGGCAGAAATCTCATTTGATACTCAAGAGATTCTGTTGGACAATCAATTGTCCACAACAGCGCTGATACGTCGACAATAATACCAGAAGAAGAACCTCAATATCTCTAACACCTCCACTTAATGGGTTTTTATTGAAATTGGATTTTCCATTTGCAACCGCATGTTATCATTTGGATATAGTGGAGTAGTCCCTGTAGCCTACCTGTCATTGATGGCGGATAGGCGGCGAGCTCAGTAGAGGGAACATCTGGTAAATCCAGGTTTCTATTGCTGACCAAAACACCTATCACTCTATCATAATTATATTCCTTCTTGATCTAAACTTTGTGTAGAACTCCTAAGGGAATATAGGTTTTACGAGAAGCAAATATCACAACACACTTAGACAATATAGTATGAAAACCTTCAGGTCACGTACTCTTAAGGTGCTGTAGTTGTTCATTCCCTATATCGAATTGTACATTCATTCTACATTTACATTATTCTGTGCTACCTCTCTTGTTGTAAAATATTAGTAGAATATTACTTTTAAACGTCACTTTTAGGCACTAATGGTCATTTATTAATATTGTAATACTATAAAAACAGTGCAGTCCATTGATGAGATGAATGATGTAAAGTTGATGACATGAGCGTGGGATGATAGAGAATGGTGGGTTATTGAGAGTGTTTTCCCCTACTCGCCCGACGAGGGGTTCTGGGTACGTCTAGGGGATTTACCCCCAGACATGCCCAGATGGTCAGGGATTTGGCTTTCACTATGCAATTATTTTAATGCTAAAATACCGTTGCATTTTGCAGAGCTCCGCTATCTTCGTTTCGGATAGTTAGTTGGGTCATATCCTTAAGTCCCGTGACCACGGAGTTGAGGATTACGTTTGTTTGTTTATTTTGTCATCTTTAGGGTTTAAACTAAAAAATGAGCCCTTATGTACCTCTGGGAAGTATGGGCGGAATTTTTGACAGCACCTTTAAAAAGATTGGCGGAATCAAAGGAAGGTTTTGAAGGGACAATAAATTTATTTATTTAATACAATTTTACATTCTGACATTTCTTGTTACATCTAAATCCAATATGGCCGCCATATAATCGATTTCAGTGACGTTTTAGTTATGATGATATTGGGGTATGAATCTCAACCTTGGGTATGAATGTTTGAGGATAATTGTATATTAAATGAATCATTATCAGCACATATTGCTCGAAATAGGGTAGCACAGCTTAAATAACAGTTAGGGGGCCACCATGCAATCTCTAAGGGGGGGGGGGCTGTATTATTTTTGAAATAAATAATTTCCGGCAGAATGAGTGGAGTAAATAATTTATTTCAAGAACTCTTCTATATAAACATGCATTAAAATTAGCAGCGCGCTGTCGCCCGGTTAAAATATATAATTTATCTGCGAAAAAAAGTTCAACCCCATGGAGATTGAATGGTGGGCCCCTTAAAATGAGATATACATACGATCATTCAGTGCGCGCATGCTTCATATCAGAGTGCACGAACAAACCTTATTGTTATCGGCAAAACAAGTGTCAGCTGAGCACATTTTCAATATATTCATGGATAAGCTGAATAGTAGGCCTACAAGTTCTACACCTTTTATTTGTGAATAAATGCTGATGGGGATAATTATGTTTAATAATCCTTTCCTTAGTGAAAACATTTAATTCAGGATTAATTGATAAACACTGTATAAGATTGTATCTCTGTGGTTTTACGTTTGATTGCGTCTGCCTCGTAAATTGTATCATTGCATTGATGAGAGAATTAAAAGGGAAGTCACGTTTCCTTAAATAATATGGATAATCAACCTTTTTTGTATAAACATATTTTATTAAGCAATTGAAACATATACAAAATAGTAATACGAGGTTTCGTTCGCCAAAATCAACCTGATTGGGAAGCAGCTCCCACAACAAGTACATACATAAATACATCAATATCATCACATAGAACACTTAAACATGTCGACAATTGTAAGGAAAAACAGCAGAAGGCGCAAAAACAATGCAGTTCAGGCTCAAATGGAGGTAAGTGTGCTTCTTAAACTAAGTGTAAAATTGAAGTCGCATATTTGAATTGCCATTTATCTGTAACCAAGTTATAAGTTCACTGGAATATTTTTATTTACTATCCCCGTTGTATTTGAAGACAATAGTTCTCTTCATTATAGGCTCTAGGGGAATCCCACCAATTATGAAACTTTTACAAAAAAAAACGCATAAAATCACAAAGGTAACCACTGCACATGGCAGTTATTTGATCAAATTTAGTTAAGCTCAAAACACTTTTTGTAATTTTTACATTTTTCACGTCGGCATGGCTCGTTGAACTGACATGAAATTAAAGAAGAAAAATTATTGAAAAAATGGTAAAAATTGAAAATCCAAAATTCTGTGAAATTTAAAGCTTAAAATTACCTAGCTTTGAGATTTTTATACAGCTAAGTAGTTATACTTTGTATTACTTTAATAAATTTGAAAAACAAAAATTCTATAATTAAAAAAAAATTTGTAAAAATAAATTATACTAGTGTACGTCCGCAACCCAAAATATACCAATTGTTCTTTTACTATTAAGTGAAAGCGAGAAAAAAAAACTTTACTTAATATATAAAATTAACCATATCCCATGATTAGTTTTCAGTATATTTTAGGTTTCTCACTGGGGCTGCTTTCTCAGTGATAACGGTTTCGAACGTACAAAGTTTCGGATGTACAAGATATTGTACGTCCGAAACCACAAAAAGGAACCCTTACAACTGAAATAGGAACACCTATATTTAAACAATACAATATTTTTGGTGTCGAAAAACAGGCGTATGTTCATTTAGTTGCTTATATCAACATATTTTTTATTATTATTCCCCTTGAATTGTAGTTGAATTAGGTTTATAAATACATTATGGTGGTGATGTACATCCGAATCCAAAAAGTACAAGCTTTAGCAAATTTTCATTAATCCACGGTCCGAGATACAGAAATATACATAAGGATCTAAAGATAAGTTCAGCAGCTGGTTGTATTAGTAAAATTTTAAAGTTATCTTCTGATTGATAAATATACACTTGTTTCTAGAGGAATGCAGTTTCAGATACCCAGTATACACATTACATGTTTTCCCTGTGAAGATTTTGTTACATGAATATGGGTCATCATGTATGAAAAAGAATTTAATTTAGGTCTTGCCTTTCTCAAATTTTATAAATATAATTGTGAAATGTTATAGAATATATCTCAGTTTGTAGTTATGTCAAGAGACATACACAATATTGTATATTTTATACATGGAATTCAGACAAACACTTTACAAAATGTTTTTTGAACAGTTGAAACAAGCACTTCTAGCACATTTTATGCAAAAATAGTAGTTTCAAATTTCTATTGCAGTGAGTCATCATTATGAGAAGTGAGAGTCATACATATATTTATATTGCAAGAAGAAAAATTGACCATTTAGCTCAATTACTAATAATTCTCTTTACATGGTTGTCATTATCAGCGTTCCATACTGACATTGGTCCGGTGGTCCGAGACCCCTAGAAATTATGTCGGACCATCAGAACATTCATATCCAGTGGACCGGTGGACCACCAAAATATCCAACCCTAATCAGATTATTGAACCATGCTCAAAAAATCTAAATAATCGTCGCCACTCGCGGGCTATAATACATGTAATAACAGAAACACTGTACCACTCTCGCCCTTTTCAGGGAACAAAACACGTGTTCGGAATCATGAGTGGCATGAATTCTTGAGGTCGAGATCAATCATCTTCTATGTTGTGTTTTTACAAAAGTAACGATGGAAACACATCACGCACGTGAAAAAAATTGGTTTAAGATTTACAAGTGTGTTGTCAGGACCACTAAAAAAATTGTAGGACCACCAGATCCTCTGAGCTGGTAGTCCTGTGGACCATTGCTCATAAAAGTTTGTGTCAAACCCTGATTATCACTATCAAATTAGATGTACGTCCAAATCCATACAAGCAGAGCTTTCCAAAAGGTTTATGCATTTCATAGCAATCTAAAAATCACCAGAGTACTTTTTTATAGCTTTATCATGCATGTGGTGGCCTTAAAATTAAATGTAGATACAGAGTGTTACCATAACTGCTACATTTAAGTATTGAATTCAGACGCGTAGGTCCGAAACCAAAAAATGTACCTCCTAAACAAAACTTCAAAAAAATTTTTCACCATGGGAAAAACACT
The DNA here is from genome assembly GCA_964017125.1 of Flabesymbios commensalis. NCBI lineage: Eukaryota > Metazoa > Annelida > Polychaeta > Terebellida > Flabelligeridae > Flabesymbios > Flabesymbios commensalis. The sequence goes on along the minus strand of OZ024906.1, from coordinate 32,656,158 downwards.
ACAAAATTAAAATTTGTGAAGGACCCTTCACACATACGTCTTTTCTCCCAAAATATACAGAAAATATTTCCATTCCACGCCACACATCACAAAAATTTTATGAGATATCATGCATGCATGCAAAATGACCATTCTCTGAGTACGTCCGAAACCGACATATTTTACTAATTTTTCTTCCAAACTACAAAAAAAACCCCAACTTTTCAACAGTGCTACTTGTAAACAAGACGAGACTGTACTGAAACATCACTTTTACTATTATATATATTGATAAATTTATGACTAAGTATAGCACAGAACTGTCTGAAGTGTACGTCCGAAACCGTGGAATTGCCCTCTAGAGACAACACAGATCCATTTAATAGAAAAAAGCTACGGTCATCTATTCCAGGTCCTTCTCTATATGATAAAGATCATTCTGTTTGGTGTGGAAAAATAGCTCATGACAAACACCCTACACACAAAAGTGGAGAGTTGTTCAGAATATCACAGAAATCATAACGCACACGTTTAAATGGACTGGCCCAGGCTAAAATCATAAAAAAAATCGGTGATTTTATTTTGGCTTCTTAATATGACAACATTATGTAAACATGTTCATATTCTAAAACTGCAAAAGTTTTTTTTAATTTTTCTAAAGATGAGGTGCACTTTATACTACAATGTCCTGTATTGCATGATATACTATTGAAATATTTAAGACCATTTGACAGCCAACCAAACAATCACACTTTTGTACGATTAATGTCGTGCGATGAACCCGAAATCATTCGAAGCTTGAGCCTTTTTACTCTCCATGCGTTTAGAAGAAGACATGGATATTTGTATGGTAATATTGTTGAAAAGTTATGAAAAAAATGACCATTGTATATCACATACTGTTATAATAATATTGTTGTTGAATGTTTTGAAAGGGCCATTGGCCTATCTAATAAAACTACTACTACTACTACTCGTTTTGACCTTCTAATTGGCATATTTCCAAGATGGCCGCCAACTGATATGTGTAATGAGAGTGAAAATCTTCAAATTGAGATTATAACGCCCTACAAATAGGTACAAATTGAAGGTAATACCCAGTTGATTACAAATTTCAAAAAAATATTTTTGTCATATCTCATTTTCTTATCCTAATTGGCATATTTCCAGAATGGCCGCCAATATCCAGGTGAAAACTTTAAAATTGTCATAATCGAGATAGAGACTTGCAAATAGGCTCAAATTGAAGGTAATAATCAACTGATTTAAATTTCAAAAAAAATAGTATTATTATATATATAAATTACTTGACCTAATTTGCATATTTCCAAAAATGGCTGCCAATCGTTGAGGAAGCAGTGCAATTGACATTCAGAATATTAGATAAAAATATGGGTCATGGTATATTAAAAAAATCCTGTTTAATCAGTTTTCATGTTTCTGTTACTATTAGACCTACATATATTATAAAGATAAGTGTTCTGGTGAGTCTTAGACATAGTCGACAATAGACAAGGCCTACTAGTTTTAGTACTAGGCAATTGGGGTCAAGTATGTGGCCTATAGTAAACATAATATGCTTTAACGTTAGCATAGGGTAGATTTGCAATGTAATACGGTTGGTCTAATGTTATTAGTCTAAGCTTAGAATAAAATATATATGACTAAAAGTATGAGGAAATTTAATTATTACCAGGGAATCGTGTGTTATCTGCATTGAGAGATCTAGATAGATAAAAGAGATATCATGTCAGGAACGTCCTTCACAATCTACTAAATAACTTAAGTACCATGAACAGTCACTATCCGTACATAGGAAATCTTTAACAAATATTGAAAACCTGCTTGAAGTATACAACCACACAGTATATCCATTTATAAATAGATGACACAAAATATATATATATCGTCTAGACAACAAGGTAGTGATACCAGAAACTATAACTGCAGCCTTTATGGGAGCAGGAGCTGAAGGCAGATGCCAATTCTCCGTATATGATCTAACTTTTAATAAAACGATGTATTAAGCATACATTAATAACCAAAACCATAATATGTTAATTTGTGCTAGAAACATAAGATTTGGTACATATATTCTTCGAATAATGGGTTTTTAGAAAAATGTGTTGGCTATCTAGTGTTTCTTAAATGGCGGCAAAATCCAGGATGGCCCAACAAACAATTAATTGATATAATTTTGGACAGAATAGAAGCAAATTCATGATTTTGACGTTTACCATCAGGTTTTCGGGCATGTCCGACATAGTGGTTTGGCCAGAAATTACTATATATAGACATTGCATTGTGGGGGAAATTCCAAATTGCCAAGGTCAAACAATAAATGTATTTCATTTTGGTCGGATATAAACATATTCATTACTTTCTTTAAAAGGTAACTGTAACGATCCAGCAGCTTAGGTCACATTGTCCAAACACAAGGGCTGTCATTACTCCGTTGGTATCTTATGTCATATTTATAGGGGCCTACTCTAAATGTCTAACATGTAATGCATTATCTGGTTGTATTGCCAAAACATATCATAAAATAACACTTAAAAATAAATATAGTTTGTTGTACAAATTCTTATCAGATTTAAACACAGCTTTTTGGCATAAAAAACCCCTTGATTAATGATCAACTAAAAAGATTTACATTGCGACGAAGAGGCATTAGAAGGCAATGAAGATGTGATAAATAGCGACAAGAAGGCATTACACAGGGCTCACAGGGCAAAGAAAAGGCATCAAAGGGCGACGGAGAGGCGTTAAAGGGTGACGGAAAAAGCATTAAAGGTCTAAGGGGAGGCGTTAAAAGGTGACGGAGAGGTGTTAAGGGGCAATGATCAGGTGCTGAGGGGCGAAGAGGAGGCTTTAAAGGGTGACAGAGAGGCATTAAAGTGTGGCTGAAAACCTTTGAGTTGCGATGATATGTCAAAAGGTGATGAAGATGCAGAAAAGGGCTACAGGGAGACATTAAAGGGCGATGGAAAATCGTTAAAGTTCGACAAGGTGCGAAAAAAGGTGACGAGGAGGCAATAAAGAGTGATGGAGAGGAGTTAAAGAGCAATGGGAGATAACATTAACTCATAGCAGTCTGGACGTGTAGACATTGGACGTCTGTGTAGTCTAGCGATTTTTGTGATTATGAAACATATTCTCATACTTCTCATATCAACTTAGAGTGATGCCATATGCTTGGCTCATTCATCCCAGGAACACACACACAACATATAACCAGAATACACCTAATTTGATTGGTCGATGTGATGTTGCTATGGTAACTGAGAGCAATTTTAAATATGCTAATTCAAATATCAAATTTTCTGAATTTTTGTTTAAAAAAATGTATTTTTGTGATCCACAGGATTTAAGAGTACAAAATTATGTCAATTCTCACAGAATATATCAAAATAAATCAAAGACAGTTCGTAGAAGCATTCAATAAGTCTATACACATACATTAATAGGATAAATACGTTATTACCATGGAATTTAGGAACTTTTCTATATGTCCTGAAGAGTATACAAGATTTCATAGTTTTAGGTAAACTAAGTTGAGTTTCCAACCTCATCCTGAGAAATAACCCGAGCCTCATATTCATCCGAGCCTTGTGTTCTATTTTTTAGTTCAGAAACGGTTGTGACGAGGATAAATCACACTTATGTGCTTTAGATTCCCCATACTATGTTTATTGTTAGGCAAGTGAGGTAGCCTGGTAAATGGTTAAGCATTATTGCCAGGTCCGAGCTATGCTCTGCAAGGTCATATATGTTAGGTCCGATCTCTGCCATGGGATAAACGGGGGACGAACTGGCGTCATTTGATGGTATAGATGCCGACAAAAAGGTGTTAAAGGGCGACGGAAACGTGTTAAATGTCGATGAAGAGGTGTTAGTGGGCAATAGGGAGGCGTTGAAGGGAGACTTAGATGTGCTAAAGGGTGGCAGAGAGGTGTCAAAGAGCGACGACAATACTTTAAATTGCGACAAGGCACTACGGGGCGAAGAAGATGCGCTAAAACGCGATGAAGGGATGCTGAAGGGCGACGGAAAGGCATTCATGTGCGACCGGTTATTTTAATTGCGACGAGGCACTAAGGGGCGAAGAAGATGCGCTAAAACGCGATGGAGGGATGCTGAAGGGCGACGGAAAGGCATTCATGTGCAATCGGTTATTTTAAAAGGTGACAGGGATGGATTGAAGGGTGATAGGCAGGCATAACAGGGTGACGAGGAAGCGTTGAAGGCCAATAATGAGGCATCAAATGGCCATGTGAAGGCATCAAATGATGAGGGGGATAAGTTAAAGGTCGTTAAACGATCACAAAGAGTCCATAAAGTGTGATGGGTGCTGCGTTAAAAAGCGACAAGGAGGAATTAAAGGGCAAGAGGCGTTAAATGGTGACCGTGAGGCTTTAAAGGGAACGTTAAGGAGCAATGGGAATGCGCTAAAAGGTGACGAACTAGGTGCTAAAGGGCGATGAAGAGGCGCTAAAGGGCGGCAGAGAGGCCTTCAAGGTCAATCTTAAGGCGTTATTAGGTGATAGGCATTAATGGGCAATAGGAAGGCACTTGACCCCTTGGGGATAACTGCCTCTCCCATCGAGCTTGCTGGAGCAGTAGACCCCATTGGTGATATTTTTATTGACCATACTTTAACTTTCAAAGGCTCTACACAATTATCCTGACGGAATTCAAGAAGTAATACTGCAATAATATTATTATAATGCTGTGTTGAGACAATACATTATGACGTCATAATTTTATTTATAATTTTTGTTTTTTACCTTGCTTCATTACACAATATTTAGACCTGAAATGGTTATTTTCATACCAATATATCGGTATATATGACGTTACAAAAATACTGATATATCGGTACATCGGGTCCAAAGGGTTAAGGGCGATGGAGAAACGATAAAGAACGACAGATGTATTGTGACATTTGCTTGTTACAAAAATTAGATGGTTCACGTTAACATTGTCCTAAAATTTGGCATTACATTAGTTAAAAATTGCATTTTCAGCAGGCATAATTACGGTACATCTATTGGCTGCAATCTTTGTGACCATCTTTGGTCTTTTAACATATTTTGCAATTGTTTGTCTGTCGAAAATGATATCCAAGTACTAACTATTTTTTTAACCTTGCAGAAAAGGCGGCCATCTCAGATTTTACCAACAATGCATGGTCTAAAGTACTTTCTGGTTACACCACTATGTCGGGCATACCCGAAAACACTATGGTAGATAACAAAATCGTGAATTTGATTTATTCTGTAGAATATGATATCAATTTATTGTTTGACCTTAAATAGATAGCGGCCATGTTTGATATTATCAATAATGCAATGTCCAATGCACTTTCTGGCCACACTACTATCTCGGGCATACATTAAAACCCTACGGTAGACACCAAAATCATAAATATGCTTATGTTCTGTTGAAAATTGTAGCAATTTATTGTTTAACCTTGCACAAATGGCGGCCATCTTGGATTTTACCCAGAATACAATGTACACAAATACTTTTTGACCACAACACTATATGTCAGGCATCCCCGAAAACCATTTGGTATACACCAAAATCATGAATCATTATATTCTGTTGAAAATAAATCAATTCATTGTTTGACCTTACACAAATGGCGGCCATTTTATTTCAACCTATTTACAGGTCTTGGTCTCAATTTTAACGTTGTTCCTGCTTCTCGGCGATTGGCGGCCATTTTAAAAAATGCAAATTATGTTAAGACAAATATGTAAAACAATAATATTTTTTTGAAATTTTGAATCAGCTTCTTATTACCTTTAATTTGAGTCTATGTGAAGGTCTCTATCTCGCTTTTGACTTTTTTACTCTTCTCACCTTTTTACTCTTTCACCTTTTCACCATTTTGGAAATATGCAAATTAGGTAGAGAAAATGATGTATAGAATAATATTAGTTTGAAATTTGTAATCAGCATATTACTCCTTTCAATTTGAGCCTACTTGCAGGTCTCTATCTCGATTTTGACTTTTCAACCCCAACTAGACATGAATTGTGACTTTTCAAGTAACAATAATAGTTGGGCTTGATTTTATGAGTTTTGTGGCGGCCATTTTGAATTTTATTAGGTTTTATTTTTGCATTATGATCGATTGATTGGAGTTTTTTGGAAGCCATTCTGAACTAGAATTTTAGACTTCAGACTTCAAATTTAAGAAGTCGCCACTGAACTTTTGCCCTTTTAAATCGATATATATGTTTGTCAAATGGAATCGATTCAGAGTGCCCAGTGCACACATTGACTTGGCTCTCTGTTGACTTCATGTTGTATCACTATCCGCGATGCTAGCCCAACATTAAAACAACATTGATTCAATGTTTTGTGTTTGAATATAATTGCAACTGTTATTTTAATTGTAGTATTTAAAAGGTTTCAACCGTCCATAGACCCTACCAAACACACAATATTGGTTCAATACTGGGCCACTGTCTGCGACGCTAGCCCGGAATTGAAACATCGGATAAATGTATTTTTATTATCAAATCTAGAGACTAAAGGGTGGAGTCGGTATGGACACAGGGGCACCCTGCTCAGCCTCCTGGCAATGAATGGAGAATCACGACATGTAAACCACTGTACAAACATTTGTACCTAGCATAGGCCTACTGCCGTGCAAAGTCAAAAGGTGGTATTTGCTCACTTAACAAGTAAGCAGAAACTGCCTTTTGCCTTTCAAGAGTATAGTGATCCAGAAAATCCGCGATAAATCCGGAAGAACATGATGGGTGACTTCGAAAAGTCATAGCATTATAGGCCTACCTGACTACTCTGGTAATATTGTGTCCAAATTTCAAGTTGATCGGATAAAAAGCCTCTAGAGACACGGATTTAATGGCACGATGCGGGAGTTAGACATCTCGCTGACAGACATTATGAGATGTGTGATGGCCCAGTCAATTGAGGACATTAAATGTAACATTCATCTTATACCATGTCAATCTGAATCATGCTAATAAAGTTGTGTTATGCCAATCTGAATTATCCTAATAATATTATGATTATACATGGCGCAGCTGACAGGATCGGCGAGAAAATCGTTATAACGTCCCAAGCACACATTATTGCTCACGACTCCACTAAATTCTGAAGGCCAATTTCACAACTGATTCAATTGAAAATCCTATGCCTGTTAACCATTAACGTCAAGATGCCTGCAGTTAATTGTCCCGTCACAGACTGTGACTATACTACTGATGACGTCAATAATACTGGATCGGCGAGAAAATCGTTATAACGTCCCAAGCACACATTATTGCTCACGGCTCCACTAAATTCTGAAGGCCAATTTCACAACTGATTCAATTAAAAATCCTATGCCTGTTAACCATTAACGTCAAGATGCCTGCAGTTAATTGTCCCGTCACAGACTGTGACTATACTACTGATGACGTCAATAATACTGTCGTTGTTGAACTCATCAAGCTATATGCCCTTTCCCACGATCCAGCTGCGACGCATAAACCCAGCAATCTCCAAAAAACCGGATCGCCCTTGAGGTCGACCTGGGGATATCGGATGCACAGTGGTCATTTTTCAATAATGAGTGGGACATCTACAAAAAACGAGCAGGCCTCTACCGAGACGACTTGAAACTTACATGTACTGTCGACCTACGACGCCACCTTTTCGACTTTATCGGAGAGAAAGGGCTGTCATCATGTGATGAAGCAAACTTACTAAAACATATTAAGCAAATAGCCGTCAAGGGGAAAATCCGGCCGTACACATACAGGAATTTTATGCTATCACTCAGTCACCTGATCACCCTGTGACCGCCTTCGTTGGAAGCCTACAAGCGAAAGCTGGACATTGTTGTTTCAATACGAAATGTGAATGCGGGAAGGAAACATCTTATACAGAGGACATAGTCGCAGACCAGATGATTGTGGGACTGTATGACAAAGATGTGCAGGCTGAAGTCCTGTCTAAAGACGACAGCCTCGTTACCCCTCAAAGACAAAATAAATTATATCGGCGCAATCGAAGAAGGTAAGCGGGCCACATCAAGCCTTGGCTCCTTATCAGTCGCCGCCAACAAGTCGCAATACAAGAGCCAACAGCGCTATAAGCCCCCTTTAAGGCATAAAATAGGTCTCAGCACTCCAAAGCAATCTCCAAAACAAGGGTGCTCAGGCTGCGGTAGCCATGACCATGGTAGCGGAACCGACCGCCCACGCGCTAAGTAATGCCCCCATTGGCAATCCATATGCTCAAAATGCGGCAGACGAGGTCACGTCGACACCGCACCATGCCATACAGTGACGCTTTCATATACCGGTCCAGAGGAATCAAACGTTGGATCTTTTACGTCTTTCCTCTTCACCCATGGTTTCTCAGCGATACACCCATTAGAATCTGGGGACAAAATGATCCCCCATATGGAATGGTTGATCAGATGAAACGCTTTGTACCTCAGAAACCCAGGAACCCTAAGGCTTTAATGTTGTCAGTGAAAGTTATCCCAGAAGCACACTGTGCCGTGGAATGTACCTTGCCATTAAAATGCGTAAAGAGTCTCAAAACTGCATCTGTACAGTTCTTAGCGGATACTGGTGCACAAACCTGTGCCTGCGACATTAATGTCATGAGAAGTCTATGATTGAAAGCCCAGGACCTTCTCCCCACTAGTCACAGTCTACTTGGCGCTTCAAAAAACCGACTTAATATACTTGGGGCTGCGCTGGTAGAGATTAGTAAGTCAACTCACGAATCAACCCGTGTAATGATGTACATTTGTTCGAACATATCAGGTGCTTACCTGTCGGAATTTGCTCAAATCGATCTTGGGATAATACCTAACAATTCCTTCATCACACCACATTAACTTCCCAATGTGCTGCCGTCTCCCCAGAGACAATAGACAAACCATTCAAGCGTGAAACACGCATGAGTGCACCCTGCGGCTGTCCAATACGCACAGGAACGCCACCACCTCCATCATCTATTCCAGCACATTTGAAATATGTATTTTATCATATTACGCCTCATCTGCATTCAACGTATGTTAACACCAATCCCTCCCCATAATGACTGGGAAACCATTGACCATACATTACAGACCATTACAACCCAAAGCCCACCATATACTCATTCCAGTACCACACCAGAGTGGGGTCGCTATAGGTATTTGAGAGCCCCTCAGGGATTCCACGCAGCTGGTGACGCCTACACCAGAGCATATGATGACATTGTTATCGATATTAAACGTAAATCGAAAGTTGCGGATAACACCTTCGTGTGGGACAAGAACATTTCTGAGGCGTTTGTACACGCGGCGCCATTGAATACATTGATTTGTGCAGCCGAAATGGCATTATCTTCAACCCTGAGAAATTTGCTTTTGCTTGTGACAAGTCGAATTTGCTGGTTTTGTTGTCTCACACTCCAGCTTCTAACCTTCCAAAAAGATCAAGAAGTAATTTTCCAGTGCCAAAAAATATTACTGATGCCAGATCTTGATTTGGCCTGGTGAAGAAGAAGAAGATTGGAGCCAGCAAGGAATAGGCTTCACGCTCCAACAAAAATTCTGCATATGTGATATCAAGGCGGCCCCATAATGTTGCCCGGACGGATGGAAGCTAGTCCTTGCAGGATCACGATTTACTATACAACATCAAACATGTCCCAGGTGTTAAAAACAAAGGTCCTAATGCGCTACCTCGCTACCCAGTCGCGCAGCCAGATAAAGTGTCAGAGATTGAAGCTCGGGTGATTGCGTCAATTTTCTCCTTAACATATCATAAAGATGACTCCTCCCCACTCATATCAGTCACATGGGAACGTATTGAAGAGGCATAATGGTCTGATGGCACTATTCAGAAACTGACCAAATACATTATTAATGGATTCCCTGCTACAAAACAAGAGCTTCCCCCTAACCTCCACCCATTTTGGGATGTGCGGGACCATCTAACATGTATTGGAGATGCCGTGGCATACGGCTCGCGCATTGCTGTTCCAGTATCACTAAGATCTGAAGTGCTTGATGGCTTACACAAAGCGCACCAAGGCCCTAAAGGAATGTCAGCCCGCGCACGCCTTAGCGTCTACTGGCCAGGCATAGACAAAGCCATTGCACACCGTCGTCAACAATGTAATAATTGCAACTCAATAGCCCCATCTCAGCCTCCAATTCATGCAACATTACCAGTTGTACCTGATTACCCATTCCAGTTTGTTGTGGCAGATTACTTTGACTTCCTAGGCCGGAAATTTTTGGTCTATGCTAACCGATATCTCGTTTGGGTGGCCGTATCAAAACCATTATATGGTAAAAGTGATTCTTGTAGCTTGATGAAAAGTCTGCGTGAGTGGTTCGTTATATGATGCACCACGCTGTACCCTGGGGTACCAAATATAAATCTGCCATTTTGTTTAATTATTTAATTTATTTTTCAATGCTGTACCCTGGGCACCAAAAAGTGTAAAATAATTTTAAAAGAGGGCAAAAAAGATGTGAAACGTTCATATTTTGCAAAATATTCTTGTTTTGGTAGCATTTATGTCACTAAGGACTAAAACATCTTCCAATGTCGGAATCTATTGCAACGCAAATTGCCGCCGTATTCACCAGGTGGCGCTGCAAATCATGAGGTACCCGAGGTACAACGGTACCCCGGTGTACCGCGTGTTGCATCATATATGGAGTCCCTCAGGAAATAGCTACTGATGGTGGTCAACCCTTCCCATCTCAAGAAGTCCAACAGTTCCTCAAATCTTGGGGAGTGCATCATCGCTTCCCTCCATCAATATCGCAATACTCCTTTCCAGGAAATTGGCCACTCCTCTGCCCAGTTGCTGTATGGCAGGGTCCTAAGAGACCATCTACCCTGTCCTAAGGAGCTACTACTGATTCGTCCCGAATGGAAGCAAGTTATAATTTACGTAAAGCCGCACGTCACCTCCTACAACTTCATGTGGGTGACTGTGTCCTTGTGCAGAACCAAACAGGATCACACCCCCCAAGATAGGATAAAACTGGAATTATTCGTGAACAACTAAACAATACACTGTTCAGGTTCATGGCTCTGGCGGACTGACACTACGAAACAGACGCTTCCTTTGTCGTATTGACCCAGTGTGTCCTGATGCATCCCCGTCTATTCATCGCAAGGTTCATTCTCCCGCTCTACAACCTCAAGCAATTAGTGGTCCACAATATACTAAACCCTTGATGTGACCATGACCACTGATGATCATGCGAATGACACAGCAACTCCTCCTCAATCACACAATGTGAGCAGTTTACCAGGAGGTAAACTGGCAGCATCATTACTACCTGATGACACCTTAACATCACCTCAACCCAGGCCCACTGTGTCAGGCTCAGCTGTTCGTCGCTCCAATCGGTCTAATAAAGGTCAACCACCGGAACATTTGCAGGACTTTATCTGTAACGCGCTCCTGAGGGAGGGGAGATGTAGAGACACGGATTTAGTGACACCTCGGATAGAGGGTTAGACACCCGATGCGGGAGTTAGACATCTCGCTGACAGACATTATGAGATGTGTGATGGCACAGTCAATTAAGGACATTAAATGTAACATTCATCTTATGTAGGCCTACCATGTCAATCGGAATCATGCTAATAAAGTTGTGTTATGCCAATTTGAATTATACTAATAATATCATGATTATACAGAGTCCAAATAAACTTAAGACTTCTACTCCTATCATATGCCGGCCATTTTGGAAATATGCAAATTAAAAGGTCAAAGCGAGGTCAAATTCCACTGCCCTATATCAGAATATGAAAAGGGTATACAGTAAAACCTGTTTGGACAGGTTCCGGTTTAGACCTGTAGAGGAACAAACAACGATAAAATTGATATGAGGGTATGATAGGTGGATGAAGGCAAATAAAGTGATATAATAAAAGATATATTTTTTAAAGATGTATTAGAGATCATCTGTGCCAAATGTCATGATTTCTTCACAAAGTGCACACTACATTCACTTATTCCATAGACTACTATATACCTGTATGCGAGATTTATCCACCTCCTTGTATGTCCCGATGTGTGATACTGGGGTGGTACACATAATATTATGATGTCAAGCAAAATAAAATTTCTTTTTACTATGCTGATTTTTTTAAATTTAAACGAGTGCTATATGCTATCGCCCAATCACGCTTTTCCGGTACCTATGTTTAATTTCCTGGTAAATCCCAGAGTGGAAGTTTGCTGGCCTCTAAAATCAAATAATGATCGAACTTAGGATCTAATCGAACTTAGGGCACCTTGCTCTATATATAAACTGAAGAAAAATGCAAAGAAATGATTTTAGGGTTGAATAACAAGGTTTTATGAAAAAACGGGGTCCTGCCACTGGACTAATATTTTTTAATGAAAATTTAACGGTAGGTCTAGTCGCCGCGTGACCCGAAAATAGTCCTTGCACAATTTCATCAAAATCGGTTGAGAATTGAGAAATCGGCGAAAAACATGCGATAGAAGTTAATCAGACGGCGGGTTATAGAGACGGAATTAGAGTCTTCTGTCTACCACCCGATAATGTGAATAAACTACTAAAAAAACACCTGCAATGTGTTATCTTTGATTTGTTCCCCGGAGAAGAATTATAGGCTAGAGTCTACTGTAAATTGTACGCGTCATATAGACTATATACTACTATAGGCCTATCCATTATTTGCTTTGCATGTTTGCCAACAAATTGTGATCACCTCGTCACCCCACTGCTAGGCAGCATAATATCATCTGCGTAGACCTACCACAGTCTGCACAAACCAAATTCCTGCAGGCGCGCCTGTTTTCGGCATGTAGACTAGGCCTAGACCGTAACGTTAGACGGTGTCTAAAATGATTTTAACTTATTAGGGTCTAATACTAGGCCTATAGTAGATCTATATACTAAAATCATGAATCTGCATTCATTCTGTTGAAAGTGATATCAATCTTTTGTTTCAATGGCATATGATTAGGCAAATTGTGGTCATCTTGGTTTTCACCATTAAAGTACTTTCTGGCTACACTTTTTTTTATCTGGCATAGCCTAGATCTACCTGATAGTCTAACCCACTGACCTGCAGTATGGTCTAACCCTAGTCTATGCACAGAACTGGAATGGTCTATGGTAGTCTAGGCACATTATTTAAGCAATTTAAGGGATTATCAATTTAATGTTTGACCTTGGCTAGGCACTTGACAATAAAATATAATTTAACTTTTTCATTAACTCTGCTTGATTAATTTTATTCTACAGGGTCTTACGATTTTAAAAAGGCCTCATTTTTCAAACTCGGATGAGGAATAAAAAAGTTACAGCAAAAAATCAGGCCTTCAGATTTAGCGCGCGCACGCGCACCATAACTCACGCAAAGGTGAGGTCAGGCGAGTGAAATACAGCGCACGTCACGTCGTCAGGCCCCAAAAAATATTGTTTGTTTCCGATTTCTTACCGACCCTATCAAAACATATGCAATTCAACTTATTTTGTTGATTTCCTGAAGTAAAATATTGCTTAATTCCGCCGATCCTATAAAAAATTATGTGACCTAAACTTATTTTATAGCTTTGCTCCCGGCATAGGCGATGTTTAATACATGTATATATAATTTATCTTTAGCTTTTTCAAGCGCCAGCGATCCGACTCCATGTCAGCTGGATAGCTAGCCCTGGAAGCTGGCTGCCTTGACCAGGCGCTCCAACCTCCCCGATGCATTTTATAGGCCCATACGAGTGGCTGTTTTCGTTGTTGCTACTTTTGTGTCAACTTAGTCAAACAACTTTTTTCACCTTAAAGGGACTGGCCCAGGCTAAAATCATCAAAAAATCGGTGATTTTATTTCGGGTTCTTAATATGACCATATGATGTAAACATGTAGGCTACATAGACTAGAACTGCAAATTTTTATAATTTTTGTGCTGCGCACTTACCAGTTAGACTAGATATAGAGACGAAATTCCCGCATTTCTTATTTTTGACATGGTTGTCAATAATTACAAATCAGGAATTTCGTCTCTATATCTAGCCTAACTGGTGAATGCGCAGCACAAAAATTATAAAAATTTGCACTTCTAGTCTATGTACATGCTTACATCATATGGTCATATTAAGAACCCGAAATAAAATCACCGATTTTTTGATGATTTTAGCCTGGGCCAGTCCCTTTAAGAGAAAAAATTCAACGATGGATGAAAATGGGACCTATTAATAGACGATTGTCTGTGTCATAGCAAAACAACGCAAAAGCGTCAATGACGCAAACAGCCATCCGATTGTCCTGTGTTTGTTTGGAAGTCCCAGTATTACACTGATGCGCATCTGCGGCGGATGTGCATTGCACGCATGCGCACGTGCTATTGTTTACATCTGACTGCTTGTGGTGTAGGCTACATGTGTGTGAATGGTTATTTTTAGAACACGAGGCGCTTACGGTGCCCCATACTGATTTGATGTTGTATTGGGCAGATTCGCAAACGGCGGTCGGCGGGCCAACAGTAATCCACCACCGGGTTAAAGTCTCATGTTTATTTGATTCTATCGTTCTGCAGCACAAATTTTGACTTTGAAATAATAAGCCAACCACCCTCCAATTGGAGTATCAGGCCATAACCCATTCTGTCATTGGCAGGTGTAGTTACCACAATATTAGCAGGTGTAGTGGGCATTAGGGCCTACATGTGCCAATGACAGGATGTGCATAACCAGGAATTTAGCTCAGCTTGTATGAATGTTGCTTTGACAGTAAGTTCCAGTGAGCAAACCCCAGGGGACTTATTGGTCTAATTGCCGACCAACACTAGAATTAATGTCATACCTATAGGCTACGGTACCTAAATAGGCTAAGATCTACTAAGTTCTAGACTATGCACTGTGCTAATATTTTAAATTGATGAAATACGGTATGTCAAAATAATAGCTTTAAATAGGAGGTTGTATTTTGGCATCTTATTGGGTCATTCAATTGTAATAAATATTTTTACAATACATTACAACACGTACAATATTAACAGGCAAGACATGTATGTGGAAGTGAATGTTCAAATAATAAAATAAATCTTCGACAAAATAAAATGAAAAATAAAATAAATTTCAACAAATGACAACAAATGGGCAACACACATAATGATATGTTCTGGCCTCAGATGTTGTTATTTTTTTTTAACCTCAAATCCTTTTTTTAAATTTCATTAACCCGTTTGGCATTGTGGTTAATTGTGGTGAGTGATCACTCACCTCATCACTTTAAGGTGAGCTTTTTTTCACTCGCCACCGATTTTCAAATCTGAAGGCCTGAAAAATGTATTTTGAAACAGGCTTTTTTGTGTACGATAACATAGAGACACATTGAAATAAGTACCGCGGAATTTTTGCAGGAAAAAGCCTCTTTTTTATTAAAAATTAAAAAATATCACAACTTTTCTTAGAATTAACCTGACATTTTTAGGTTCGGTAAATATTATGGAACGTGATTGCACATTTAATTATTTTTTTCTGTGACCTTGACCTTCAATAATGTCAGTGAAAGGTCAAATGCAAAAAAATGCTAAATTTCACTTTACACTAATTTTTTGTGGCCTGGAAAAAAGTATCTGCTAGTCTACCCCTTGGCTTAGATTCTCATAAAATTTTACAGACATGTTCTTAAATATATACTTTAACTGTACCAATAGGTTATTTTATTGTAACGTATACTAGGTCCCAGAACAAAATATTTAGTTATAGAAGTAGACTACAAGCTAATTTTCAGAAATCTGTACATTGGGCGATAATACAGGTTTCGCCATTATTTTTCTTCCAGACCCTAGTTCTAAGTTTAAACTAAGTTTAAACCATCATAAAAGTTATTTTTTTCAAATAACTATTTTTTTATAGAACACATTTTTATGCCTTCAGAGACCATAACACCCTTTTTCTACATACATGCACAAAAAACGACCAAAAAAACGATGTAATAAATTTCCTTTTTTTAGACCCCAGTTTCATGTTTACACAAGTGCCTACCTTGGCCATCTTAGAAAAAGGCGCATTTGGAGGGAATTTGAAACAGATGTAAATTGTCTCTTTGGATAAAACTTTTCTGATGTAGGCCTAGACTATCAGTTCTGTCTACATGTAGGCTAGGCCCTATAGGGCTAGGCCTAGACTAAAATGCAGTGCTCATTAGCCTATCTTTCTGGACTTGAAATTTCTGGTAGTCTAGTCAGAGATTATTATAGTGGCAGTTCATCATTCAAGTCCTCATTAACATGTTTACTCCAATTACTGAATAAATAAATATAAAATTCAATGTCTCAAGTGTGATATAGGCCTATATGCTACATAGGAGCCCGGGCTAGGGGCCTATACTATAGACTATATATAGTCTATCATAGGCTAGGCCTATATTAAATTTGGTTTTGACTGCATTTCTTGGGAGTAGATAATAGCCTATATTGATGGTTCAATATCTTCGTCCTGGTTATATTAGGTCAACATAATAGTCTAGACTAGCTTAGATCTCTACTTTTGTTGAATTAAGTGTAATAGGGACCTTTTTGATGTAGATCTAGGCTTAGTCTAGACTAATTTGGCTGATCATTTTTGGTACATTTATGGATTCTTGTTATCATAAACGGGACACCATAGAGTGAGTATCCAAGTTCCGAAGTTCCTGGAACTTCAAATTTCAAAGTTTTCAAGTTCCCAGAACCTCAAGTTCCCGAAACTTCAAGTTCCCGGTTAAGTTCCCGGAACTTCAAGTTCACGGAATGTCAAATAACATAAATTGTTAAAATTAGTCTACATAATTAAACAGAACAGTTGAGTAATTGATTCGTTTCCTGGGGAAACAAACAACTAACGTTAGCCAATGGTCTCACCACCCCAAATGCCAGTCCCATTGAAATACATGTACATGTAACGTTAGTCTAAAATGCCTCAATTCCACAGCTCCGATAAGAAGTTGCTACCCGGACAGATTTTGAGCTAGGCCCCCTAGTGTGCAAAAAGGTCACAATAGGTCAAATTAGGCTTAAATTCATACCCTCTTTCACAGACCAGACACACATCCTTTTAACCCACTGTATCCCTGTCAGATTATCACGAAACAGTTTACTATATCTGCTATCCGGGATGAAGGAGACATCGTGTAGTCTACTTATTAAATATCCACAGAAATATAACTTCTTTGTAGGCCTATTTGTTTTTAAATTCAACAGAGGTTGAAACAGCCGAATTGAAAATATTTTGTGTGGTGATTCCATCATCAGTATACACCTGCCGAGATCATAGAAATATACTTATGTAATTGTATGTTCTGTGGCCGTGATTTCGGCTTATTGAGGGTGGTGAGACCATATGGTCTCACCACCCCAAATGCCAGTCCCATTGAAACGCATGTATAATGCCAACATTCCAAGGGCCAAAATCACCACTTTCGTCCCTAGCTGCCCCCCTATGTTACGCACCATAATAAAGCCTTAGCTGTCCTTTTTCAAAAACTGCTTCGAAAATGGTAGACCCCCCTATGCTAACTTCCTGCGTTTTGAGTTACGCACCCATGTTGGTAAAAAGGTCCGTTTTGCCCAGATCTCCCGAAATATTCTTGCGCCCATTCCCAAAAAAGACACGAATCCTTCTCACCGCATGTGTCCATCTGAAAATCTCACATAAAAGTTATAGACCCTACCTCATATCACAGATAGCGAAAACAGTGTGTGCTTACAATTTATCCACATAATTACAACATTCCTGTATTTTTCCTAATTTACCAGAGGCAGAAACAACCATTTAAAGCAGTAATTTAGGTAGGGATTCTCTAGTCAGTAGCCACCCCCTTGGATATCGGCTCATTTAGGGTGGTGAGACCATATATAATTTTTTTTTTTTTTTTTTTTTCAAACAAGGATGGAAAAGCAAGTTGTTCTGATCAATATACTTTTTAAATTTTTTGAATACATCGAATGATGTTGCTCAGGGAGCTCTTTTATTAGGCACTGATATTGTAAAAATCGGCCCTTTTTCCGTAATTTTGCACTGCCGGGAACGTGGTTAAATGAAGTTGCAGTTCCTACTCTTATTTAATCACAATAGGTAGTCATGGTGACCATTTATTATTTAGAATTATGAAGAAAAATAATATATCAATTGGGATAAATGGTTAATGACATTACAAAGGATTAAACTTCCCGTATTTTTCTACGTATTTGTACCCATACAACAAGTCAAAGTAGCAAAAGAAAGCATGTTATCTACGAATTACCAACCAGAACACGCCCTCCTGGGCCTATCTTCCAGTTGGGGGCCGTTCAACAATTACGTAACGCTTTTTTGAACGATTTTTGCCCCCCCCCCCCTCCCCCTTCGTAACGCTTTTTAACGTTACTTTGACTACGCTCCGTAACGCATCGCTTAACCTCCCCCCCCCCTCCCCCCATAAGCGTTACGTAATTGTTGAACGGCCCCTTGTCACATCCATCCATCAATTATATGTCTTTTATTCGAAATTTTACAGCCTAAATTGTTGCATCGACTATCAGAATACAATTAAACACAGTTTGAATACTTTTTCCTTCTATTCAACAGCAGACACATTATAATATGTAATCCTAACCCTGCTTCAATGCCCTATACACACATGGTCTCACCACCCCAAATGCCAGTCCCATTGAAACGCATGTATAATGCCAGCATTCCAAGGGCCGAAATCACGACTTTCGTCCCTAGCTGCCCCCCTATGTTACGCACCATAATAAAGCCTAAGCTGTCCTTTTTCAAAAACTGCTTCGAAGAAGGTATGCTAACTTCCTGCGTTTTGAGTTACGCACCCGTGTTGGTAAAAAGGCCCGTTTTGCCCAGATCTCCCGAAATATTCTTGCGCCCATTCCCAGAAAAGACACAAATCCTTCACACCGCATGTGTACATCCGAAAATCTCACATAACAGTCATACCTCATATCACAGATAGCGAGAACAGTGTGTGCTTACAATTTATCCACATAATTACAACATTTCTGTATTTTTCTTAATTCACCAGAGGCGGAAACAACCATTTAAAGCAGTAATTTGAGTAGGGATTCTCTAGTCACTAGCCACCCCCTTGGATATCGGATCTTTTAGGGTGGTGAGACCATATACATGATTTCCATGTAAAGTGTTACCAAAATTTAAAAAAAAAAAAATTCAAGAAGAAAGACGTTGCCTATGTCAAAATTTTACTTAAAGACAAGAGTTTGTTATATCAAATACAAATTTTACATTAAATTCACGCTACGTGAGATATCGACGTCCAAACGACGTCATAATATTCCCACAAGTTCAAGGTCGTTTTAAATGCACTTTAAAGACCAGGGCGAATGTTGCAATAAGCCGTCTGCAGCTTGAGAGATACAGTGTCAACCAGAGTGGGTATACTTCTAAATGATTGACGAGGGGATGGTTAATGATTAAAACTGAACTTATAACGCATCATACGCACCGTTTTCCTAATACAGAGCTTAATTAATTATGTTATTAAAATAACAGTTTATTAATTACACGTTGTAATTCCGTCACATTATAAACATATTCTTTTGAGTTTTATGAAATATGGCCTTACCTTGACTTATAAAAGTATTATTTTTACTTTTAGTATTATACGTTTCTTTTATTTATGCAAAAGTTCAACTTTGTACATTATCTCTATTTGCTTAAGAACCATGACAGATTTACCAAAAATAACGTGACGGAATTACAAATCGGAGTATTTTTTGTCATTTTGTGGAATAAATTCAGTCACAACAACATGAATTAACCTATGTCATAATTGAATATCACCTATTACGGGCTAAAGAAAATCATTACCCGGCGCTGTCAACTTATACTTTATAACCGCCATCTTAACTACACCACAGAGGCGTTTGCGTGACATTTCGACCCGATGCTATCAGACCTATTTTTGTGACGGAATTACAGTTAGGCCTTGTGATGTTCCACATGATGTTCGTTATCAAATTTGCTTTCTAAGAAATTATTTTATGTTCATAAAAACGCCGAGCTCAGTCAACCCATATAAAATATTTTAGAATATTAACATCATTATTAAAATATGTTATTCTAGACAAGAAATGGGGAGGGGTACGTCTAAGTAGGTTTGGTTAAATCACAATAAATTGTAAGTGTGTGTTTGTGTCCGGTGTCAAGATTATCATTTTGCAAACCTAGGCTACACGAGTCATTACGTCTGTATTACCATATATGATGACTCCCTTTAATTTATGTAACCATATAATAAAGACATAGGCCTAATGACTCATGGGTTGTCTGCATGATTTCCTAATACGTAGAATATCAATATGAAGATGTTAATACCATAAAGAATGAAGAAAAAAAAACGAGAAAGAAAAAGAATAGACAGAATAAAACTGAATTCAAAATATAAATTATCGACATAAAGGCAATAAAACCCCTGGATGGACCCCGAGTGGTCAACAATTTTCCGTGTGAAAATAACTGTGGATATATACCATGAATACATTTAGATCTAAGAAATCCAAAATTCCTGGGATGGTCCAGGCTAGTTGGTTTAGGGTAACTCAGGGATGATCCTGTAATGATCCAGGGTTGGTTTAGGGATAACTGAGGGATGATCTTGGTATGCTCCAGCTTTGGCTCAGACATAACTCAAGGATGATCCTGGGATTGTGCAAGGGTGGTTCATGGATAGCTCGTGGATAATCCCAGAATGGCAAGGGTTGGTTCAGGTATGGCTCGGGGATGATCCTACATACCCTGATGACATCGCAAGGCTCTGACACAGTGACCTCCATTTTTAAATGTAATAGTTCCAATACCATCACAAGTTTACGCCTGTTGAAAATGACCTAGCTTTCACAGGCACTTGAAATATTCGTCTCAATTTCTTGGCATCCGAGTTTTTAGGTAGGCAGCGCAAGTGTCGTTTATACACAGCTGGCTGTGTAAACAAAATGGCGGTCAGTGTGACTGGGCCTCGCGCAGTAAATGAGTTAGGCGGCCCAGTCATACCGGTTAGATCCTACAACGTTCCAGTGTTGATTCAGACATAACTCCGTGAATTATCCTGAGATAGTCCAGGGTTGGTTCGGGGATAACTCAGGAATGATCCCGTGATAGTCCAGAGATGGCTCAGGAATAACTCATGGATCATCCTCGGATGGTCCAGTGCTGGTTCAGAGATAACTTGGGGATCAACCGGGTAAAATTCAGGATTGGTCCAGGGATAACTTGGGGAGGGTCCGAGGAAACCTGAGCCCATGGTTTTTCTATGAAAAGCTGTGCCCAGGATTTGGCCAGGTGAACACGTGCCCGGTGTTTGGTCAGGGAAACCTGTGCCCATGGTTTGTCCAGAGAAAGCTGTGACCAGACTTTGGACAGAGAAAGTTGTGCCCAGGATTTTGCCATTATGGAAACCGATGCCCAGGGTTTGTCCATGGAAATTTGTGTCCCGGGTTTGTCCAAGGAAAGCTGTGCCAGGGTTTCTTCACGTAAAAAGCTGTGCTCAGGGTTTGTCCATGGAAAGCTGTGCTCAGGTTTTGTCCATGGAAACCTGTTCTCAGTGTTTCGCCATCGAAAGCTGTGAGCGACCTAGGATTGGTACAGGGAAAGCAGCGTTTGGGATTTGTCCAGATAAAACTGTAGAACATTTAAAAGAAAATGCTGCCAGCAGAAATGAAAGAAAGTTGATACATGTGTCCATATTGCAAGTGGAATTATGGAACAACAAAAATAAACGAATAATAGGCCTACACTTTAATATTACTGATGGTGAGAATTTATTATGTTGTGACTGTTTGTTTAAATAAAAATATTATTGTAATTTAATAATTCAACCTCAAATAAGTTTTATATAGTGATGTTTTAGTGATCCAGTACTATTTAAATAATAATTGCTTGATTTTAAAAATTATGAGATAAAGACCTGTAAACCCTATCATTTTTTTCCTCTAACTCTGCATTTCCAATTGTATCTCTGTAGAAGTATTAGACATTCAAAAATAGTTGCTGGCCGTCATCATCTCTTTAAAAGAAATTATTATGTCCATCTCAGAAATGGTGGTGATATGCAAAGTCGTGGGAACTAGTAGCACCACACGTTGTGGGAATTTGTATTATTAGTCCCTTATTCCAAATATTCATTATTTAGGCCTAATCCCATGTGAATATCAAGATTCCCTCAAACAACTAAAGGTAGTTATTCCCTAGGAGTTTTCAAGTCCTACCTACGATTTTAAATCATATATAGCATGTACTTGGATGAGGCTCTGTGTGAATTATATTTCAAATCCCAAAAGTAATTCCGTCACCGTAATTCCGTCACAATTCATACCAAAGTTCATCAAACTCTGCTAGAAAAATAAGGCCTTCGCATAAAAAATTATCAGTGTCCTTTTGAAGAAAAAATAATGTTTAACTATAATTAAGATTGATTGTATCGTTGATATAGTAAACAGAGCAGAAATAGGAACTATTGTTATTGGTGTCAGGAATATCACTAGCGTACACATGTAATTCCGTCACGTGACTTTAGTGATTTTATTTGAGTGTGTACTCAATAAAACGAACGCTGGTAGCTGAAAGAGAACTTCTATACACAGAAAAGAGGTGTCTTCATACAATAAAGACTTAAAATGAATACCTAAAGTAGCAAGGACAAAGATCTGATGATTTCAATTTAGTAAAAAGCTGTACAGATTGTAATTCCGTCAGGATGGAATTCTTGATAATCCTATCCCTTGTGACCTGAGCGTTGAAGATGGTGCCTGCAACTTTCCCATAGACTAGATGATTATTGTAACAGGGTTCCCATTCTGAATGTGAGATGAAATCCCCTGATTTTTCCCTGATTTAATTTGATCATAAATCTTGTTATTAAATACCATTTATTTACAAAAATTATAATATGCGTGCGCAGGTATGAGGATATACAGCTCACAAATTACAAATTTTGCATTCTGAAGTATGAACTTGACATCATACATACACTGATAGGCCTATCTAGTTACAACAAATTAATGCCTTACACCTGCACGCGTTTTGACCCATTTGAGTTGAATGATGAAAGTGCAAAACTGACTACAGAACTTTGAATTGGACAAATTATTTATTTCACGTCCTATCTCCAGCACTTTTTTTTAGCACTCTGCCTCAAGCAAAATGTTTATTTTGTTTCTCAGATTTTTATTGTCTAGTAAGTAGGAGCCCAAAGCAGGCTCAGTATTTATTTGGAGGTCCCTGCAAATTTAAGGGTCATTTAATGATGCCGAGCTATGCGAGGCTCAAAATTTTGTTAAGGGCCATTAAATATTTATTTACTATAAGTCCTTCAGCTTAAAGTCTCATAAAATAAAATAAAAATCAGTTTAAATATGAAATTTACTAAATAACAATTTTGTAAATTTCGCCCTTATTACCTATTTAGTGCCAGTTCTCACTGAAGGATTACAGACGAGGCATTTTTTTTTGTTGGGAATTTTTGCTGAATTTTTGCTGAACATTTGTGCACCCACACCCGTATTAGAAAATAACCTGTTTCAGATGTGTCACTGGGCAAATATTGATACCAGAGAGTATTTAGACTGCTTCAGTTTCGTTCGCCAGGGGTCGGCATCTGACGAGAAGCCGCGCCCCCTTGGCAGGCGCTATCGACGACGCTAAGCCACGAGGCGCACTCCACTCACTCACCCACTTGCAACTCAGCCAGCGGAGCAGGCAGACATGTCTGTCTCGCTCCCGCGGCTAGCCACGAGGCTGCCGCCGCGTTCAACATTCCCTCACCATCCTGGGATCCATCTGAGACAGTGCACAGCGAAGTTGGAGTTGTATCAATAAAGCATCAAGAACATCATTCATGGAGTCAATCTCGAGTTATTTATGTACTGTCGCCCAGAGGGGAGTTGAAATAGGCTGGGAACTTTGACACTTCAGCCTATTATTGATGACCTACGATGCTAGATCGACACGCAACCTTCTGCCAGCGTATATTGCTTTCACTGAGCAACAAAAAAACATCGATTTGAGACAGAAAGGATAGTTTTTTTTTTAAATAGGGGATTTTTCAAAAAATGAAACTTAATTTTTTGCAAGGTACGTGGTGATTGTAGGTCAAAAATACTAATATGCCAGTGAGGTTAGCTAGAAACGTTATCTAAACAGAGGTTTTTGCGTTTAAACAGCGAAAAATTCGATAGACTTTTCCAGTAACCCATGTGGTTTCGATATTTTCAAAATGGCGGATCTCACAGACATCCAGCCTAGACCTAGACAAATTCATATTAGACGGCATAGTCCACTTTCATAAATTATAACAGATTTCAATGTTATTTTCTCAATTACGCCACTGTCGGCGAATGAGAGGATGATATTTTGAATTTTTTGTCTTTTAAACTGTTTCAACACCTCATTCGGTTGACGCGGTTTTCATGAGAATACCCGCCATATTTTTTAATGATTACGCAAAATTTTTCTACAGATCGAAATTATGCCTCGACTCAGACAGCTTTTAAATAGGATTAGGTCCATTTAGAACTGTTCACCTGAAATATATGTGAATGAAAGGTCCTATTTGTGTTAAAACATCATTGTTAGGACTGTAGGTCGATATTTTATGACTGTAATCATAACTTTTATTTCAGTGTAGCAGTGTTATTTTAATGTGAATCGGTAAGTGGCCGCCATTTTGGTAGCCGGTGACCCTCATTAGCTCAATTGGCTGCGCAATAGCCTCCCGTGTTCCCGCCCACCCGTCATGCATTGCGGTGTCACCTCATCTGCTCAGATCAGCATAATTAGCATAAATTAGGCCGCCATTTTGAATCAGCGACAGGAACGGCCAATGGCGCTTACTTGTCGAGGATACATAGACCTATACGGCGTCTGGAAATAAAAGAAGACTAGAATAAATTTTTCCAAAACATCTTTCTCAGTCAGGAAGGAGAGACTGATTTTATTTTAATTGTATTACTAAATATTGCAAATCAGGTCACACATCGTGTGATATTTTGTGAATGACAAATCAGTAGTCTACCTTTTCCAGACAGCCCTGAGCTGCTAAATATGTTAATGAGTTCTGAGCCGGTGCGGCACACCAACCGACTATACGCACACCGCGTGCACAGCACACGGTAGCTGAGGCAAACACCACCCGACAATGTACTGCCATGCATACAATACGCACATCATACGAGCGTACAGTCTACATCGTTGGGCACTAGCCTACAAGCACCTATACAAATCGAAGTGATTTATTTAAGCAGTCTTTACAGACATCTGTCAGTCAAAATTTCAATAAGTGATTCTATAAATTAAGACGAACTTTATACGCATAATACAGTCGCATTCAACCTATTTTTTTTACGAGGATGAAATTTTCTTAGGATGGGCATGATTTAATTATTTCTTATTAAATCTAAATTGAGACTTGACAGTTGAACTGTGGCGACTACTTTGAAATTTGTATGTTTTTCGACATATGTGGGAAACTTTTCCACACAGGTCGAAAGCTTAGAATAGCAATTTAGCATTTATTCTGGCATTTTTTATATGACACTTTATGACCTACAATCATCACGATTTCCATGTATTATTTGTGAAATAATTTAATGCATCAGCACGATTCATACAGCAGCAGACAGTTTCTGAACCGAACTTACAATCATCACGATTTCAATGTATTTGTATACTTATGCCTAATAGTTTAATGTCATAATCTACATTGTAGCACGTTTTCTGCACAGCAGCAAAACTACTCAACTGAACTAATACTCCAGATACTCAGCATCCCAGCAGTCTAAAATCAGACCCTAGTTTCACGAACCTACTTCAAGTGCTTCCTACTTTCTCAACTTCATCATATTTCAAGAACTTTTTCGCTGTGCATTGGTTTTTCGGATTGGATTGAACGCGCGGCAGGCCTTAGCAGCCACATTGTGGCTGGTGGCTGAGATGGTGAGAGAGGCGTCACTACAACGTTCAATAAATAATGGCGACGCCTTAGTAGACTGCTGTCACTCACTCAATGTCAGTACAACACAAGCAAATATTGTGTGAACTTTAAATACCAGGCATAATATAAATGTATGCCGTATCAAAC
Organism: Flabesymbios commensalis; assembly: GCA_964017125.1. Taxonomy (NCBI): domain Eukaryota; kingdom Metazoa; phylum Annelida; class Polychaeta; order Terebellida; family Flabelligeridae; genus Flabesymbios; species Flabesymbios commensalis. Next base: position 32,630,074 of record OZ024906.1, on the reverse strand, counting down.
CCGCTCAAATATGCACATTAAGCCACATAGGCCACAATTTGAGTGTTTCAATAATTATTAATGTTACTTCTATAAACTGTTTTTACGTCACACGATTTTGACAGGCTGTCAGATTCATAATTCTGCCAGGCTGGTATGGAGTATATTGTGGATAAACAGCATGCTGAATGGTGACGTTGTATGCCGCTCAAGCATACAGGCAGTCAGCACAGACTACAGTCTACACCGCTCAAGCCGCAACACACAGTATACGGCACAGCTAGCCAGACAGCAAAACGCAGCACAGTCTACAGCAACCGCCGCCACGGCCAAACTGCCTGTAGTCAACTGATTAACCACGGGGAATCCTCAGTTCAGCATCATCTTTTCCCTGTTACATATAACCAGCGACTTACAGATTTTTTCAATAGACTACAGCCTTCACTAATGACATTCCAGCTTCACAGCATCAGCACCAGCCTAATTAATTTCATCAGAACTTTCGTCCAGCAGCATTTTTTAATATTATTTCAATTGACATTTCAGATTAAAGCAGTTATTTTAATAATACCTACCTGCACAGTTATACAGTAGCCTACTTTGACGAACTCTAATCAATCATCATCCTGCATATTTTTGTCAATATTATTGGTAACCAACCGGCTAGTCGATATTGGTGCTCTGAGAGGTTTAATCATTTTCATGATTCAAATTTCTGCCGACTTTTACGATATGCGCATGCCTTTCCCCCGCACGCCGGGGACGAAGCAGACATATGCGTGTATAGCCTACTTTTAATAATATAACTGTTTAGCCACCACAAGTGGGCGACACTTGCGCCGGTCACGTAGCCCGTCATGTCATTCACGTGACGACGCGTTCCATGTTACACTTCACACCGAAACATGTTCAAACATGTCTATTGCGACACATCGCAATTATCACTTGTAATCCTATAGTAAGGCACAGTTACGGTAGATGCACTGCGGACACTGTCAACCAGAGAGCCCGAAACAGGTACCCCACATTTAGCTTATAATGCAACCCTTGCTATGGTTGATTACACGGTATGACGCCAGCTGTGATCGCTCACATTAAAGGCACGGCCTGAGCACGATCACTAGCAATTTTATTCCTCGCGATAACGGGGATTTGGGTTTAAATTGCATTATAAAGCTATCAATAAACAAAACGACCTCAGACGTTGAAGCGTAATCGCAGCTTCATTCAAGCATATTTTTGTCACCAAGCAACCACATAAACTAAGTCTTATCCTATTATTTCACAAAGCAACCACACGAACGACATTCGCTACAGTATTACATATACTGCCTTTTTAACGATCACACACTGCAGCTTTACATCGTTACTATATTTCAGCATGTGTTGGACGTCATATCCACACACCTGCTCGATTTGTGTTGCTGGTTCTCGCTATATCAGCGCCAAACCTGCGGGACCAGTACACGCATCGCACTAATATTACATTGTATCATATGTAATGAACGAAATGTACCCTTTTTAAATGTAATTTGCATAAGTAATTTGCTAAGCATATTATGTAAACGATTGAAATAATTCTCAATATCGATTGTATTAATTAAATATGAATAGGGTTGGACGACACACGTTGCAGCAGCATAATTTCTGAACACTGGTGTTATGAGGATGGGAACAGACTTTCAATATTTTTTATGCTGCGCACGTGGTGCTCGCCACCCACCCACCCTGTATTTTTTGCACTCAGATATTTTTGTAATAATGTTGTTTTTGGTGCACTGCTCGGATGGGCCCGACGAAACCTCCGCTTTACCCACAAGTTAGCTAGGTTTAAAGTTAGTCACTTAGCCCGGGGGTAATGTGGGGATTGCTTCGGTTTCGTTCGCCAGGGGTCGGCATCTGACGAGAAGCCGTGCCCCCCTGGCAGGCGCTGCCGACGATGCTAAGCCACGAGGCGCGCTCCACTCACTCACCCACTTGCAACTTAGCCAGCGGAGCAGGCAGACGTGTCTGCCTCGCTCCCGCAGCTAGCCACGAGGCTGCCACTGTGTTCAACATTCCATCACCATCCTGGGATCCATCTGAGACAGTGCACAGCGAAGTTGAAGTTGTATCAATAAAGCATCAAGAACATCATTCATGGAGTCAATCTCGAGTTATTTATGTACCGTCGCCCCGACGGGAGTTGAAATAGGCTAGGAAATTCGACACAAGTTACTTCAGCCTATTAGGTATATACACAGCAGCGATTACATTTTTGCTGAGCGCAACTGACGAATATGCTGCCATACCCCTGTGAATGAAATTCTCGAGCACTAGACCTATACAAATTCCTTTAACCCTTTAAGTCTTCACGATGCATTAAAGCATCATTTTAAATCCCTGAAAACAGACTTTATTTTCCTACAACTAAGGGTTTTAGAAGGAAAATTTCCATGAAAATAATTAACAAATACATGGCAATTTTTTTTCAATTTTTCACCCATTTCAAGTTATCTTCGTCCACTGCAAGTCGAGAATTGCGACAGCAATTCGCGGCTTGTAGTGGATGAAGATGACAATGTAAAATCAGGCTTGAAAGGGTTAATGTAAGTAGTTGCTGAGGAATAGTGACTTCATACTACTGCATGAATTACATAGCAGGGTTCTATCATGTAGGTTCCTGTTAATGTTATACGAGTTAGGCTACATCGAATATTGCTGGGCTGGATAGTGTTAAGTCTAAGTTACTGTGTTATAGGCCTATACTTCATACTACTGCATGAATTACATAGCAGGGTTCTATCATGTAGGCTCCTGTTGATGTTATAAGAGTTAGGCTACATCGAATATTGCTGGGCTGGATAGCGTTAAGTCTAAGTTACTGTGTTATAGGCCTATGTAGGCTATTGTTATGTTATAGTATACTTATAGGGCTAGGTCAAATAATATTTACTGGTCAGTAGACTATAGGCCCAGACCTGTGTCAATGATTCAATACTTATTTATAGGGCTAGGTCAAATAATATATACCAGTAGACTATAGGCCCAGACCTGTGTCAATGATTCAATACTTATTTATAGGGCTAGGTCAAATAATAAATATACCCTAGACTATAGGCTAGTCCTAGACCTAGCTCTAGGGCCTTATAGGCTGAGGCTAACGCTCCTATCTAGAAAAATGAAAATCCTGTTGTTTGTAGGCCTAGCCTACACAGACACAGCACTAACATCTAGGCCTATCATAACTACTGGCTAGGCTAACAACATCATTACATGACGTAGGCAGGCATACGTCATAGTAGGCATGCACAGGCTACTCTTGTATGGCTATCCTATACAAGCAATCTCTTGCCCATAGGCATAGTCTAGAGACATTATAGTCTAGGACTGTTGAGACTTGAGTGCTGTAGAAACGGATCAGATTATAAATCTATAGAGTAATAATAGTCCATATAGGCCTAGGTCTAATATCATTCTGGTGACTCAAGTGGGCCTATGTCATAACCATAGATCTAGAGAAAAACATTGGTTTAGCATAATCACCATGGATAAGTTTATAAATAAACGTCCACGTCTGGATAAACCTGATACTGATATATTACCCGGTAGCATTGTAACTGATAACACTAGGCCCTAACACAGTAACAGTAACACAAGTACAACAAGCAGTAGCACGTCTAGCGTTACGTCACCGACGCCGACGGTGATTTCCTCTTCAACCACACCAACAGCCAACAACACAATTGAAAAATCCAAGAGCTTGAAGAAGAGGACTTTTGGTTTCAACCCAGATTGGGTCAAGCAGTATCCCTGGGTGACCCACAATGTCAATGAGCAAGGTAGGGCTATAATATAGGTTACATTCATCCAAATTTTAATTTAATAAAATAAATTATAAAGCCTGAGGAATTGGCTACCGATAGTAGGTATATACTGTGAGTGTGACCCGATGGATGCTGTATAGTAGCCTATAACTATAAGAAACAGCTAATAGTAGGCCTAAATAATGTAATCGTAATTGTAAATAAATACGCATAATTTAGTGTTGTCCATATACTTTCTTCTTGAGATTGAAGTGGGAGGAGTAAGGTTAGCTGTCAATCAGGAGTGGGGTCTGGAGGGGAGGGGGCGGAGCAATCATCAGCTAGTTCAGGTCATAATTAATACATCTCTTTAGCCACACCCCTTCGTCTCTATTGGCTGACGCCAAGTGGTTGACAGACAACAGCGAAGTCTACTTCAACAATATATTGTGCAATTTAATTATATAGAAACTTAACGAATTTATGAAAAATAACAACTTAAAATCATCAATGTAGGCATACTAGGCTACGTATAATATATTTTGAGTATTATTCGCTATGCTGGTACAGTTACATATATTTGTGAAGATGATTAGTATAAAAATATAAGCTTAGAATGAAGATAAATTGATAGAAATAATTGCTGACATTCTTACTGACTGTGCTGTGACTGTCTGAGGCTCCCACTCAAGGTTAAACGCAATGATTTATATGCAATCCTTTTTTCAGATTTTTTTTCTCTGGATATTTTTGCGTAATCCTGGCATGGCATAGGGGCCTAGTCTATTTATATGTTCCCTTTTTTAGGGATGCTCTGCACTTTGTGTCAGTCTTTTACTAGAGGTGATGGGGTGGTCTGGGCTACAGTACCATGTGTGAGTTTATTCAAGCAATCTCTGGATAGACATTCAAAAAGTGAATTACACCAGTCAACATTGCAACATGAAGCCAGACGTCGTGCTGCAGCCAAAGATGGGGGGATCGCCGGAGCACTACAACAACAGGTCAACATACAGAGGACAGCACTTATTGGTGCAATGGACTGTCTTTACTGGCTGGCTAAAGAGGAAGTGGCACACAATACTAAATACATCTCTCTCATAGATTTGATGAAGCGCAGGGGGGCTCCATACATGGAAAATTTACATGTTGTGAGTACAAAATTTAATGTTTTTTTTTAATAGTATAGACTAATTAAAACATGTTTGCAATTTGAGCAAATGTTCGACTCTCACAGTCACAATCATATCCTGTTGTTTTTGTTTTACTCATTACCAGGGTGAAAATGCAAAATACACTTCTGAGCTTGTTATTCAGGAGCTCATAACTAATATGGCCAAAACAATCCAGGATCCACTAATCAATGATATCAGGAATTCTCCAGCATACTCCGTAATGATTGATGAGACAACTGACGTGAGCGTCGCCGATCAAATGATAATGTACATCAGGTACATTGATGGTAACAACGAGGTATTTTATTCTTGATTTTTAAATTCTATTATGCACATATATTTCGAGGTAAAACGTTTTCAGTATTTTTTTCAAATCGTATTTCTTTCGACAATGTGAATTCAATATACTGGCATGGTTTGTTATAAACAGGTTAAGACAGTTTTTACAAGCTAGTCCAGCTGGCGAATGGCAAGGCAGAGACTATTTTTGAATGCATAAAAACAACGCTTTTTGATGATGAGATATCACTGAAGCACATGGCTGGTTTTGGCTCGGATGGCGCTAGTGTGATGGTTGGCAAACAGACAGGAGTAAGCGAATTTTAAAAATCATTTTTTCAAAATGCTAAAAATAATAAAATCAGCCACACATAAACAATTAATTAATATGATTGTTCAACAATTGTTCATCGTATTTTCCTTGGTATTTTCCTTAACAGGTTGCCAAACGCCTGCGGGACGAGATTCCCCATCTCATCAATATACATTGTGTGGCTCATAGGTTGGCTCTAGCATATGGTGATGCATATAAAGAGGTTGCTTACCTGAAAAACACCTTCCAAGAGAACCTGACAGCGCTGTTTAAATTTTTTGACAGAAGTTCTGTGAGAACTGCGGGTCTCGCAGAAATTCAGGTGATGTCATTATTATACAATAGACACAATGCCATTTTTACTTTCGGTGTTGCTGTACATTTTATTTTAAGTAAAAAATGACTTGATGCGATGACATGTGATTACATTTTTATCTTTATAGAGAGTTTTGGATGACCCGCAGCTGAAATTGGTTGAGGCCAAGCACGTCCGCTAGTTATCACATGCAGGGGCAGTGACTGCTCTCAGAAGATGTCTCGGGTCTGTCCTCACTGCAGTGGACCGCGAGGCTACAGACAGACATAGTGTAATTGGCTTGGGTCTCAAACACGCCTGTACCAATTATAAATTTGTAGCAACGGTACTTATGATGAGCGACATCCTTCCCCACCTTGCGAAATTGTCAAGGGTGTTTCAGGTAGGTATTAGTCTAACTCATTGTTTTAAATTATAATATGAAAGTGAAGAAATGCATAAAAGATATTACAAACAATAACTGTCTAGTGTATTTTATCGTATAATTTTTGTAGAAGAGAGACGTTGATTTTGTGCTTGTGGAGACTATGCTTCAAGCAACATTGTCAACTCTAGAGAACTTGAGAGACACGCCTGGGAACCATTTTAGATCTATAACAGAGGTATTGACCGGCTTGGAGGAGATAAATATACAAATCACATATTCAGATGCCATCCATGAAACATTTGTAAAACAGGTAAATTATTGAATGAATTCGATACTTCACAGAGTTATGGCGCAACTGAATGTAACGCGATGGTCACAATAGTTAATACAACTTCACACACATCAATTGTTATAATCAAAGTTAGGCAAATAATTGTGTCGCCCTATACTTATATTCTTCTAATTTTACTTAAATTTAGGTTTATCATCCTTACTTCAACGCCCTATTAGATAGTCTGAAGAACAGGTTTCCAGACAGTGCCGTAATAGCAGCATTTGATGCATTTGATGTAGCTCACAGCGAGATGGATTCTATGCCAGCTCTCCAGGTAAGTTGTGGACGAAGATTGGTTGATAATTTACTACTAAAATTATCAATATTACCAGCATTCTTATAATAATAATATCAATATTATTATGACTAACGTTTATTTCCCATAATTACAATACAGACTTTGATAAAACATTTTGAAATGGATGAATAAACTGTGGAACAGGAGTGGACTATGTTCAAAAGCCTTCCCAATTTTGAAAATAACATTATCCCTTGGAAAGAGATCGTCTCAACTGTTGTCAAGCAGTACAAGGATGTTTTTCCTTGTCTCTATAAACTGGCAGCAGCTTCCCTTGTGATCCCAGTCTCTACTGCAGGTTATTTTGATTTCATTCTTCTAGTATGATAAATATCTGCTGACATACCACATTATAATTTTATACAATCATATATGAATTATGATGCTTAACTGTCATTTTATTTTCAGATTGTGAGAGAGGATTTAGCACAGTGAAGCGCATTAAGTGTGCACAGCGAAACCGGCTTAAGCAACAACAATTAAACTGCCTGATCATGATTAGCGTCGAAGGGCCAGCAGCAGACAAATTTAATTTTGGCATGGCAGCTGATCAATGGGCCGCACAAAAGGCCAGGAGAATAAATATCAAATGAAGAAGAATACAAATTTATTTTGATTGACATATTAAATGATAACATGCAAAGACTTTGTAGTTTTCTTTCCATCTCGATCACATAGGCTACAACCACATACAGTATACCGGTATCCATTTTTTTGTAATTCCTAATTATTACACTATAAATGGGCATATTATTATTTTATGACAGTGGTTTGAAGCTCATTATAAAATTGTAGGGAAATGATTTAGAATGCATCTCAGAGCAGGTAGCATGCAAAAAAATTCCGGGGGCTGCCCCTCGCCAGTCATACAGATTTTCGGCCAGCGCCTCGTCTGGCGCCTCGGGCCGATACGCTGATCATTAGGCCTGGTTATAACCCTGCATAGGCCTATCTTAGGTACGTTATAAATCATGTACAAGATAAAAAACACAATTATTAAAAAAAATTAAATGTTAAGAAATGTGAATGCAGATTTTATTTCTATTTTGTAAATCTTTGAATTCCCTGATTTATCCCTGAAATGTTGTCAAATTTATCAAATTCCCTGATTTTCCCCTGATTTTTCTCAAATTTATCAAATTCCCTGAATTTTCCCTGACTGGAAAACATGATCCCACTTTTCCAGTTTTTCCCTGATTTCCAGTGTAAATGGGAATCCTGTGTGAAGTCAACTTCTTTATAAAAAAGCGTGTTACTCTACATGTAATGTTGATTTAATGCTGTGTACTAACGTTATCTACAACGCTGGTCCAATATTAAAGGGACTGGCCCAGGCTAAAATCATCAAAAAATCGGTGATTTTATATCGGTTTCTTAATATGACCATATGATGTAAACATGTACATAGACTAGAACTGCAAATTTTTATAATTTTTGTGCTGCGCATTCATCAGTTAGACTAGATATAGAGACGAAATTCCCGCATTTCCTATTTTTGACATGGTTGTCAATAATTAGAAATCAGGAATTTCGTCTCTATACAACTACAACTCAATTTAGCAAGAATCACTTTATGACAATAACCCTTAAATAATAAAATATAAGAATTACTCTCCGTTACAATTATTGTCGTTATGGAGAGTAATAATAACGAATATTGTCTCTCCATCACGACAATTATTTCTGTTATGGAGTGACAATAAACAAATACTAAATATCGATGCTAACACAATTTAAAAGACAAAAAGAATAGTTACTATTTCAACAAGTGTCACTTATTGGTTAAAATACCAAATACATAAAGGTTTATAGCTATTTTTAAATGAGTAAAAGGGTAATTTGTGACTACTTTTTCTCTCCATAACGTTTTTATTTTTGTTATGGAGAGACAGGAAATACACGTTATGGAGAGACGTTTTTTATACTAAATCGTGCATAGCATGTATGTATTATACTACACTATGATTATTTTTTTTTTTTCAAATGAGGCTGTAGTAGGCTTGGACGTTGTAGGGTGCTTAAAAGTTTAATTGCAGTATTAATTTGTAAAAAAATCGTGTTATGGAGAGACGTAGGTCCTTCATAATCTTATAGATACCACTATATCAGAAACAAATATAATATATAATACAGGAAGTCTAGAATAAATCGCCTGTTTATGAGGGATTTAGAATCTGGGACAAGGCTTTTTGGCTAATATTGGCTAAATTTACATAATATTTCTTTCAAAAAACACATTTATGTTAGAATTTTTTGAGTTGTAATATTGTAAAATAAAGGTCATTTATGTAATCAAACTAAATCAAAATATTCAATAATAAATAATCCAAGGTGCGGAAAGTGCAGGTGCTTAAAATTATTAAATCCCTCCTGTAGGCTTGCAAGTCAAAGTGTCCGTGTGCAAACAGGGGACTTTACTCTTTAAACTTCTCACACTCTGTACAGTGATTTTTACTATGAGACGTATATATATATATATATTGGTATTAGCCCATATCGCACCCTAAAACTGCAATCTAAGGTAGTTATGTCATTATGTGACTTGGTCGTGTGAGAAAATACAAACGTTGTTCATTTTTCGTGCGATATGGGAAAATACAGCACATGTCCACCAATGAATAAGGTATTCGCCTAAAGTAAAGGCTCACGCCTTATTCATTGGACGAGTGCTGTATTTTCCCATATCGCACTCGAATGAACACCGTTTGCATATCGTCATTTCATTGTTGTGCCAGTTGTGGAGATGCTGGCTCAGTAGGCCTACTGAGACAGCGTTCAACGTTGGGTGAATTTCACTTGCCAGCGTGTGTGTTGGCTTTGATGCCGCCACATGCAGCTCAGTGTTTCCGACACGGGAGTCATAATCTATATTATAAATAGCAAACTCTCACCCCAAACAAAGTAGCGTTATAGGACTACCTGTAGCCTGTAGGTCTACTAGCTAAGAATTCACCCCTAGGTCCGCTTGCCAGTGTACAGTCACGCTAGGCCTAGTGCTATGGTATAGGCTACAATAGGTAGTAATAGGTCTACAAGCCCACCTGTACTATAGCATAGGCCTATTCTGTGAAATCCAATAGCCCTGACCTCCAATGTTCTCATGGAGCTAGCTAGTCTACGTATGAGGGAGGGGGTTTTATATTATATTTCACTGAGTAGCCCCCAGGGAGTAGCCAATCAAAAGGGTTTCCGGTGACGTCACTGCGTTTCATAAAATAAATAATTTTTATTAGTAGGAGCAATTCAGAGAGCAGAGTTTCTTAAGCAGCCATTGTATGTTGCTTTCGTAGATTTTAAGAGGGCCTTTGATACTGTGAATCGAAACATGTTATTCTATAAATTAGTAAAAAAGCAAATTGATGGAAATCTTATTAGGCTATTTTATGACATGTATAACAAAACAAAGTCTAAAATATGTACTTGCGGTTTACTATCCGAGTTGTTACATGACACTCTCGGAGTTAATCAGGGTGGACCAAATAGTCCAGACATGTTTAAAGGTTTTCTCGATGACATTGGTGATTACTTAAACAAGAAATGTGGGATTTTAATAAGTAATGAACTACTTTTATTACACCTCTTGTGGGCAGATGACCTCATTCTAATGTCAAACACACCTGAGGGTCTTCAGACACAATTGGATCAACTGTTACAGTATTGTTCTGACTGGCAAATGATTGTTAATATTCTAAAGACTAAAGTGATGATTATTGGATCTAAGAAAGCCTCAAATCAACCACATATTTTTCATTTTAACCATCAGGTTATTGAAGTAACCAAGCAATACAAATATTTAGGTGCTATTTTTAGCAGTGAATCTTGTCTTTTTAACAAACACTTGGATGGATCTCTCTCTAGTGCTCTTAAAGCTTCTTTCAAAATACTAAAATTTTGCAAATGTTTAGGTCAAGTACCACCCATAGTAGCAATGAAATTGTTTAATTCTCTAGTATTACCAATTATCTTATATGGATGTGAGATATGGTTTCCACTGATAAATCAAACTCTTAGAACCAAACTAAATGTCTTTCAAATGAAGAATATGAAATCCATTCTTAAAGTTAAACAGTCAACAGCAAACTTGTGTGTTTATGGTGATTTAGGAGAATATCCAATAGATCAAAAAATAATATGTAAAATAATTAAATATTGGATAAGAATTGTAAATCTACCGAAAGATAATATTGTTAAGCAAATGTATACAGTCCTAGAGGGCCTGCATCACATTGGTCATAAAACATGGGTATCTCAAGTAAAAGATATTATGGAAAAGGCTGAACTTGCAGAACTGTGGACAGATGTTCCTCAAAAAAAAACTCTTTCTAAATATATACGTCATCATCTTGAATCTATATTCAGACAGCATTGGCTAGATGAGATCAATAATTCTGTTAAGAATTCTAAGCTTAGACTTTATAAAGAAATTAAATACACATTCATGCCAGAACCCTATCTTTTCTTTAACATTCCAAAATTTCGCTATGCAATTTCAAGGCTACGCCTTAGTTCCCATCACTTAGAAATTGAAACCGGAAGATATACCCGGCCTTTAACACCAGCCAATCAGCGATTTTGTGCTGCGTGTCCTGGAAAAGTGGGTGATGAATATCATTTTCTTACAGAATGTGTGTCTCATTCAGAAAACCGTGACATTTTATTTGATGAAATTACGAGAGATATACCAAATTTCCTGACTCAGGCAAATAAGGAGAAATTTATCTCAATCCTCACCTCGCAAAATATGAACGTATTGCTTTCATTAGCAAAATTTATTGTTAAAGCATGGGGTTAACTATTAATTGTGTAAAGTTAGATATGAAACAGATGTAAATGCTGTAATATATATTGTTCTTTACCATATTCCATTTAGTACAAATTTGCATTCCTGACATAAGTGCAAGCCTGAATCAAATTTAAAATATATATCTGTTTAAACTAGACTTCTCCGAATTTTTTTTTTTATGTTAAAGAATTTCGATCAATATTCCTGTGGGGAATACTGATCACTTCAAAATGTGCTTATAAGTGCTCCTACTGAAATGAAAGGAGTTGTATTTTTATTATAGGCCTAGGTCTACATAAAATCTATACATATTTTTTGTCTAATGTGTAAAAGGTATATTTTCATAACCATATAATTCTATGCATTTTTTATTATGAATATTATTTGATACCATAGGCATAGACTACCTTTTATTTTTATAACACTGACATTTGTATCATACTGATTCTCTTTGTCAATAAAAGTATTAATAAATAATATATTTGAAGACCTAGACAATGACTAGACTCACTAATCAAATTTGACATTTTCAGGGCACCACCGGGGCGCGGACAAATTTAGGCCCTAATCTAGCTCCCCCCCCCCCTCACCGGAGATTGATCATTGAATAGTGCCCCCCCCCCCTTATGTTGACTATAAACATTATATAGGCTATATATAGACTAGATTTTAATTTTTGTGCTGCGAAGGGGCGGGCATTTAGGAAATTTTGAAATATTATGTGTTTAATGGTGCATTCTGGGGTCATCTGGAGCTCAATTTATTCGTTTGCTACCACAGAAAAATGACACTTTTTTTATAGAATTGTATTTTTATTGACGTTTAAATATCGTGAGCCCACATGCACGTGACATAATGTTGAGGCTGGGAGATTGAGGATTGAGTTAATTATAATCACACACCAAATTAACAAATGACTATTTCCAGACGTCTTGGATGGAGTGTTGCTAATGCAAAGCGCTAGGCAACTTCACCGACAGAGATAAACATCACCACGTCATGGTGTACATGCATCAGAGGAAGGGGGCTGAGTCTTTTTTGGCCATGGTCTAGCGTATATATATATAGTTACGAAAATTATCCTACTGTGTGCGTGTTTACATACCATAGATAATAGAGAAAATGTTACATACCATATAAAACGGCGCTATTATTATTTACTATAAATTGCAAACAACTGTTTTATTGGAAAACAGTTTAGTTTACAGGTCATCGACAGGATTTCCACAGAAGTAGGCCTACATGAGGGGGTATGGTAGGCCTACAGCTTAAATAACTACGGGTGGGCGGGGGCGAATCATGTGAAATATAGTAATCAGCCTGCCGCTGACAGGGGCTGCTTGAATAGTGGTGATCATGTTAACTTTCGTGCTGGTAAATTGTTTTGAAATAAATATTCAAAAATAAAACAATAACTATCTCATTAATTGCATTCGTGATTAAGTGGAGTTCAGATGCCAATGGGTTTTATCTCTAAGGTGCCATTCTAAAATTTACATAAATGTGGGTTTGAATAATAATGTCATTTAACAGTGAACTGGTCAGAGGATGTAATTTGAATTATCAATGTAAAAACCCAAACAATTTCTTTTTCGTTTTCACTTATATTTTTGTAGATTTTGAAACTCACATTTTTTTCTGAATAGTCTATCTTGCAAAAAAATGTTCTGTTGCAATTTATTCTACGTTGGGCCATTTTAAACCGTCGGGCTGTATTGACTGGACTAAAACTGGAGTAAGTTCCTATTCAATGAACTGATATATACACCTGATAGGGAACCTAGTAAAGTCACAACAACCGGAAAAGTTCTAGAAATTTGAATGAGCAAGTCGAAAAGGTTAACCTATGAAGCCGAGGGGCATCATAAACAATGTAGCAGGTTATACATGGTATTGACATTTCAAAATAAAAACTAAATTAAAATATGGGTTTATAAGGGGGGGGGGGGAGGGCCTAATAATTTGCAATTTACTAGTAGGCCTATAGCCCCGGCACGTGTGGCTTAAACAGAATTTTAAACTGAAGGTTTCAGCCACAGATTTTGTCCATACAAAATCGTTGGACATTTCGTTGGATGGTCATAATATGTTTCTTATAATCAGCAGCATTTCAGCTAAACGATCGCATGATCAGTTCATTTTCCGCACAGTCAATAAAACGTTATGGGAGTTTTTCGAAACTTCGGGTTGAGATTGCTCTCAGCCACCGTAATCTTGAAAAACGTTGCTTTTTTGGGGAAAAACGAGTAGGCCTACAGCAATTCACGGCCTCGAAAAGGGCGGCAAAGCTAGCAATTTACTACGTGTCAAATGGTCGATATTAAATAGTGAAATTTCGAAATTAAAATAGGGTTCATACAGTTATAGAAGGCGTCATAATTAGGCTTAGCAACTTACTAGATATGTGAAATGTCGGATCCATGATAAATTGCCTGTGAGATCAGAAAACGCAGACGTCTTAGAATAATTAAAATGGTTACATGCCCATCAGCAATGTCAGTGGGCCCAAAAAGGGGGGTTCGTCCGAACCCCCCGACTCCCCCCCCCCCCCCCCTGGCTACGCCCCTGACTACACAGGAAATATTCGATTTTCAGTGACAATTCTCTTCCGGTGGTTGTGTAAAAGTGAATGCAAATATGATGATAAACGTTGACCCTCGCAAGTTTTACACGTGCCTGAGCGTTTAAGATGGTACCTGCAACTTTCCCAGCATACAAGTAAGCCTAGGCTAGATGATTATTGTAATGTCAACTTCTTTATAAAAAATCGTGTTATTCTACATGAAATGTTGTTTTAATGCTGGGTATTAGGCCTAACGTTATCTACAACGCTGGTCCAATATTAAATTAACATTGGCTTAGACTAACGTCTCGTGCTCGCATGGGATAGGCCTATAAATTATTATCTTCTTCAGGTCTGTCAGCTAGGCTAGTCATAGCATTGATTCTGTAGTTAGCTACAGGTCAATGGTCATAGACTCACGAGTGAGATGCCCACTGCATTTTGTAGTAGAATTATGCTTGGACCAAGTGTAAAATTTTAAGCAGCGGACGTTTTTGATTTCTGCTTTTATTTTGCCATAATTCAAGGTCAAAGGTCAATTTCAAGGTCAAATATATTTTTTTAACAAATAAAGCTACGAACAAGTGTAATACCTCTATTTTATGGGATTTTGACTGGAAAATTCATCTCTGGTATTATTTTAATGATTCAAGGTCATCTTCACGGTCAAAGTGTAGAGTAGGCTTGCAAGTCAAAGCGTCCGTGTGCAGTCAAAGCGTCCGTGTGCAGACAGGGGACTTTACTCTGACTTCTCACACTCTGTGCAGTGAATTTTACTACAGTGTATGAGACGTATTTATAGATTATACCATGGCTAAAGTTGTATCGTCCCACATATCAGCCCGACCTAGTTGTATTCTCCAGAGGGTCATGGGTCTTGTATCGCCCGAAGACCGCAGGTCTAGGGCGATACAAGACCCATGACCCGAGGGAGAATACAACTAGGGAGGGCTGATGTGCGGGACGATACAACTTTAGCCATGGTATTGTCTTTTTATCTCATACCAACATTTTCAGTCAAAGTAGGCCTAGACTAGAGAACTGCAGTTTAGAAGGTAACTTACCATAGCCTAGGCCTATGCCTGTAACATCACCTAAACTTCATACAGAATGATTCAACTCCAAAACGCACACACCTGGGACGGTCAAGTGTAGGCCAACAGTATACGCCTATTGAGTACAGATTGACGGCATTAATATAGACACTGAACTGATAACAAGATACTACTTGAACAGGACATTGATCCAATGCTGTTTTAATGCTAGGCCAACGTCTGTGACGCTGGCCCAACATTGAACCAACATTGAATAAATGTACAATGTTTGAGAGAAAGTCCTCCTGCCCAGCAAACACAAGACATTTGTATAACATTTATACAACGTCGGCCCAACGTCTTCGACGTTGGTCCAACATTGCATAAAGTCATACAAATGTTTTGTGTTTACTGGGCATGTCTATACAAGCTTGGGTCAAGCAGTTTCAACATCCCCGCAGTAATACAGACAGTTTGTTTGCAAGCAAGCGAACAGGTAGGGGTAAGGGCCAAAAGCTTTGAATTATAAACTCATAGATGTCGCTCAAGTATATATATGAACTTGCTGTGATTTGAGAACTTGCTCTTAATTAGGCTTTGGGTATGAAACGCATATTTAGCATTATTATGGGATAGGGACTTGGCCTACCCACGGGCACTATTGCCTTCTGGGGGACCTTTGTCCCGCGAATTTTACCAGTTGACTACACCTTTAATGATGAGATTAGTAGCAATAGTCTAGCCAACTATATATATAATTATATTCACATATTCAAGTTCAATGGCAAAATAATTATTTCCAATACTTGACCCGTGAGCTGATTCGATAAAGTGTAGGGCTATCCATGGATTGTTTTCCGTCTTGTCACACGTCTCAGTGGCACACCGGGTGGGCGGTCTGCCGGCTGAAGGAAGCGTGGCAGTCACAGTTACGTCAGGGTATGCGGGCGTGCTCGTGACATTGACCCAATTATGTTGCTATAGTATTGGGCCGATGTCATAAACGCTGGCCCAACAATGAGCCAATCTTTGGTAGGGGCATAGGCTGTGTAGCGGGTGTACACTTTCAGGTGGTGTGATGCACGTACATGTATCCTGACTCTGAACCAATCAAACTCTAATCTGGGCGTAGGCGGTAGATAACATATAATGACCCGCGGGGAATAACTAACGTATACCTACCATTATATAGTGCACAAAGGTGGTTCCTCTAAATCTTCATAGCTGTATCAGCCGGATAAAAAAGCTTGTAGGCCTATTCGTTACAATACAACCCTTGGTATGAGATAAATATAGGTATCAGCCCATATCGCACTCTAGCTGTAGCTTGAACTGCAATCTATGATAGTTTTATCATATGTGACTTGATCTTGTGAGAAAATACAAACGTTGTTCATTTTTCGTGCGATATGGGAAAATACAGCACATGTCCACCAATGAATAAAGTATTCGCCTAAAGGCTCACACCTTATTCATTGGACGAGTGCTGTATTTTCCCATATCGCACTCAAATGAACACCGTTTGCATATCGTCATTTCATTGTTGTGCCAGTTGTGGAGATGATGGCCCAGTATTGAGACAGCGTTGGGTGAATTTGTCGGCTTTGCATGATTTCCATGTAAATGTGTTACCAAAATTAAAAAAAAAAATTTTTAAGAAGATAGACTTTGCCTATGTCAAAATAATACTTATAGACAAGAGTTGGTTAAATCAAGTACAAATTATATATTCAATTCACGTTACATGAGATATCGACGTCCAAACGACGTCATAATATTTCCACAAGTTCAAGGTCGTTTTAAATGCACTTTGAAGCCCAGGGCGAATGTTGCAATAAGCCGTCTGCAGCTTGGGAGATAGGCTACAGTGCCAACCAAAGTAGGTATACTTTTAAATGATTGACGAGGAGATCGTTAATGATTAAAACTGAACTTATAACGCATCATACGCACCGCTTTCCTAATACAGAGCCTAATTAATTATGTTATTAAACTAACAATTTATTAATAGCACGTTGTAATTCCGTCACATAATAAACATATTATTTTTAGTTTTATGAAATATGGCCTTACCTTGACTTATAAAAGTATAATTTTTACTTTTAGAATTATATGTTTCTTTAAATTATTCAAAAAATCAACTTTGTACATTATCTCAATTCGCTTACGAACGTGACACATTTACCAAAAATCACGTGACGGAATTACAAATCGGAGTAT
Organism: Flabesymbios commensalis; assembly: GCA_964017125.1. NCBI lineage: Eukaryota > Metazoa > Annelida > Polychaeta > Terebellida > Flabelligeridae > Flabesymbios > Flabesymbios commensalis. The sequence continues at coordinate 32,612,628 of OZ024906.1, read as the reverse complement.
ATCTTGTCATTTTTGTGCAATAAATTCAGTCACAACCACGTGAATTAACGTATGTCATAATTGAATAACACTTATTACAATGTTAAAGAGAATCATTACCCGGCGCTGTCAACTTATACTTTATAACCGCCATCTTAGCTACATCACAGAGGCGTTTGCCTGACATTTCGACCCAATGCTAGCAGACCTTTTTTTGTGACGGTATTACAGTTAGGACTTGTGATGTTCCACATGATGTTCGTCATCAAATTTGCTTTCTAAAAAAATATTTCAAGTTTATAAAAAAACACCCAGCTCAGTCTACCGCATATAAAATATTTTAGAATATTAACATTATTATTAAAATATGTTATTTTAGACAAGAAATGGGGAGGGGTACGTCTAAGTAGGTTTAATTAAGTGTGTGTTTGTGTCTGGTGTCAACATTATCCTTTTGCAAACCTAGGTTACACAAGTCATTACGACTGTATTACCATATGTGATGACCCCCGTTAATTTATGTAACCATTTAATAAAGACATAGGCCTATTGACTCATGGGTTGTCTGCATGGTTTCCTAATACGTAGAATATCAATATGAAAATGTTAATACCAGATAAAACTAGGGGGGGGGGGGGAAACGAGAAAGAAAAAAATAGACAGAATAGAACTGAATTCCTCAAAATAAAAATTATTGACATGAATGCAATAAATTCCCTTGATGAACCCCGAGTGGTCAACAATTTCCCGTGTGAAAATACCTGTGGATATACCGTGAATAGATCTAGGAAATCCAGAATTCCTGGTATGCTCCAGAGTTTGTTCAGACATAACTCAAGGATGATCCTGGGACTGCATGCGTGCAGGGGTGGTTCATGGATAACTCGTGGATAATCCTGGGATGGCCAGGGTTGGTTCAGATAGGGCTCGGGATGATCCTGCAACTTCCCAGTGTTGATTCAGACATAACTCAGAGATGGCTCAGGAATAAGTCATGGGTCATCCTTGGATGGTCCAGTGTTGGTTCAGAGATAACTTAGGGATCAACCGGGGATAGTCCAGGGTTGGTCCAGGGATAACTTGGGGAGTATCCAAGGAAACCTGTGCCCATGGTTTGGCTATGGAAAGCTGTGCTTAGGATTTGGCCAGGTAAACACGTGCCCGGTGTTTGGTCAGGGAAACATGTGCCCATGGTTTGTCGAGAGAAAGCTGTGACCAGGGTTTGGACACGGAAAGCTGTGCCCAGGGTTTGTCCAGAGAAACCTGTGCCCAGGATTTGGTCATGGAAACCGGTGCCTAGGGTTTGTCCATGGAAATTTGTGTCCCGGGTTTGTCCAAAGAAACCACTGCCAGGGTTTCTTCACGTAAAGCTGTGCTCCGGGCTTGTCCATGGAAAGCTGTGCTCAGGGGTTGTCCGGGGAAAGCTGTGCCCCGGAGATTGAATAGTGCCCCCCCCCCCCTAACAGTTATGTTGACTATAACATATATAGGCTATATAGTTGGTTTGAAGGGACATACCCAGGTCTAAAAGCATAAAAATATTATTTTATTTTAGCTTAATAATATGACCATATGATGTAAACATGTCCATAGACTAGATTTTAATTTTTGTGCTGCGCACTTACCAGTTAGGCTAGTTATAGACTAGAGACGACATTCCCGTATTTCTTATTTTTGACAAGGTTGTCAATAATTAGAAATCAATAATTTTGTCTCCAGGCCTATATCCAGCCTAACTGGTGAATGCGCAGCACAAAAATTAAAATCTAGACTATGGACATGTTTACATCATATGGTCATATTAAGAAGCCAAAATAAAATCACCGATTTTTTACGATTTTAGACCTGGGCATGTCCATTCAACGAATTCCCCTACACACCCCACCGCGGGGCTATGGTATTTGCTCTTTGGGTGTCCCAAAAACACAAAAATCCCCACAACCAGGGGCACATTTTATGTCAAAACTCCCTGATAACCCCCTTGTAAAGTCATGCGTAGTAACACGCAGATATTAGGCGACTGTTGACCTGGCCAGAATCGGACACCGTCAAACAACAATCCATTATGGATCGGAGTATGATTGGATCCAGTCATTACCGGACTGCCCCAGATGTTCTGCCCAGAGGTCAGCTGAGCCATCAAGAGAGGCCGACTCACAGAGTGAGTCACTGGCAGCGTCGCCAGGAAATGTATGTTAAGTCAATGTCGAGATTATGTTTATATATGATTAGATGTTAAATCCATGTTGTGATTATTATTAGACATGCTTATGTAAGTGCATATAAAAGGTTGAGCGATGGCGACCAGAGAGTGTGCGCCCTTTACTTTTGAATCAATCTCTGAACCCACGGGTTGTGTGTCTCTGCCATGATGAAGCAGAGTGAATTGACTATGTAACTGTATCTTATATGTGTTCTACACAGAGGAGTCGAAATAAACACAACATTTGACCCAGAAATGGAGTTCTGTTTAGTGAATCCGGAATCTGAGTTTTTATAACCCGTCCGTCGCCGTTGGCCTTGTCGTGTTGGCGTCAGGGATGGACGTATTTTATAAATTGGCCAGCTTGCCAGGATCTGTGTAGACAATTTAAATTTTAAGAATTAAAAATGTCTCAGCTAGAGACTACAAAGCGCACTGTGGCAGCAGACGCAGGCCACATGAAAAACGCTGTGCCCGCAGGCAAGCCATACGCGACAGCCAAATCAGATACGTGCGGACAAAAAGCACAGGCTGCTGCAGGTGGTAGTGTGACTGTTACTACACAGGACAATCCCAGAGAGATCAAGTACATACCCCAGACACGGTGGACGCCCATGACGCCGGCGGAGAAGAAAGAGGTTTTACGGATCTGCGAAGAGCTAGCAACCTTCCCAGAGCTCACCAGCAACGAGGAGCTGGAAGAGGCAGCTATGGCAAAGTGGTTTTAAACTTGGAGCCACCGGCCGGATTCGGTATAAACTGGGAGTAGACTGGCGACAGGGTCCAGATAAACTTAGTTTTAAAGCCTAAACTGTCATTTTAAGCATGGATCCTGCCCAGTTTGAAAAGTATACCGACGGCATGGCTGTTATGGAAACAACCAGAACCCTATGCCAACACCACGAACAATGCATGCAGGCGGTGATACGTCAAACGACGCCGTGTGACGGGACCAGCACGGCGGGCGTCAGGGCCTGGTTTAAAGACATAGAGTTGGCTGGAGGCGAGGTGGGCGCCGAGAACCAGATAGAGATCGCTGCTAGGACTGCGGCCGGCTCATTGTGCTGGGAGCTGGAACGCTACATCACTGACGTCCTGGCCACAAACAACGCTATCAAAGCCGGATTTAATGTGCCGTGGGCAGATGTGAAGGCTCACATACGGACATCTTTCCTTAATGTTGACGAAAGCAGTGCCCTCCGCGACGAAGTGGAAAAAACCCTTCAAAGTGCGTAGAAGCCGGAACCTAGCGTCAGCCACTGGTTCTGGGAAGTCGCTGACGCCGCCTACCCGGGGACGGCAGAAATGACGATCAGAATAGAATTCTGATCAGAGCGTTTGCCAGGGGGCTGCGCAGCGACGAACTCGCAAGAAAGCTGGTAGAAGATGGGAACCCTACCACGCTGGAGGAGGCCTTCACCACCCTGGCTGGATACAGTGCCAGGAAAGACGCCTATGCTCGGCTGAGTCGGCATAAAGAGCCGATGGACGTCGCGCCAACGCGCCCAGACTACTACCACCCCCTAAAGAAACTCTTACAGTCCCAGGAGCAGCTCCAGACGATTTAGCAAAGTTGGAGGCCCAGGCAAGGCCACCCCGGACCACTGCCGCTCCTGTGACTCGGCCAGCATTCCGAGAGAGAGGACAGGAACAACCCCCGCGTAGGCCTACTGTGCCGGGGATGGTTGAACCCCCGACGGAAAACCTCGTTGCTTCGGATGCAGCCGCGTTGGCCACATGTGCCGCCAAAGCCGTGCGGGAAACTGACAGAAGTTGTAGAAGCTGTGTCAGGTCGACCAGTGGTCGATTTACAGGTAGGGGGCCTGTCCATTGGGGCATTGTTGGACACGGTCGCCTCCTGTACGCTCCTACGACTAGACATTTTTCACAAACTGGCGGATCGTGCTCATCGCCACAGACTACTGTCTGACGCCCCAGCGTTGCGAGGCGTCTCCGGCGCATCTTTGGACGTCAGAGGGTCGTCCGAAATTAAAATCCAAGAAGTGGCAAAGCCAATCCGGGTTACGGTTTCCACTGTCAAAATGTAAACTTGTAGAGGAAGAGATCACTGATCTGTTGACTGAAAATGTAATCAGGCCGAGTGAGTCGGCCTGGGCGAGCCCGATCACGCTGGTACCAAAGCGTGACGACTCTACGCGGTTTAGTGTGGATTATCGTAAGTTAAATTCAGTCACCATTCGCGATCAGTATCCCCTATATATACCCCAAATTTAAGATATTTTTGACCAACTAGGAGGTAGTACTATTTTTAGCTCTTTGGACTTAAAGGCGGGGTATTTGCAATTAGCCGTAGCAGAGGACGAAAAAACAGCATTTTGATTTCACTAGCGGGTCTAATTGGCCACATTGTCATGGTCTATCTAGATGACATAGTCATTTATAGCTGTAGCGAGGAGGAGCACGTACATCATTTAGAGCTTGTATTTGCTCGCCTTCGTGAGGCTGGCTTACGTTTAAAACTAACAAAATGTTTCTTTGGCCTAGGTGAAATCAAACTACTTGGCTATATATATAGTAAATCAGAATGGGATCCATACTGACCCGGAAAAAGTTACAGCTATTGCAAAGTTAACCCCACCCCGGGATTTAAAGGGTGTGCAGTCATTCCTAGGGATGTTTACCAAATTATGTTTACCAAATTATGCGCAAATAGCAAAACCTCGCAAATAGCAAAACCTCTCCAGGAATTAAAACGAAAATACGCACAAGCGTTTGAACAATTAAAACAGTTATTAACTTCCTCCCATGTAATGACCGCTCCACGCACTGATAGGCCGTATAAACTGTATACTGATGCATGTGACAATGCCGTGGGAGAAATATTAGTGCAAGGGGACGATAGTGGGATTGAAAGGGTTATCCAATATGTATCACACTCTCTTTCAAGCGTCCAGCGTCGCTGGGCTACCATTGAGAAAGAGGCATATGCCATATCAAAATTACGCCCCTACCTTTATGTCGCCGACTTCACAGTCTATACCGACCACAAGCCCCTCACTTCTTTATTTACGAGAGAAATGCAGAACAACAAAATTCAGAGGTGGGCTGTGTTATTGGCAGAATATTGCGCTACAATACAATTAAAATAATATTCGCGCAGACATGTTATCCGCCGTCCTCCAGAGACAAGCATACATACTATTGATTGTGATGACTGGGTGGACCCCACAGCCATCCCCGAGCAGGACGCTGCTACCCAGTCAACACGTGATATCACGCCAGTATCACAGTGACATCACACATAACTCACACGTATGATGACATAATAGTGATATCATAGTGATGTCAACTGGACATCACAGAGTGAGCATCATCCTGTGACAACACTGTGACCTCATGGTGATGTGGTCATCTTGTGTATCTTTGACATCATACTGTGACAACGCTATGACCTCATGATGATGTGGTCAACTCGTGTCACTGTGACCTCACAAACAACTCATAAATATGATGTTATAATTTCGATATCATAGAGACATCACAATGACATCACATGGTGAGCATCGTTCTGTGACAACACCGTGACCTCATGGTGATGTGGTCATATCCATGTATCTGTGACATCACAATGCGACAACACTGTGACCTCATAATGATGTGGTCATCTTGTGTATCTGTGACATCATACTATGACCACACTGTGACCTCATGGTGATGTGGTAAACATTTGTCAATGTGACCTAACAAACATCTCACATATGTGATGTCATAATTTTGATATCATTAGGACATCATAGTGACCTCATCAGGTGAGCATCGTCATGTGACAGCACTGTGACCTAATGGTGGTGTGGTCACCTTGAGTACCTGTGACATCATACTGTGACAACACTGTGACCTCAAGGTGATGTGCTTAACTTGTATCACTGTGACCTCTCAAAAACATCACACTGATGATGTCATAATTTTGCTATCATAATGATCTCACATGGTGAGCATCATCCTGTGACAACACTGTGACCTCATGATGATGTGGTCATCTCATATATCTGTGACATCACACTGTGACGACACTGTGACCTCATGGTGATGTAGTCATCTCATGTATTAGTGACATCATAATGTGACAACACTATGACCTCATGGTGATGTGGTAAACTCATATCACAGTGACCTCACACACAAGTCACACATGTGATGTCATAATTTCGATATAATAGGGACATAATAATTACCTCACATGGTGAACATCATTCTGTGACAACACTATGACCTCATGGTGATGTTGTCATCTCGTGTATCTGTGACATCACAATGTGACAACACTGTGACCTCATAATGATGTGGTCATCTTGTGTCTCTGAGATCTTCATACTATGACAACACTGTGCCCTCACAGTGATGTGGTAAACTTTTGTCACTGTGACCTAACAAACATCTCACACATGTGATGTCATAATTTTGATATCATAGAGACATAATAATTACCTCACATGGTGAACATCATTCTGTGACAACACTGTGACCTCATGGTGATGTGGCCATCTCGTGCATCTGTGACATCACACTGTGACGACACTGTGACCTCATGGTGATGTAGTCATCCCATGTTTTTGTGACATCATACTGTGACAACACTATGACCTCATGGTGATGTGGTAAACTCATATCACAGTGACCTCACACACAAGTCACACATGTGATGTCATAATTTCGATATCACAGAGACATCATAATTACATCACATGGTGAACATCATTCTGTGACAACACTATGACCTCATGGTGATGTTGTCATCTCGTGTATCTGTGACATCACAATGTGACAACACTGTGACCTCATAATGATGTGGTCATCTTGTGTCTCTGAGATCTTCATTCTATGACAACACTGTGTCCTCACAGTGATGTGGTAAACTTTTGTCACTGTGACCTAACAAACATCTCACACATGTGATGTCATAATTTTGATATCATGAGGACATCATAATGACCTCACAAGGTGGGCATCGTCTTGTGACAGCACTGTGACCTCATGATGATGTGGTCATCTCATGTACCTGAGACATAATACTGTGACAACACTGTGATCTCATGGTTATGTGGTAAACATGTGTCACTTTGACGTAACAAAAACATCACACTGGTGATGTCATAATTTTGATATCATAATGATCTCACATGGTGAGCATCGTCCTGTGACAACACTGTGACCTCATGATTTTGTGGTCATCTCATGTATCTGTGACATCACACTGTGACGACACTGTGACCTCACGGTGACGTAGTCATCTTGTGTATCTGTGACATCATATTGTGACAACATTGTGACATCATGGTGATGTGCTCAACTTGTATCACTGTGACCTCACAAAAACATCACACTGGTGATGTCATAATTTTGATATCATAGTGATCTCACATGGTGATCATCGTCCTGTGACAACACTGTGACCTCATGATGATGTGGTCATCTTGTATATCTGTGACATCACACTGATCACACTCATCTCGATTACCTGTGACATCATACTGTGACACCTCTGTGTCCTCAAGGTGATGTGGTCATCTCATATATCTGTGACATAACACTGTGACGACACTGTGACCTCATGGTGATGTAGTCATCTCATGTATCTGTGACATCATAATGTGACAACATTATGACCTCATGGTGATGTGGTAAACTCATATCACAGTGACCTCACAAATAAGTCACACATGTGATGTTATAATTTCGATATCAGAAAGATATCTTAATTACCTCACATGGTGAGCATCAATCTGTGACAACATTGTAACCTCTTGGTGATGTGGTCATCTCATGTATCTGTGACATCACAATGTGACAACATTGTGACCTCATAATCATGTGGTAATCTTAATTGTGTCTCTGCGACATCATACTATGACAACACTGTGCCCTCACAGTGATGTGGTAAACTTTTGTCACTGTGACCTAACAAACATTTCACACATGTGATGTCATAATTTTGCTATCATGAGGACATCATAATGACCTCACAAGGTGGGCATCATCTTGTTACAGCACTGTGACCTCATGATGATGTGGTCATCTCGTGTACCTGTGACATTATACTGTGACAACACTGTGACCTCATGGTGATGTATTCAACTTGTGTCACTGTGACCTCACACATAACTCACACATGTGATGTCATAATTGGAATATCATAGTGACATCATAATGACCTCACAGTGTGAGCAAATACCTGTGACAACATTGTGTCCTCACTGTGATATGACCAAGTGGTGTGTTCTGTGACATTATTGTCTACATCATACTGTGACAACACAGTGACCTCATGGTGATGGGGTCAACTCATGTACCTGTGCCATTATACTGTGATAACACTGTGACCTCATGGTCATGTGGTCATCTCGTGTATCTTTGAAATCATACTGTGACAACACTGTGACCACACGGTGATGTATTCTACTTGTGTCACTGTGACCTCACACACAACTCACACATGTGATGTCATAATTGGGATATCATAGTGACATCATAATGACCTCACAGTGTGAGCAAATACCTGTGACAACACTGTGTCCTCACTGTGATATGACCAAGTGGTGTGTTCTGAGACATTATTGTCTACATCATACTGTGACAACACAGTGACCTCATGGTGATGGGGTCAACTCGTGTTATCTGTGTGGTGAGGGAAGATTGTAGTGTGTGAGGCTTTTGAAAGAGCAGGATCGAGAAAATACGTTTTAAGTATATTTTCATCACTTATTACACTATATGATACTGTTACCAAGATCACAAAGGTAGGTAGATCACCTATTTGAACTTATATTTACAAAAATAAAATGTTAACAGATACAATTATGTATAATTTAAATGCATAGACGCTAATTAAGGTTTTAATGCTTTGATATATTCTGGCTATGGTAAGCCAATTGTGCCATACGTGTATACTATTTGTACCCAGTAAATTGAGATTTGTTTTTCTAACATGAAGGAAAGGAATAATTTGTATGATATATAGGCACTATAATGGAGACGCTTGCTACACAATTAGGGGCAAAATAATATAGCTATATTATTTTTCAATGAAAGTGTACTTTTTTAGTGGTAGGCCTATTTCTCAGAACCATCTGATATGTGTTGACCTAAGGCTAAGGCTTATTCCAATATACAGAGCTCTAAAACTGGTTTTATGTCATGTAGTCTGTGATACTTGATGGCTGTGTGAACTTTAAAGTAGAAAAAACAAGTATAAGTGTGTTTTTAACGTTATTCTTATATCCAGAATGCCCTCCATTCGCTGTGTATCTGTAGAAGGCCCCTCTGCCTATGTAACATTTCACGTCAATTGAATGGTGTTTTTTTCTCAATGGATACATACATGTAAGATCCATGCAGGTAAGGTGACACGTACAACCTTTCATCCGTGGGTCCATTTATTTATTTTTCAATGGCAGTACTTTTTTAGTGTAATTCACTTATCCATCTCAGATGTGTGGACCTTATTCAAATGTCCAGAGCTCTGAAACTGTTTTTTATTATTTTCATTGTTTCTCTAAACATAACCGTGTTATATTATCATGCTCATTACCTCACTATTTCAGGTGAGGATAATAAATTCAATTCAAATTTATGCGTAACGAAAATTGCAATGCTCTGGTTTATATGGGGGTACTAAATTAAGTTTAAAAATGAGGAACAATAAAGCTTATCTGTAGCACTGTTGTTACTATTTGGTATTATTTCAGAACGGCTTTCACGCTAGCTACCACTGGTCTTAATAAGTCTCACGGGAATTTTCAATTGTATGGTATATGGTATGTAGGCCCGCTATATAATAAAATATAGATTTTTATGTAAAACATATTGCCCATAGATTTGATTCTGACAACGTAGAGTACGGGAGAACAATAAGTGTGACAACACATTTCAGCATGATGGCAGTGAAATGGTGGACATGTATTTTTATACATCTTCAAATTATGCAATAATTGTTCACAGTTTTTTCTTGTTTCAGGAACCATGTTGAAAAAGTTATATGGTTTGTATCTTTGAAATACGTGATCTTGACCTCAATAAATAAATTATAAAATATACTGATTGTTGTCTGGCCATACTAATATTATTATGTTAATGTTTTTCTTAGCCTCACTTTCTCCTCAGTCGGTGATCCAGCCAGTGTTTTACAGGTGGGCTGGGGGACAAAATCATTCTTTTAAACAGTACAAATCTATTACAAAATTGAATCCTCATAGGGGCCTACTCAAGACCACCTCCACCCTGGGCCATAACCCGCAGTCCACTTTTGCAATGTCAAATTATTTCAAATTCTTTTCTGTTTTTATTTGCTTTGTTGTGATGTGGATGCCATAGCATTAGGTGAACAAAAAGTGTATGTTTTTGCTGATTATTAAATTTAAGAAATGAATATATAACCAAAAATACTGTCATTTTTTTTATTACGCCTCAGATGCACAAAACAGTCCGTATGTTTTTTCTTTTGAATTTTTTTAATGCACAAAGTGAATGGAAAAATTACACAGGTATATTTTTTAAGATTGTTTTGTATGACAATGACTGAAAATATAGAAAAGTATGGAAAATGTTCAGAATTTTACATTCATTGAGCTCCGCATCACTCAAGCCGCGCTTATTCTGTTTTTTTTTCAGATGTGAACTCGCGTGTTTTGACCAAGTTGGAAGAACTGGCTCAAAGCCAAACAGTGATTTTAGATGACTTGGCAAGAGGGAAGGCTGTTCCACAGCTAATTCGAACCTTCTTGCCTGAAGATGACGCTGCCTAACTGTTCCGGTCCAAGATTTTCGATGAAAAAACAGAATTTTACAACAAAGCTGGATACTGATTTGCATTTTAAATAACTTTTGTAAGGATAGTATATTTTCCCACTACTTTGCTAATTCTATCTTCATGTTAGCTTTTAAGCATCAGTCAAAGTTCGGCTGTAGCTTTTTAACATTACACTCTTAGCTCTATAACTCATTTCGCGTTACATGCAGGTTAGTCATGCCTGATCCCTGCTTGAGTTCATATTTGACCTTTCTATGAACTCTTGTGACCTAGATTTTTTTCGATTGGAAATTGTTCTTGTTAATGTGATACACAATTTTGGAAGTATCCATATCATGAATACGTGTATTTCATACATGTTTTTCACTAATAGCTCAGATAAGTTAGAAAATACGAAAAAAATGAGGTCACGGCAGGGCATGTTTTGTTTGAAAATGATTGATTAACGATTTTCTCCGTCAAACTTTGACTGACATTACAACCTTATCATTGATGTATAAATATTTCCATAATCAAATTTGATTAGTGTATGCGATACTGAACAAAATGTTCCCTGCACGGCAGCAATTTTTAATTTTTCCGCTATAGAAAAAAAATGTAATCACTTTAACGTCGACAATTAAAAAAACACACTTTATATGTGTTCATACTGTGAACTATTATGTTTGCATGTTAAAAATTACACTGATATGAGTTGAAATAGCCGACCATCGCCCGTTTTGAGGCAAAGACTTCAATTCGAATTTTTTCTCTGATCGTCTGGCCAACAAGGATGGACGGGGTCCTGGAAGAAAGTAGTCAACATTTTTAATATCATGGTGTGATCTATAAATGAGCAATCCAACGTGTTATCACACTCATGCCGTCAACCACACATCTTTGGATTAAAAAAGTTGTTCTCTAGAACTATTGGCCCAATTATAATTTTTACATGTGTTTATCGGTCGAAAACCCATCCGTACACTGAAATGATTATGTTAGAGTTGTTTAGTTCTTTTATTATGCATTTCTGATATCATGCACTGTGCCTTAACAGCGAGGAGTTAAATTAAGTCATTGTCATTGATACATACCAGGCTTTAAATTTAATCTTTGTTCTTTAATATTTAAGTTTCTTCTCTAAACATAACCGTGTCATATTATCATGCTCATTACCTCACTATTTCAGGTTAATCATTGCATTCAAGCCTATTGGAGAGGCTGTAAGGGACATGCTCAGGAACATGATGGATGATGCACTGCTGGTTGAATACACCGGGACTGGTGGTAACGAAAAACCCGCCTGGCCAAAGGCCTTCCTGAGGTCTATCCATAGTAAGTTGCATTTGGCTTAAATAATCTTAACCCTTTGGCTGCTGGATTGTTTGTTCTTATTTTTCAATCATTCGAAGTTGGAATTGCTAACACAATTCCCGCTTCAAATAACGAAAAATATTTCAATTTGTGAAAAATAGACACCTCCCAGATTTATTTATTGGATTACCTAATCATCTACCAAAAAATATTTAAACAAATTTTGTGATATTTCTATTGATCTAAAACCGTATATATAGGGCTACGATTCCAGCAGCACGAGGGCTAATAATAAGTTTTGCTTATTTGGACGCCTTTATGCACAACTGAGCCAACCCCCAAAAATTCGAAACTGAATGAAGTGTGCCAAGTGATAGACATTATGTATAGCCTTTATTTAAAAATTAACCGGAAGTCCAAATTAAACCCATCACGCCACCTGGCGGCGGTGAACCAAACCAACACATGTAAAATCTTCAGATTGTTTTATGCACAACTGGACCAGCCCACACATTCATTTCTTCCATCAGCCTCACAGTCACTGTGATGTCACCTAAGCTTTATAAGTTACACGTATTGTCCTAGGACATTCCACAGCTAGATCTACAGAAGATGTAGATAATCTGTAATATGCTTATTGCTGTATTTTACTTAACATTTGTTAAATTAACAATAATTCTGGCTTGGTCCACTTCTGCGTAAATACAAATCCTAAAATTGATTTATGCACAAATGGACCAACCCACATCATTATTTTCCCCATCATTCGCGCAGTCTCCGTGATTTCACACAAACTATATTTATGATGGACACTTCTAAATAGATCCACAGACGACGCAGAGAGTCTGTAACGTGCTTGTTATTGTAACTTTTCTACATATATTTGTATTTGTTGAAATGTGGGTTGGTCCAGTTGTGCATAAATCGAAATGGTCATTTTGATTGATGCACAACTGGACCACAGTTTATTTGAGGCAGCGAGGCTCGAAACCGGATGTATCTGAAGATGTGGGTTTGTTCCATGATTTGAGAATGTGGATGCCGTGTGTTAGTTCAACTCAATATTTTACTCATTTGCTTTCTTGAATTTACAGTAGACCATAAACTATAACTGCATTTAGCTCAAAACGAACTTTTGGAGGTTGGTCCAGCTGAGCATAAAGGCGTCCTTTACATATTCGTCACACAAAGGGCGGTAAAATACGATATCAGGAGTATGTTGTATTTTGGACAATGCTAATTTCCGTGGTAATGCTTCTCTTCACTTCAGCTGCAATACAATATTTCTACAGTAAGCCAAATGTAAATAACCCCGTAAAAATGTGAACATTTGGCTTATATTATGATTCATTTGTAGTACTCACTTCCAGAGGGTATGTAATAGCAATAGTGAAGTATTGAGTAATTAAGTAAGTAAAATATTTGCTTTACTTCACTTTTCAGCCAGTATGGCCATTTAAGTGAAAATTACAGGTATCACAATATCCCATAGTGTATAGTTAAAGTAGTAAAGGAAAGACAAAGCTAATAAAAGCATGTTCGTACTAGAATATTTACTTTAAAGTGTTTGATATGATAAGATGACGATGCTCCTGGCACCTATATGTAACGAGTCTGATGACATGTTGAAGCGCCTGCACTACAATTTAATGGGTATAAAAATATCAGTATAAATAATGTAAAATATGAAGTGATTATAAAATGAACGACTTTGCAAGTCACTATATCTCCATGAAATTGGAGTGATTGTGTAAAAACTACAAGTCTAAGTCAAAACAGTGTCATTGTCAAAACAAATATATAATATATACTATAATACTATATACTATAATCAAAAAAGTAAACCCATTTAGACATAAATATGAGTGACATAAACAATGAACAGAGAAACCAATAAGTAAGTAAGTAAATGTCTTCTTTACTTCACTTTTCGGCCAGTATGGCCAGAGAAATCATGAAACCACAAAAAATTCTCAAAAATTAAAGACTTACAGTGCCCCCACAGTTGGTAATAAGGTCTGTGATATTGGAGGACATCACAGAGCGATCACGAACCGTGAGGACACCGTAAGTCACCACAGGCTAATTGTACGGCAATGGCTTCTCTATGACATGCTGCATTATCCGCCAGGATGCCACAGAGAAACCATTAAAACAATGAAGTGAAAAAATAATTATATGGCAATGGTTTCTTTCAGACATCCCGTTCAACACCAGGATGCCAAAGAGAAACCACTGCAAACACACAAAAAAAAATCGTAGAGGAATTATGAGTAGATCTACAATGAGTACAATGAAAAAATATATAAAATATATAAATATGAATATATAAAGAACATATTAAGAACCTGAACCGAAAACTATTCGAAAATAAACACAACAACCTCAGTGAAAAACCCTCAACCACCGGAAAGCAAACACAAAAAAACTTCACGTCAAAAAAATAGAAAAACCTGGTTCGATGAAAGGTTTGGGTGTGCTTGGCCTTCTAAGAAGTTGCCCAGGGGGGACCACGCGGAGGTGACACCCTTCCCCCCCCCCCCGTGAAGTATTGATTATTGTAACGAAATTTGTAATAATTTAACAGTAGTAGTAGTTTATTATTCTTTACGTCACTTTTCGGCACAAATGGTCATTTAAGTGACATTGTTATACAATAAATGTTGTAGTCAATTGATGAGATGGATGATGTAAGGGTGGGGGTGATAGAACATGGTGGGTTATTTAGACTATTCTCCTTTGCTCGCCCGATATGGGGTTCTGCACATGTCTATGGGATTTACCCGCAGACATGCCCAGACAGTCGGAGACTTGGGTTTCGTTATGCTTTAATGCTGAAACTCTGTGGCATTTTGCACAACTCCGCTATCCTCGGGTCGGATAGTCCCCAGAGTAACAATAGCAAGGGTAACTCTATTCGTCCCACGTGAGAGACCTAATGTCCAACACTCTATTGCCGGTTATTCAAGGCTACCACAGCCTACACCAGTGCCTGCACTGATGCGGGAGCTACATCGGCACTGCTGTTGAGCGGAGGAACCAGGGTAGGCCACTGGCAATCCGCCTGAAGATTATGGCCAGATATGAGGAGGCTGTAGCTTCCCTTGGATGATTGCTGTAACAGGAATTTGATGGTAGGCTAAGCAAACTGGACGATTAGTGTAACAAAAAATGATAAAATGATAGTTTTAGGATCACCAACAGTGATGGCGAGATAGTAAAGTTAGTGGACCCCCACCTCAACTGGGATGAGATTATGCCACACCCTCACCGTACTCAGTGTCGCCCCCGTGCAGTAATCGGTGGCACTCCCATAATTCGACCGCCACAAACTTCAACCCACCCCCCCCCCCCCGCCCCGAACGAGCTAGCACGTGCCGGTCAGGAGGAGGGAGAACCTTCACAGACGCCGCCAACAGTGGAGCCATTACAGGGAGACACACACGCGCCACCAGCGGCAGACTTCGACATACCTCTGTCGCCAGGTTCCACAACCCCTTCCACCCACTCGAGAAATTCCGTAGGATCGGGGCCCTCCTCGGTAATTATGGATTCCCCACCACAGGACAACCCCTCCCCCTGTCGGTTGACATTAACTTGTCCAGAGGAAGGATGGGCAGTCAAACAGCCTAGAAATTCTCCGCCCCCTAATTTGCCAGATAATGTCCCCCCTCTGAAGTTATCTCACCGCAACCGCCGCTGGGCAATTGACGGCCGGGCTTCAATAAAACGCCCTGCGCCCAATATTCCTCATCGCCGGCAGCTCAGTAGATACATGCTACGTCGCACACATAAACGACGCTTACCATTTTGCTCACCTTCGTCACCAGATTACCAAAAACGTGCAAAATGCGAATTGCTAGTTTCCGTGTGTGCGTTTGCCGGTTAGCCGCATGTCACGTGGCACAGATGCCCTTCATACTGACAGACAATGTTACACACCGGCTGAGTGATGGACTGTTGATTACTTGTGCCTCGGATATACACGTGCGCCGAGGGACATACACGGTCTTAGTGGTCATAGACGCTCCCCAGAGAGAGCCTCGCATGGAGGAGCGTCTGAATGAATTAAGACTGGTCATAGAGAAACTGGGAACCCATCAGAACTATTCGCGTACGACTCGAAATGTCTGGGAGCAGCGCATCCGCGATATGGAGGCTACGATGACACCTCCCTCGCAGATGCTTCCCACTACAAGAATTAAACGAGGTCTGTTCAATTTTGTGGGTGAGATTGGATCTACATTTTTCCGCACAGCCACAGAACACCAGGTGGCTCAGTTGAAACGTCACATTCCCAAAGCCCAAAGAACAAATAGACGTATTGTCCACGCCACCAACGAACTGATATCTGTGGTCAATCAGACACGGGTTGAGGTCAGTCTCAATCGCCAACACCTCGTTGCTGTTGAACAATTCGCCAAGGAGCTGTACGCTGAATTAGTAACTTACCAACGGGTACTAGATGGGTTCGTGGGAAGTGTGATTGCTCTGGAAGAGAGCACACAGATTGATCGGATTTTGTCTGCCTTAGAGAGTGTACAGAATCTTTGGCTGCGCGAATCCGATCGCTATCAGCGCCAACGCACATCCCTAGAATTGGGCCAGCTAATAGAGGAGATATTGCCTCCAAACGAGCTGCTGCTGATTCTAGAGAATAGTCAGGGAGTTGGTCTGCTTTTCGCCGGGTCTCTCTTGGTATTATCAACATGTATCGTTAGTACCAGTGTGGGAAGAGACCCCACGTTTGGTGTTTACAGCCCAACTGCCTCTGATGGACAAAATACGGTACGCTCGTTACCGTATCCGTTCGTGGCCATTAATGGATCGGGCCACACCTTCTAGGTACAAACACCCGAAGATGTAGCCGTTGATACGCAACGTGGCAGAATATTTGAGCCCCACGACTGCGCAGGCAACGAGCTGTCAATCTGTCGTTTGGGTCCCATTTACGGCAAGGGTCGTCTTCTCTGCACCAGAGGTATACTGAGTGGTGACGTCACCCAACGAGCCAGCTGTTTGTTTACCGCTGCTCGGGAGACAAGCCCTGGGGGTATGCAGAGGAAGTGGCGCCTGCCATGTATGCAATTAGTACCTACGTAGAGAGATATTCCATACATTGTCATGGAAAACCGGAAATAAATCAAAATATGGAAATAGGCATATTTATATTAAGAGTGGCTGCTGACTGTCGAGTGCAGGGTCGAGATTGGACACTCCCGGGGGTGGCCCATCTGCAGGCTCAGCTAGCGATAACACCAGCTATTCTCACTCATCTGCCACTGAATAATCCACCCTTGTACCGCAAGAGCTCTTACAAACACGCCTCGAGCACCCGGACTGGCAAGCATTACCACAATTTGAGGACATAACCCTTAAAAAATTAAATGCTCGGGTGCCCAGCTGAACATTGGATACGAGCGGGCGCGTTTCGCTGGGCATTGCCGTTGTCTTTGTTGTCGCCGGTTGCTCTAGTCATTGGTTGTACATTCTTGCTATGGGGGAAGTGTCCGGCAGCCCAGTTGTGGAAACTTCACCGCGGTCTCCTGAAGGAGGCAGTCAAACCTTCCACTCCTACAACAGCTGGAGACCATCGGATCGCAATAACGCGACCAGAGCGGGCAGGTGACCAAGTGTAGTGCCTACAATCATGTGACATGGTGTGATGCGCATCTAAGTAATGTATCATTGTTGTGTCTTTGTGTTGTATCTGAGTGTATCATTGTTGTATAATAGCATAGAGGTGACCAATCACCGTTGTCACGAGTATGTGACATAATGACATTATGGGACTGTAATATCACGGAGGTGCTCTGGAGTGTTGCGCAGACTTGTTGGTACTTAATAAATGGTTGTCTTACACGCCAATCTTTAATTGCTGTTGTCTGTCTAAGTATAATACGTGTTATCTGGGTTAAAAGAACATAATCCGTTTTTTAACTTTGAGGGATAGGCCTATGTAAAGTCATGCGTAGTAAAACGCAGATATTAGGCAACTGTTGACCTCGCCAGAATCGGACACCGTCAAACAACAATGCATTATGGATTTGAGTATGATTGGATTCAGTCATTACCGGACTGCCCGGGATGTTCTGCCCAAAGTTCAGCGGAGCCATCAGGAGAGGCGGACTCACAGAGTGAGTCCCTGGCAGCGTCGCCAGGAAATGTATGTTAAGTCAATGTCGGGATTATGTTTATATATGATTAGATGTTAAATCCATGTTGTAATTATTATTATATATGATTTATGTAATTATGTATTATGTAACTGGCTGATTTCACAAAAACGGGCCATTTTTTTTCCCGATGAACTTCACTTGCTATCGTGACGTAAAGCAATTCTGGTCTGGCTAGCAGAAGTCACGATAGCAAATATACAAAATGTATGATAAAAACTGAATAAATATTCTATCACAACAAATAGTTAATAGACATTGTCGAAATACATATATTTTAAAGGTAAAAAAGCTCAATTAAAAATATTCTATCGTGAAAATGAGACAAAGGACAGTACATTTATCATGTATCCAAATGTCACGATAGCAGCAATTGTCCAAATTTGTCTTGTTGTCACAATAGCAAATTTAGCATTTTAAATACGGTCATACACAGCAAGCTAGTACAACTAACGACATCTTATCATTTTAGTCTGATAGCATTTGGGCGATTGTATAACAACATCATGCTCATCTTTTATTTCTACAATTTAAAAAGTGACCAGCGACATTTGTTTGTTTGCTATCGTGACATACACTTGCTTGATATCGTGACATAATTGTGGGTATTGTGCTATTGTGACTTATTTTAAAAATTAGGACGGAATGGATTAAGTCCTTCGCCACGAAATACTTGACATGAAATTATTGTTCTAAACTAAACCTTCTGGTACCATTTTTTCTGCTGATTCTATTGTGGGGCAGCAAGACCGCACCAAATGATTATTGCACTTACAGTGGCCATTATAAAATTGTGATATTGTGACAAAAATCTGAAACAACGTTAATTTAACCACTAGGGTGCCCTACTTTAAGACTATATTGTCAGCGTTCAAATTATCACCAGTCACCTGAAAATTTAACTTATGAAACAATGAATGCTGCTTTATCTTATCAGTTAATAAGTTTTCCAATAGGGTTCAAGCTCCGCACGTGACACCCTATTTTTAGCAGTGCTATCGTGACTCAGTTTTTTAGGACGGAAATGGTCACGATAGCAGTATTTTTTTTAAATTGTAAAAAATCCTATTTTTAAATGGAATGAGCATATAAAGTAACATGTCAAATTAAAAATTATTCAGCTTTCTTTAATTATTATTTATTACTTCATTTGTCATTCCATTGCATGTATTTGTAAATTTCCATTAAAAAACACATGTAAATTCACCGGGAAAACTTTCCGTCCTAAAAATTGAATTTTTTAAGTATTATTTTATTTTTTAAGTGTGTAAGGCTATTGGAATCCCTATGGTGGTGACTTTGGTGTCTACCACGTGTCTAAACTTTCAAATAGTAAAAACATTAGGAAGATAGAGTAATTAGTATTTCTGCTATTCAACTGTCGATTTCGTACCCCCAAAATGCTGCTATTGTGACCACTTTTGTGAAATCGGCCAACTGCATATAAGAGGTCGAGCGATGGCGACCAGAGAATGGTGCACGCTTTACTTTTGAATCAATCTCTGAACCCACGGGTTGTGTGTCTCTGCCATGATGAAGCAGAGTGAATTGACTATGTAAACTATGTAACTGTATTTTATAATTATATGTGTTCTACACAGAGGAGTCGAAATAAACACGACATTCGACCCAGAAATGGAGTTCTGTTCAGTGAAGCTGGAATCTGAGTTTTTATAACCCGTCCGTCGCCGCTGGCTTTGTCGTGTTGGCGTCACAATTGCGTCAGGGATGGACGTATTTTATACCCTGGTATAAAACCCCCCACCCAACAGGGTGGGAGAAATATCCTGGTTTTTATTTATAAATGATTTCTATTAATATTAATCATTATGTGACGACATAGTCTACCTATCTTATTGTGTAACTTTTAAATTCGTTTTTTAAATTAGTAGACTATTTGGACACAATTATAACACAATTTGAAATCAACTACTTAGTCTATTTGGCCTACATGGCTAACGCCCTCCACCCCCTGCCGTCATCTTGAACATGGCTGACGCCCCAGACCCCCTGCCATCGGCTTGAACATGGCTGACGCCCCTACCCCCTCCCCCCCCCCCAATATATATATACTTGTCACCTGAAAGGGATAGCAATGACATGACCAATATTTTATACATATGAAAAATATTGGGCCAGAGCCCCAGACGGTAAATCGACGTCACATGGTTCAGTGTCTCGTGAACTTTTGTTTATTTAGGGACTACATTATTTGGTAGTACAGTGAAACCTGTCACGGTACCAATGACCTTGTTGTTACCAGGTAAAAAAAGTCGCTGATGACAAAAAATCGTTAACAAGAGGGTTGACTTTTTAGTATTGTGGCCGTGTCTGTCTATATGAATTTGTTATCATATTCAGTGAGTTACGCGTCATTGTACTCAAGTGGTATTGCGTGATTCGTATTCATATACATAGGTCTCAGCCTATAGTTATCAGTGGTTATAGTGGTTGCAGCTAGTTATACTATATATAGGCCTATATTATTAGAGTATAATATATGTTTGGCTGCGATACGAGACATTCTATCGCCTGTCTTGAGGCCACACGTGCAAACTTGTAAGCCTAGTCGACCGTCATCATTCTACGAAGACCCAGAGGGGACATAGGAAGAAAAAAAAATAATGGCAATATCCCGTACGTACGCGATAATGATCCCGTACGTACGCAATCATTATCCCGTACGTACGCAATAATGATCCCGTACGTACGTAATCATTATCTCGTACGTACGCAATGTATCCCGTACGTACGCAATCATTATCCCGTACGTACGCAATCATGATTTCGTACGTACGCAATCATTATCTCGTACGTACGCAATCATTATTCCGTACGTACGCAATCATTATCTCGTACGTGCGCAATCATTATTCCGTACGTACGCAATCATTTTCCCGTACGTATACGCAATGATAAAATACGGCCGGGCGACTCTACGTTTCCCGCACCCCCCCCCCCCCCCAAAACAAATCCGCTGACACCGGCCGGTGTAATAGTTTTAGCTTACCCCTCTGTTCAGGTTACCCCCGGGGGTAATCTGAAACTAGTTTCAAGTTACCCCCTCTAGTTCAAATTACCACCTCAATTTTACCGGCTAACTTTCAATGATAACAATAAATTATATTTCATATTTTCATCACATGGCATTTGGGACATTTATTAGAGACACTTTAATCTTTATAAGTATAACTCTTTGATCTCGCGGGCAACTAACGAAAAAATATTTGATAACAAGAGCTTAAAACCCTTTAATCTTTATGTCAACTAACGAGAAAAATTGTTAGCGCAAGGTCTGGAAACACTTTAATCTTCATATAACCCTTTGACTCCTATGGAAACTAACGTAAAAAATTGTTTGTGAGAAGTTTTGAAACACCACCTTGCCCCATCAGGTCTGACAGTCAGACAACCGGTAGCAGACAACTGGATAGATGAAGATGTGAAACACTTAAATCTCCATGTAACAATTTGATTTCTATGGCAACTAGCTTAAAAAACTTATTAGCACGATGTCTGGAAACCAGTATGTTGTGACTTGAAATTTGTGCTGCAAGATATGTGACAGACAGTATCTGTTAGCATAGGCCTAATACATGTATTCAACTTCTGTAGCGCACTTCTGCATAGGATAAAGCCCGAGGCCTTTTTCACAGCTAATAATGTAGAGCTCGGAGGATTTTAACTGACTTAAAACACATCTGACCATAATGAGGATCCCTCATAACTCGGCCACACCTGACTTATTATAACACCATATGTCTACCATGATAATTGGTCTGTACTTGGTAAACAATATCTCTCCATTCCCGGCTTAGAATGTAGTGGTCGGACAAAGAAAATAATGTAGTGGTGTGTTTTAATTATGGCAAGCCGTGTGTGACATAAATCCCACATCTTACGAGTACCCGATGATGAAACTCTGGTCATGAACCCAGCTCACCACATTAAACGTTTACTAAACTGTATACAGCTGATACCAAATTACACTCGATCTACTTTAAGTAGTATGTCTACAATTGACCATATATATACATCTATATGCCTGAACTATATGTCTGTTCGGGCGTTATACCATGCTCATCAAGTGACCACGATATTATTTATACCGTTTTCAAACATACCAATAAATCTAAGTAATTTCCATACTTGATTTTAAAACATTCGACATCACGGAATATAACAAAGATTTAACATGTTTAATGGACTTATTTAAAATTGTATACATAAATTTACACTACAGCTTGATCGCCTGGTATCAAAGGGTTCCTAGTAATTATATGCATTATCGGGCTGTGCTATGTACTCGGAGCAGATGCAGGTGCGACACCAGGTGCGACAAAGCACAAAACATTACGCTGTGGAGCAAAAATAGAGCTTCGAAAATGTGATATGGCTTCTTCACACCCATCTCTGTGATGAGGGCGGGGGCCCTAGGGTAGTGGTTAGCACCGCTGCCTTTCACGCCAGAGTTCGGGGTTCGGTTCCCGGTCTCGGCGGTTTCAAAGAAACAAAAATGTTTCTTCCCCATCCACGTGTGAAAGTCAGTATTGTGGGGAGCCTCTGTGACCGAGAGGTAGCGTGCTCGGCCTCAGACCGCCAGGGCTCGAATTTCGAATTCTGTGTCTGGAGGACAGTGTCATCTCATTCATCTCACCATCCTCAGGAGGTTCTCCTGGCCCAGTTTAGCCTATATGTGCACACAGGTGGCCTAAAGCCCGATTCATTTCATTTTCTCTGTGATGAAACATAATGAAAGCGAGCAAGAAATTAATTTAGCAAAAAGTGATAAGTTTTTTTTCACACCGTTCTCTGTGAATAAGCCTTAAGTGTTGTATTGCATTAACCTTTTCGGATCTACAGTCACAAGGACAGGAAAGTATGTAAATAAATATTACTGGGAATACACTTCACAGCCAATAAACTGCTGCAGTTACTTATTCAGCCAATGATTTGCAAATGTTTGGCCAACGTATGAGTAATTCGGCAACCACCAAACAATTAGAAACAAACTCTCGTGTTTTCACGCGGACGTTGAGAGAAACTACGATATGTTTTAGCCAATCACGTTATTTATGCAGTGATTGACACGTGATTGGACGGGACAATTGGGAAACTACCAATCAAATCCTATAGTTGATAATTCTGACGTCACAGTAGATTAATATTCATGAACCTCCTCCCTAGAGCGTAACAGGGGCATCAGATGACCCGATATATCTGCCCTACTATGAGTTAATATTGGGCCAACGTTGCCAACATTTGAAAAAACATCGAGCCAGTCAGCGTTGTACCACAGTGTACTGCTTGTTGAAACTGGCCTATATATCAGAGAAGAGTCACCAGTTTATAATATCATCATATGGACCCAATTATCATTGAACTCCGGACTCTAACCAATCAGACGCGTCATTCAGTCACGTTACCTACTGAGGAAATGTGGGGTGGGCGTGGTTTGGAGTAGAAACGAATACCAGTGTAAAGTCTGAAAAAATACCCGCCCCCAGATTATACCCGGGTAGATTGTGAGCGCCCCAGAATCTACGCCGGGATAGATCCTGAACTATACCCCCGGGGTAGATTATGGCCCCAGATTATACCCGGGTAGATTGTGAGCGCCCCAGAATCTACGCCGGGATAGATCCTGAACTATACCCCCGGGGTAGATTATGGTGGCTCCCAGAATCTACCCCTCCCTCCCAGGATCTACCCCCTTTTATTGTGATCATGTGAAGTGTATTCGGCTCCCAGAATCTACCCCTCCCTCCCAGAATATACCCCCTTTTTCAACAACTATATGCGACCCTCCCAGAATCTGCCCCTCCCTCCCAGAATATACCCCCTTTCCAACAAATGTATGTGCGACCCTACCCTCCCAAAATCCCCCCCGTGGAACATATCCCCTTTTCAACAACTATAATATTATGCGACCCTCCCAGAATCTACCCCTCCCTCCCAGAATCTACCCCCCTTTTTCAATCAATTGATGTGTGCGACAACAACTATATGCGACCCTCCCACCCCTCCTTTCCAGAATATATCCCTTTTTCAACAAATGTATGTGCGACAATCGCAGAATCTACCCCCCTCCCAGAATATACCCCCCCTTTTCAACAACTACATGCGACTCTCCCAGAATCTACCCCTCCCTCCCAGAATATACCCCCTTTTCAACAACTATAATATTATGCGACCCTCCCAGGATCTACTCCTTCTTCCCAGAATCCACCAACCTTTTCAACCAATTTATGTGTGCGACCCTCCCTGTCTGTGACGTCCACTGCCCCTGTCTGTTACGTCATAGCTTATACCCATTGTCTCTGCAGGTTGGTTTATATACCCCTCTCCATAGTAATGGTAAAAATGACGTTTACACAACGTTGTATAAATATTGTGTCAATGTTGAGCCATCGTCGCAGACAGTGGACCAACATTCAAACAACATTGTTTCAATTTATGTTGTTTGCTGGGAAAAACAGGAGATATCATGTATAATAATAATTATATCATGACCCAACAAACACGGGACGTTGAGCCAATACAGTATTACTTAATGTTGGCCCATGGCTTAGTGCACTGCCCCAACATTAAAACAACATTAGCTCAACATTTCGTGTTTGCTGGGGATCACCTTGTAAAAGTATTGTAGACATATCTTTCTTATTTTTAATTAATTAGTAATTATTCCTTTATATAAACTTATTGCCCTGCCGAAATCTCGGCTACACGTAGCCCAGACACCTTCTCAGCTGCACGTAGCCGAGACACATACGCGTAGCCGAGATTTCGGCTACGTGTAGCCGAGATACTTTATGCGTAGCCAAATCAAGGATATTAAACTAATTATGATTTTAGGCCTATAACATAAACTGATAAATGCGTACGTATCATATAATGATTGCGTACGTACGCAATCATGATCTCGTACGTACGCAATCATTATCCCGTACGTACGCAATGATTTTCCCGTACGTACGCAATCATTTTCCCGTACGTATACGCAATGATAAAATACAGCCGGGCGACTCTACGTTTCCCGCACCCCCCCCCCCCCTCAAACAAATCCGCTGACACCGGCCGGTGTAATAGTTTCAGATTACCCCTCTGTTCAGGTTACCCCCGGGGGTAATCTGAAACTAGTTTCAAGTTACCCCCTCTGGTTAAAATTACCCCCTCAATTTTACCGGCTAACTTTCAATGATAACAATAAATTATATTTCATATTTTCATCACATGGCATTGGGACATTTATTAGAGACACTTTAATCTTCATAAGTAGAACTCTTTGATCTCGCGGGCAACTAACGAGCATAAAACCCTTTAAAGAAAGATTCAACTGCAAGACGTGCATGCCTGGGACGGTCAAGTGTAGTCCAACAGTAGCCTATTGAGTACAGATTGACGGCATTAATATAGCCACTGAACTGATTACAAGATACTACTTAAACGGGACATTGGTCCAATGCTGTTTTAATGCTAGGCCAACGTCTGCGACGCTGGCCCAACATTGAACCAACATTGAATAAATGTACAATGTTTGAGAGAAAGTCCGCCTGCCCAGCAAACACAAGACATTTGTATAACATTTATACAACGTCGGCCCAACGTCTTCGACGTTGGTCCATCATTGCATAAAGTCATACAAATGTTTTGTGTTTACTGGGCATGTCAATACAAGCTTGGGTCAAGCAGTTTCAACATACCAGCAGTAATACAGTCAGTTTGTTTGCAAGCAAGCGACCAAGTAGGGGTAAGGGCCAAGATCTTTGAATTATAAACTCATAGATGTCTACACCTTTAATCTTTATGTCAACTAACGAGAAAAATTGTTAGCGCGAGGTCTGGAAACACTTTAATCTTCATATAACCCTTTGACTCCTATGGAAACGAAAGTAAAAACTGTTTGTGCGAAGTCTTGAAACACCACCTTGCCACATCAGGTCTGACAGTCAGACCACCGGTAGCAGACAACTAGATAGATGAAGATGTGAAACACCTAAATCTCCATGTAACAATTTGATTTCTATGGCGACTAGCGAAAAAAAGTTATTAGCTCGATTTCTGGAAATCAGTATGTTGTGAATTGAAATTTTTGCTGCAAGATATGTGACAGACAGTATCTGTTAGCATAGGCCTAATACATGTATTCAACTTCTGTAGCGCACACGTCACTTCTGTATAGGATAAAGCCCGAGGAACTCTACATTATTAGCTGTGAAAAGGGTCGAGGCCGAAGGCCGAGGCATTTTTCACAGATAAGAATGTAGAGCTCGGAGCATTTTAACTGACTTAAAACACATCTGACCATAATGAGGATCCCTCATAATCTATCATGATAATTGGTCTGTATTTGGTAGACAATATCTCTCCATTCCCGGCTTAGAATGTAGTGGTCGGACAAAGAAAATAATGTAGTGGTGTATTTTAATTATGGCAAGCCGTGTGGGACATAAATCTCCCATTTTACGCTACCCGATCATGAAACTCTGGCCATGAACCCAGCTCACCACATTGAACTTTTACTAAACTGTACACAGCTGATAACAAATTACACTCGATCTACTTTAAAGGGACTGGCCCAGGCTAAAATCATAAAAAATCGGTGATTTTATTTCGGGTTCCTATTATGATCATATGATGTAAACATGTAGGCCCTACATAGACTAGAACTGCAAATTTTCATAATTTTTGTGCTGCGCATTCACCAGTTAGGCTAGATATAGAGACGAAATTCCCGCATTTCCTATTTTTGACATGGTTGTCAATAATTAGAAATCAGAAATTTCGTCTGTATATCTAGCCTAACTGGTGACTGCGCAGCACAAAAATGATAAAAAATTGCAGTTCTAGTCTATGTACATGTTGACATCATATGGTCATATTAAGAACCCGAAATAAAATCACCGATTTTTTTATGATTTTAGCCTGGGCCAGTCCCTTTAAGTAGTATGTCTACGATCATATATATACATCTATGCCTGAACTAATGTCTGCTCGGGCGTTATACCATGCTCATGAAGTGACCACGATATTATTTATACTGTTTTCAAACATCCCACTAAATCTAAGACTCAACCCAGGGTAATTTCCATACATGATTTTAAAACATTCGACATCATGGAATATAACAAAGATGTAACATGTTTAATGGACTTATTTAAAAATGTATACATAAATTTACACTGCAGCTTGATCGCCTGGTGTCAGAGGGTTCCTAGTTATTATATGGATTATAGACTGGTGGAAATCGAAGCAAAATATTGACCCAGAGTAGGAAGTCTGCCCATTTAGTTTTTTCACCATTTTTAACCATTTTTGGGTATGGGGAATCGAATGCGAAGTCGTGTCAAGCCGGATTTTTCCTCTAAAACGTTCTATTTCGCAATTTAAATTATGATGTCTAAATCATATAATTAATAGATTAAATCTCGTCATATCACTATTAGTCTGGCTGAACTAGCACTGGACCTCATTTTGAAGTGTAACGTTTTTGTATTGTTGATTATTGATGTTGAGGATATATATGTATTCAGAATTTGCCGGGAGACATCTTGTCATTCTTAACCACTTTGCACTATGGGGTGAATTCAAGGTCAAAGTTCAATTTCAAGGTCAAATATGATTTTTCAACAAATAAAGGTAGAAACAACTGTAATACCACATTTTTGTGTAATTTTGACTGCAAAATTCATTTCTGGTACCAATTTTGTGATTTGAAGTCATCCTTAAAGACAGAAGGTCAATTTCAAGGTCCAAAGGTCAATTTTAAGGTCAAGTAAGCAAAAATATGATTTTCACCAAATAAAGCTAGAAACAAGTGTAATACCTCATTTTCGCGTGATTTTGACTGCAAAATCCATTTCTGGAAATTTTTTGGTGATTTGACGTCAACCTCAAGGTCAGAAGGTCAATTTCAGGGTCAAATATATTTTAGCATAAGTGACCTTCCATGCGTTACAAGTATTTAAGGTGTCATTTGAAATTTAAGTTTAATGATAACATAATTAAATTCAAAATATTAGAATCTAATAGTACACAAAGTCATAAAGATTAAGAACAAAAAAGTTATTGAAACAGCAATGACTGCAGATTATACATACATAAACAAGGCCACCAGGGGTCATCGAAGTATGGTACCCTTGACCCCTAGGGTGGTATGAGAGCGTGGCATATACACACTGTCAGTGGAAAGGAGTTTTGTTCAAAAATATTTCTTTTAAATAGATTATTGGACGAGCACTTCCAATAAATCGATCGAGCCCAACCCAAGTACATATGGTGACATGGGTTGGTGTTGGGTTTCATAGGGGAGTTATCCAAAGGTCATGGGGCGGTCATCTCAAGGTCACAACAAGATCAAATCTGCGCAAAACGGTTGAAAATGGCTTTTTGTTTTTGTTTTTGCTAACATTATGTTCACATGAAATGTACACAATGTCTTGAAACATACCTAGATCCCAACACGGACCTACACAAAAACACCCCTGAGAGGTTGCAGAGATAACATTTAGGGTTGGAGGGTTTTTTACTCGCCCCCCCCCCTTCAAATCACCCTTGTTTCAATACTGTCTCACATGGCACAATGTACAAAATAACACACTGATGTTATATTTTGACCAATAACCTATACATTTATTACATCTGGTAAGGCTCAACCCATGTATACATGGTGAAATAGGTTGGGGTTGTATTTCACAGGGTTGTTACCCCAAGGTCATGACAAGGTCATCTCAAGGTTACAGCAAGGTCAAATCAGTTCAAAATGGGTGAAAATAGATTATTGGACCAAAACTTCCAATAGGTCGAAACAAAACCCAAGTAGGCCTACGCAAGGTGAGTTGGGTTGGTGTTGAGTTTTATAAAAGAGTTATCATAAGGTCATGGTAAGGCCATCACAAGGTCACAGGAAGGTCAAATTAGCTCAAAATGGTTGAAAAGAGCTTATTTTTGTTGTTTCTCCTAACATTATGTTCACTTGAAATGTATAAGATGGCTTGAAACATACCTAGAATTGTAATGGATTACATAGATGGTTATTTTTTATATGAGCTTGCAGCCTATTGGCTACTATCTTTTCTAAGATTTTGGAAATAAAACTTAAGTTGGATACAGGCCTGTAATTTTTCAGCTCGTTTTTAGGAAGAGATGTTTTTTTCAGTGGTAGTCTTACATGAGCTTCTTTGAAATTTTGAGGAATACTTGGGCTGGCTGGGTTTAATCAAATGTATTTATTCACTGACTTATCAGTGAGTGCCACAGTAGTACTGAAGTAGAGACACTGGTGACACGAGTGTATTTTTTTAAAAGTAGGCCTTCTGGCTATTGGTCAAAACATAGCAATCACTTTGTTATTTTTCTATATCAAAAAGGGGTGATATAGGCCTAAGGATGAGTTGATAACGCTAAAACCCCTCGAAACCTTACATTACCCATGTAATCTCTTGGGGTGTCTATGGTATAAACACGGTGTCTAGGCGGGTTTCACCATCACCGACATTTGAAATGAACATAAGTGTAGCGAAAACAAGCTATTTTCACTGTTGAGCTGATTTAACCTTACTGTGACCTTCAGATACACTGGCCATGACCTTGTGGTCTCTCCCCTTTGAAGCCCGACCCCCACCCATGTCACCCTGTGTACTTTGGATGGGATTCATTAGATTTATTTAGATATCGGTCAAACATAAAATCAGTGTGTTATATTTCGTCCCTTTCTGCCATATCAGACAGGGCTGAAACAAAGGTGATTTGACGGGGTAAAACCCTCCCAACCCTTTAATTACCTGTTACCTTTTAGAGCGTGTCTTGGTATTGGTCCGTGTTGGGGGTCTAGGTATGCTTCAATCCATCATAGACATCACGAGGGAACATACTTGTAGCAAAATCAACAAAACAAGCTATTTTCACTCGTTTTGAGCTGATTTGACCTTGCTGTGACCTTGAGATGACCTTACCATGACCTTGGGTAGCACCCCTGTGAAATCCAACCCCAACTCATTCTAACATGTGTACTTGGGTTGAACTCCATCTGATGCAATTAATGTATACTGGCCATTGGTCGAAACATAACATCATTGTGTTATTTGGTCCATTTCTGCCATATCAGACAGGAGTGACACGAGGGTGATTTCACGGGGAGTAAAAAACCCTCCAACCCTTATATTATCCCTGTAACCCCTTGTGGTGTTTTGGCATATGTCTGTGTTTGGGTCCAAGAATGCTTCGAGCCATCATAGACATCTCAAGTGAACATAATTTTAGCAAAAAGTAAAAAGAATGGTATTTTCAACCGTTTTGAGCTGATCTGACCTTGCTGTGACCTTGAGATGACCTTACCATGACCTTGGGGTAGCTCCCCCGTGAAGCTGATCACCAGCACATGCCACCATGTGTACATGGGTTGGGCACGAACCGACTTATTAGAACTGCTGGCCATCGGTTCAAATACAATGTCACCCCTTTCCTCACATCAATTCATGATATTTGCAAAAGTACACAAAATATACATTATGACGTCATATTTTATTCTTCAAAATAAACGAATTTCGCGGATTTTTTTCGCTTGACACGACTTCGCATTCGATTCGCCATACCTGAAAATGGTTGAAAATGTTGTGAAAACAAAATGGGCAGAGTTCCTACCGTGGGTCACTTTTTCTGAATGATATCTCAGATTTCCACTAGTCTATTATCCCGCTATGCTTTGTACTTCGAGCAGATGCGACACCAGGTACGACAAAGCACAAAACATTACGCTGCGGAGCAAAAATAGAACTTCGAAAATGTGATATGGCTTCTTCACACCCATTTCTTTGATGAAACATAATGAAAGCGAGCAAGAAATGAATTTAGCAAAAAGTAATAAGTTTTCTTCACATAGTTCTCTGTGAATAGGCCTTAAGTGTTGTATTGCATTAACCTTTTCGGATCTACAGTCACAAGGACAGAAAAGTATGTAAATAAATATTACTGGGAATACACTTCACAGCAAATAAACTGCTACAGTTACTTATTCAGCCAATGATTTGTAAATGTTTGGCCAACGTATGAGTAATTCGGCAACCATGATTAAAACAATTTCAAACAAACTCTCGTGTTTTCACGCGGACGTTGAGAGAAACTGCGAGATGTATTAGCCAATCACGTCATTTATGCAGTGGCGACACGTGATTGGACAGGGCAATCGGGGAACTACCAATCAAATCCTATAGTTGATAATTTTGACGTCACAGTAGATTAATATTCATGAACCTCCCCCTAACTAGAGCGTAGCAGGGGAATCAGATGGCCCGATATATCTGCCCTACTATGAGTTAATATTGGGCCAACGTTGCCAGCATTTGAAAAACTTCGAGCCAGTCAGCGTTGTACCACAGTGTACTGCTTGTTAAAACTGGCCTATATATCAGAAAAGAGTCACCGGATTATAATATCATCATATGGACCCAATTATCATTGAACTACGGACTCTAACCAATCAGCTAGACGCGTCATTCAGTCACATCACCTACTGAGGAAATGTGGGGTGGGCGTGGTTTTGAGTAGAAACGAATACCAGTGTAAACTCTGAACCCCCCCCCCCCCCCCAGATTATACCCGGGTAGATTGTGAGCGCCCCAGAATCTACGCTTGGGTAGATCCTGAACTATACCCCCGGGGTAGATTATGGAGGCTCCCAGAATCTACCCCTACCTCCCAGGATCTACCCCCTTTTATTGTGATCATGTGAAGTGTATTCGGCTCCCAGAATCTACCCCTCCCTCCCAGAATATACCCCCCTTTCCAACAACTATATGCGACCCTCCCAGAATATACCCCTCCCTCTCAGAATATACCCCCTTTTCAACAAATGTATGTGCGACCCTACCCTCCCAGAATCTACCCCCCCCCCCCCCAGAATACATTCCCTTTTCAACAACTATAATATTATGCGGCCCTCCCAGAATCTACCCCTCCCCAGAATCTACCCCCCTTTTCAATCAATTTATGTGTGCGACAACAACTATATGCGACTTTCCCTTTTCATCAAATGTATATGTGCGACCCTCCCAGAATCTACCCCTCCTTCCAAGAATATACCCCCAGGCTTTTCAACAACTAATTGCGACCCTCCCAGAATCTACCCCTCCTTCCCAGAATATATCCCCTTTTCAACAAATGTATGTGCGACTCTCGCAGAATCTACCCTCCCTCCCAGAATATACCCCCCTTTTCAACAACTACATGCGACTGTCCCAGAATATACCCCTCCCTCCCAGAATATCCCTTTTCAACAACTATAATATTATGCGACCCTCCCAGAATCTACCCCTCCCTCCCAGAATCTACCCACCTTTTTAACCAATTTATGTGTGCGACCCTCCCTGTCTGTGACGTCCGCTGCCCCTGTCTGTGACGTCGTAGCTTATGCTCTCACCTCCCCAAATGCCAGTCCCATTGAAACGCATGTATAATGCCAACATTCCAAGGGCCGAAATCACCACTTTCGTCCTTAGCCATAATAAAGCCTAAGCTGTCCTTTTTTAAAAACTGCTTTGAAAATGGTATGCTAACTTCCTGCGTTTTGAGTTACGCTCCCATGTTGGTAAAAAGGTCCGTTTTTTCCTATGTCCCCTCTGGGTCTTCGTAACTGATACTAAAAGCCAATAAATTACAAAATCAGTCACTGTCAGTTAGCCATCTTTAAAACGCAAATGGAAGGACACCACAAAACGGAACTAAAAAAAAAAAAAAAAAACATGAGGCCCAGGGGCCTTGAAACTTGTCAACAGCATTGCAAAATATCAGCTACAGGTGTGTCAGAGAATGTATATCTATGCTCCAAATTGCATTATCATGAAAATAAGATATGTAAAGGCCGGTAGGATATATTTATATCTCATCCATCATTGGAATTTATATTATATGTTCGATTCCCACATTTTGCTGATTTTACACACATTCTGAAGTAGGCCCACTGCACGTAGTGAAAAATGCTTCACAAAAAATCATTTTTACAGGACTACAATTTAAAAATTATGTACATAAAAGAGTAGATGTGCAATTATTATTTATTCTGTGTCTTTTAATATGTCCCAGTTAGCCAGGAATTTTCACGAAGTCTTTATTCTTCAATTTCAATTCTTCTGCCTTAAATAGGCCCAACAAATCGTCACGGAGTTGTAAAATATCAACTTTTAATGTTTCTTACTCAGCCGTGAAATCTACAGCAGCCCTAAGCCATCATTATCACATGTAACCGTAATGCACTTTTACTACACCCTCTTAATATGTAATGCAAATTACAAAAATCACAATACTAACAGTAGATCGACCCAAGGATAAAGACCCATGAAGGCTTTCTCAACTCACACGATCTTTGCTGCAATGTTACTGTAATGTTATCAGGCAAACGTCGAGTCAGGTGTTAGTTGGCTTTATTAAATGTAATGAAATTAAATGAATAGGGTTTTACACCACATTTGTTCACATATAGGCTAAACTGGGCCAGAAGAACCTCCTGAGGATGGTGATATGAATGAGGTGACACTGCCCTCCAGACACATGATTTGAAATTGAGCCCTGTTGGTCTGCGGCCGAGCACACTAACTCTCGGTCACGGAGGCTGCCCACAATATTCAATCTTTACGATTGAGCAGGGAGGAAACATTTTGTTCTTTGAAACTTGGAATGCCAAAGCAGGAGACGAATCTGCGATCTCTGACTTTCCAAGCAGGCACCAGGCCCCCGC
The DNA here is from genome assembly GCA_964017125.1 of Flabesymbios commensalis. Classification (NCBI taxonomy): domain Eukaryota; kingdom Metazoa; phylum Annelida; class Polychaeta; order Terebellida; family Flabelligeridae; genus Flabesymbios; species Flabesymbios commensalis. The sequence continues at coordinate 32,578,480 of OZ024906.1, read as the reverse complement.
CCTTTGGTATTGTTGTTACACATTACCTGCTTACTGATATCAAGATGATGTGCTATGTATTCTTGCTGGTGTCTATAAGCTGATTAGCAAAAAGGTTCCATTTTTTGATTTTTATGACATTGGTGATGTACTATATTGGTTTAAATATATATATATATATTTTCATGTGTGTCGTTAAAACTCACTTATGTAGCACAGAATCAATTGACAATGTAGGACTATATAATGATGTGGTCATTCGTGCATATAATACAGATGTTTTAGTTATTAGGGGATGACAATATTATATCATCAAGTGACGAGACAGACAGTTCAAGTGACGATAATTTATTATTTGACTAATTTAAAACATCAAAATATGATTTAACTTTAATGGTTGTCTTAAACGCAAGATTATTTATAGCTGACATATTGGATACTTTATGCTTTGGCACAAGATAACGTCCACAGAACTTTAATTTAAGCTTATAAGATACCCATGTTATATTTCGGAATGAGATAAAACCACTAGGCCTATAGGGCACATACCGAGATAGTGGAAATAGTTTCACCCTTCCATCCGTCCGCCCGGTGTCCGCCTTTTAATCAAAAGGCCCATTAGTCAGAAAACCAGTAAGGATGATTAGTCAGAAGGCCCGATTGTCAGAAGGCCCGTCAGAAAATAAGTAAGGATGACTGGTCAGAAGGCCCGTTTGTCGGAAGGCCCGTTAGTCAGAAAGTCAGATAATTACCTACTCGAAATCATCTCATATGTGAACAACCCTATGACCAATTATTTGTCTTTATTTATTTACTTGTGCCAGTAACAACGTCTAGCACTTTCAAAAGGGTTGCGTTATTAATAGGCCACTCATTATGTTTTTGAACCTAATGTTGCTGACGTAATTCCCAGCTTCAAATGAATGAAAACTACCCAGAATAATTGGATCAAGTGGTTATTGCCAAGCTGTCTGTAAATAACAGTCAATTTTCTACATATAGAAACAATATAGTATAATAATAATACATGTAATTGCATATCGTCTGCAGCAATGTACACTCCATGTCTTTGAACAGGTTTGAACAATGTAGATATAGGCCTACCTAAATTTTGAAACTTGCTGAGAAAAAATGGTCGAGATAACAAGATACTGCTAATAGATTATAATGAGATTCAAATTTTACGCTGATCTTAATTAGCACGGTGATAATATATACTGCAATCACATTATATAATAGTTCTCCCGTGCTTAGGTAGACTTCACTTTCTCGAATATAAAACAAGCATTTCCACACAAAAAGTGTCGACAAATAATGCTAGTTATATTTTGGACATACAACTTATTATTTATTCTGAGCAAAATGATACATTTATGAACGCTTGACATAAATTAAACAGATGGCTACAAACTCCAATTGAAAAATCTTGTGGGGTTTTCTCATGACACACTTTTCACACCTAATTCATTAAAGTTTATATACTTTATATAAAATTATCCGTTATAGCACGAATCGTTACTACACGAATCGGATATAACACGATGCAACCATGGATCCCAAAATTTTACACCATCTTTTTTACCATTTTTCTGGGAAAATCGTGTTATAAATATTTGAACATCCAATTAAGCATGAAAATGTCCGCCAACGTCACATGTTAATCGTGCCTTAGCGGTAGGCCTAATCCTTCACGCATGACGCTCACGCAAAGTCGCCGGCAAGTAGTATTGCACAACACATAACGGCACCCTTTTAGAACAACAGTATCTTATTTTGTATTTGAGCATAAATTCAATTCAAACACGAATCGTGTGATAGATAATATAAAACGAATATAACGTGCACGATTTGATCTCAGAAATGTATTTATTTAATTAAATTAACTTCAGTGGCGTGTTTAGCAAAAGCACATGTTTATTTAAATCGTGTAATAAAAATATTATAACACGAGTAATAATGTTTTTACATGTTTTTTTTAATCTGTAATAAAATATTGTAACACGAATATGGTGATTTTGCAAGTTTTTTAAAACGCGTGTAATGAAATATTATAACACGAATATGATGTGTTTTATATCGTGTTATAAAATATTATAACACGAATATGATGTGTTTTATATCGTGTTATAAAATATTATAACACAAATATGATGTTTCTGCATGTTTTTAAAATCACGTGTAATGAAATATTACAACACGAATATGATGTGTTTTATATCGTGTTATAAAATATTATAACACGAATTGGTGTTCTGCATGTTTTTAAAATCGCGTGTAATGAAGTATTATAACACGAATATGATATGTTTTATATCGTGTTATAAAATAATAATTATAACACGAATATGACGTGCACGATTTGATGTCAGTAATCCCAGCTATTAAATAAAATTTACTTAATTCAGCATGTTTAACTGAGAAAATGGTTGTTTTTAAATCACGTAATAAAATAGTTGGCCAGAGGTGATGACACGCCGATTGCTTGATGAATGCCACTTCTTCACAACTCACATTGTGCAATGTCGAGCAGCGTTCTGGTTTGCATTGCAAGGTGTTATGTTCGCCAATATTTTGTGAAGCACATCATGTTTCTTGACGTGTAGTACACTGTTAAATACTACATGGCTAACCCTTGAATTATTTATCGCCGTTTTATTCCATCCCTGATTATTTAAATTAAACATAAATCTTATATGAACTTGATCTCCTGGGACTAAAACGTTTATCGACCATTGGCGGGCAATTACGCAATCTTCGGCGCCGTCAGTGAGATGAAAGCAGTGGCTAGATGATGCTTAAATATTGGCCAAGCATTACAGATGCCGGCCCGTCATTGTAACAACATTGTCCGTCCGCTTGGCCACGTTAACCTTTTTACACCCATCAAACCCGATTCATGCCCTGTTTTTGTCAGAACAATACTACCAAGTACGGCTACAAAACTGCTACACCATGCTTCTGCGGCACGTTATTTTATGCAATACAATAATTTATATTATAATGAGGACTGTTCAGTTTATTTTTGAGTCTGGTAACCCCCCCCCCCCCCTCCCGTTGCTAGTAAAAGTCTAGCCATAGTCGGGATAGTTTATTGAAGTGTTTTAAACGTTCTCAATAATATTAATAATATAATATCAGGGATATAATACTTTATTACATGATTTAAAAGAGCAACATATTCGTGTTCTAATAAATTATTACACAATTAAAAAATAGACAAAAAGACTGATGTTAGATTAGTTTATCAACCAATTTAAAAGAAAATATAAAAAACATTTCGTGTTATGATAAACATGTAATTTTGTTGAATAATTTATCAATTAAGTTATTATATTAGATTTAATGGTGCTGCATAAATATATTTTTATGCTGATATAATCTGTCACAAATCACCGTCAGTATGGACAAGTTTGATTGACAGGCGTGTTCCAACGCTGATTAGTCAATATCTCCCTCCCGTCTCACCTGACCTCGACGCTGGCCCAGCCTTAAATCAGCTCTGGTTCATTTGCGGGCATTTACAGTACACGATGATCGGCGCCGTCAGTAAACGTGAGCGTGTCAAACCATTTTAAGCCTACAGACTTGGTAGTTATCTTATGAATAATATCACATCAGTGATATGCTGTTTTATTACACGATTTGGAAAAACATAATATTCGTGTTGTAGTAATTGATTGCACGATATAACAAGAGGCCCAGGGGCCTTGACGTTTGTCAACAGCATTGCAAACAATCAGCTATAAATGTGTCAGGGAATGTATATCTATACTCTAAGATGCATTAAAATGAAAATCATTTCTCAGGACTACAATGTTAATATTACAAAAGTGCAATTATTACTTCTTCTGGTACCTTTATAATGCCCCAGTTAGCCGGGAATTTTCACGAAATCTTTAATTTTCAATTTTAATTATTCAGTCTAAAATAGGCCTAACAAAGTTGTAAATTATCAGCTTTTAATGTTTCTTACTCAGCCATGAAATATACAGTAGCCCTAATCCATCATTATCACATGTGGACGTAATGTACTTTCACTGCACCCTCTTACGTAATGCCAATTATGGAAATCACAATACACACAGTAGACCTACCTATAAAGACCCATGAAGGCTTTCACAACTCACACGATCTTTGCTGAAATGTTGCTGTAATGTTGTCAGGCCAACGTTGAGTCAGGTGTTAGTTGGCTGTATCAAATGCTATGAAATGAAATAAATGGGGTTCTACACCACATTTGTACACATATAGGCTAAACTGGGTAAGGAGAACCTTAGGATGGTGAGATGAATGAGGTGTCACTGCCCTCCAGACACAGGATTCGAAATCGAGCCCTGTTGGTCTACGGCCGAGCACACTAACTCTCGGTCACGGAGGCTGCCCACAATATTCAATATTTACAATTGACCAGGGAGGAAACATTTTGTTTCTTTGAAACTTGAATGCCAGAGCAGGAGACGAATCCACGATCTCTGACTTCCCTAGCAGGCACCCGGACCCCCCCCCCCCCGCCCTTCGGTATTGTTCCCATCACAAGGTCACAGGAAGGTCAAATTAGCTCAAAATGGTTGAAAAGAGCTTATTTTTGTTGTTTCTCCTAACATTATGTTCACTTGAAATGTATAAGATGGCTTGAAACATACCTAGAATTGTAATGGATTACATAGATGGTTATTTTTTATATGAGCTTGCAGCCTATTGGCTACTATCTTTTCTAAGATTTTGGAAATAAAACTTAAGTTGGATACAGGCCTGTAATTTTTCAGCTCGTTTTTAGGAAGAGATGTTTTTTTCAGTGGTAGTCTTACATGAGCTTCTTTGAAATTTTGAGGAATACTTGGGCTGGCTGGGTTTAATCAAATGTATTTATTCACTGACTTATCAGTGAGTGCCACAGTAGTACTGAAGTAGAGACACTGGTGACACGAGTGTATTTTTTTAAAAGTAGGCCTTCTGGCTATTGGTCAAAACATAGCAATCACTTTGTTATTTTTCTATATCAAAAAGGGGTGATATAGGCCTAAGGATGAGTTGATAACGCTAAAACCCCTCGAAACCTTACATTACCCATGTAATCTCTTGGGGTGTCTATGGTATAAACACGGTGTCTAGGCGGGTTTCACCATCACCGACATTTGAAATGAACATAAGTGTAGCGAAAACAAGCTATTTTCACTGTTGAGCTGATTTAACCTTACTGTGACCTTCAGATACACTGGCCATGACCTTGTGGTCTCTCCCCTTTGAAGCCCGACCCCCACCCATGTCACCCTGTGTACTTTGGATGGGATTCATTAGATTTATTTAGATATCGGTCAAACATAAAATCAGTGTGTTATATTTCGTCCCTTTCTGCCATATCAGACAGGGCTGAAACAAAGGTGATTTGACGGGGTAAAACCCTCCCAACCCTTTAATTACCTGTTACCTTTTAGAGCGTGTCTTGGTATTGGTCCGTGTTGGGGGTCTAGGTATGCTTCAATCCATCATAGACATCACAAGGGAACATACTTGTAGCAAAATCAACAAAACAAGCTATTTTCACTCGTTTTGAGCTGATTTGACCTTGCTGTGACCTTGAGATGACCTTACCATGACCTTGGGTAGCACCCCTGTGAAATCCAACCCCAACTCATTCTAACATGTGTACTTGGGTTGAACTCCATCTGATGCAATTAATGTATACTGGCCATTGGTCGAAACATAACATCATTGTGTTATTTGGTCCATTTCTGCCATATCAGACAGGAGTGACACGAGGGTGATTTCACGGGGAGTAAAAAACCCTCCAACCCTTATATTATCCCTGTAACCCCTTGTGGTGTTTTGGCATATGTCTGTGTTTTTGTCCAAGAATGCTTCGAGCCATCATAGACATCTCAAGTGAACATAATTTTAGCAAAAAGTAAAAAGAATGGTATTTTCAACCGTTTTGAGCTGATCTGACCTTGCTGTGACCTTGAGATGACCTTACCATGACCTTGGGGTAGCTCCCCCGTGAAGCTGATCACCAGCACATGCCACCATGTGTACATGGGTTGGGCACGAACCGACTTATTAGAACTGCTGGCCATCGGTTCAAATACAATGTCACCCCTTTCCTCACATCAATTCATGATATTTGCAAAAGTACACAAAATATACATTATGACGTCATATTTTATTCTTCAAAATAAACGAATTTCGCGGATTTTTTTCGCTTGACACGACTTCGCATTCGATTCGCCATACCTGAAAATGGTTGAAAATGTTGTGAAAACAAAATGGGCAGAGTTCCTACCGTGGGTCACTTTTTCTGAATGATATCTCAGATTTCCACTAGTCTATTATCCCGCTATGCTTTGTACTTCGAGCAGATGCGACACCAGGTACGACAAAGCACAAAACATTACGCTGCGGAGCAAAAATAGAACTTCGAAAATGTGATATGGCTTCTTCACACCCATTTCTTTGATGAAACATAATGAAAGCGAGCAAGAAATGAATTTAGCAAAAAGTAATAAGTTTTCTTCACATAGTTCTCTGTGAATAGGCCTTAAGTGTTGTATTGCATTAACCTTTTCGGATCTACAGTCACAAGGACAGAAAAGTATGTAAATAAATATTACTGGGAATACACTTCACAGCAAATAAACTGCTGCAGTTACTTATTCAGCCAATGATTTGTAAATGTTTGGCCAACGTATGAGTAATTCGGCAACCATGATTAAAACAATTTCAAACAAACTCTCGTGTTTTCACGCGGACGTTGAGAGAAACTGCGAGATGTATTAGCCAATCACGTCATTTATGCAGTGGCGACACGTGATTGGACAGGGCAATCGGGGAACTACCAATCAAATCCTATAGTTGATAATTTTGACGTCACAGTAGATTAATATTCATGAACCTCCCCCTAACTAGAGCGTAGCAGGGGAATCAGATGGCCCGATATATCTGCCCTACTATGAGTTAATATTGGGCCAACGTTGCCAGCATTTGAAAAACTTCGAGCCAGTCAGCGTTGTACCACAGTGTACTGCTTGTTAAAACTGGCCTATATATCAGAAAAGAGTCACCGGATTATAATATCATCATATGGACCCAATTATCATTGAACTACGGACTCTAACCAATCAGCTAGACGCGTCATTCAGTCACATCACCTACTGAGGAAATGTGGGGTGGGCGTGGTTTTGAGTAGAAACGAATACCAGTGTAAACTCTGAACCCCCCCCCCCCCCCAGATTATACCCGGGTAGATTGTGAGCGCCCCAGAATCTACGCTTGGGTAGATCCTGAACTATACCCCCGGGGTAGATTATGGAGGCTCCCAGAATCTACCCCTACCTCCCAGGATCTACCCCCTTTTATTGTGATCATGTGAAGTGTATTCGGCTCCCAGAATCTACCCCTCCCTCCCAGAATATACCCCCCTTTCCAACAACTATATGCGACCCTCCCAGAATATACCCCTCCCTCTCAGAATATACCCCCTTTTCAACAAATGTATGTGCGACCCTACCCTCCCAGAATCTACCCCCCCCCCCCCCAGAATATATTCCCTTTTCAACAACTATAATATTATGCGGCCCTCCCAGAATCTACCCCTCCCCAGAATCTACCCCCCTTTTCAATCAATTTATGTGTGCGACAACAACTATATGCGACTTTCCCTTTTCATCAAATGTATATGTGCGACCCTCCCAGAATCTACCCCTCCTTCCAAGAATATACCCCCAGGCTTTTCAACAACTAATTGCGACCCTCCCAGAATCTACCCCTCCTTCCCAGAATATATCCCCTTTTCAACAAATGTATGTGCGACTCTCGCAGAATCTACCCTCCCTCCCAGAATATACCCCCCTTTTCAACAACTACATGCGACTGTCCCAGAATATACCCCTCCCTCCCAGAATATCCCTTTTCAACAACTATAATATTATGCGACCCTCCCAGAATCTACCCCTCCCTCCCAGAATCTACCCACCTTTTTAACCAATTTATGTGTGCGACCCTCCCTGTCTGTGACGTCCGCTGCCCCTGTCTGTGACGTCGTAGCTTATGCTCTCACCTCCCCAAATGCCAGTCCCATTGAAACGCATGTATAATGCCAACATTCCAAGGGCCGAAATCACCACTTTCGTCCCTAGCCATAATAAAGCCTAAGCTGTCCTTTTTCAAAAACTGCTTCGAAAATGGTATGCTAACTTCCTGCGTTTTGAGTTACGCTCCCATGTTGGTAAAAAGGTCCGTTTCTTCCTATGTCCCCTCTGGGTCTTCGTAACTGATACTAAAAGCCAATAAATTACAAAATCAGTCACTGTCAGTTAGCCATCTTTAAAACGCAAATGGAAGGACACCACAAAACGGAACTAAAAAAAACAAAAAAAAACATGAGGCCCAGGGGCCTTGAAACTTGTCAACAGCATTGCAAAATATCAGCTACAGGTGTGTCAGAGAATGTATATCTATGCTCCAAATTGCATTATCATGAAAATAAGATATGTAAAGGCCGGTAGGATATATTTATATCTCATCCATCATTGGAATTTATATTATATGTTCGATTCCCACATTTTGCTGATTTTACACACATTCTGAAGTAGGCCCACTGCACGTAGTGAAAAATGCTTCACAAAAAATCATTTTTACAGGACTACAATTTAAAAATTATGTACATAAAAGAGTAGATGTGCAATTATTATTTATTCTGTGTCTTTTAATATGTCCCAGTTAGCCAGGAATTTTCACGAAGTCTTTATTCTTCAATTTCAATTCTTCTGCCTTAAATAGGCCCAACAAATCGTCACGGAGTTGTAAAATATCAACTTTTAATGTTTCTTACTCAGCCGTGAAATCTACAGCAGCCCTAAGCCATCATTATCACATGTAACCGTAATGCACTTTTACTACACCCTCTTAATATGTAATGCAAATTACAAAAATCACAATACTAACAGTAGATCGACCCAAGGATAAAGACCCATGAAGGCTTTCTCAACTCACACGATCTTTGCTGCAATGTTACTGTAATGTTATCAGGCAAACGTCGAGTCAGGTGTTAGTTGGCTTTATTAAATGTAATGAAATTAAATGAATAGGGTTTTACACCACATTTGTTCACATATAGGCTAAACTGGGCCAGAAGAACCTCCTGAGGATGGTGATATGAATGAGGTGACACTGCCCTCCAGACACATGATTTGAAATTGAGCCCTGTTGGTCTGCGGCCAAGCACGTTATCTCTCGGTCATGTAGGCTGCCCACAATATTCAATCTTAACGATTGAGCAGGGAGGAAACATTTTGTTCTTTGAAACTTGGAATGCCAAAGCAGGAGACGAATCTGCGATCTCTGACTTTCCAAGCAGGCACCAGGCCCCCGCCCTTTGGTATTGTTGTTACACATTACCTGCTTACTGATATCAAGATGATGTGCTATGTATTCTTGCTGGTGTCTATAAGCTGATTAGCAAAAAGGTTCCATTTTTTTATTTTTATGACATTGGTGATGTACTATATTGGTTTAAATATATATATATATATATTTTCATGTGTGTCGTTAAAACTCACTTATGTAGCACAGAATAAATTGACAATGTAGGACTATATAATGATGTGGTCATTCGTGCATATAATACAGATGTTTTAGTTATTAGGGGATGACAATATTATCAAGTGACGAGACAGACAGTTCAAGTGACGATAATTTATTATTTGACTAATTTAAAACATCAAAATATGATTTAACTTTAATGGTTGTCTTAAACGCAAGATTATTTATAGCTGACATATTGGATACTTTATGCTTTGGCACAAGATAACGTCCACAGAACTTTAATTTAAGCTTATAAGATACCCATGTTATATTTCGGAATGAGATAAAACCACTAGGCCTATAGGGCACATACCGAGATAGTGGAAATAGTTTCACCCTTCCATCCGTCCGCCCGGTGTCCGCCTTTTAATCAAAAGGCCCATTAGTCAGAAAACCAGTAAGGATGATTAGTCAGAAGGCCCGATTGTCAGAAGGCCCGTCAGAAAATAAGTAAGGATGACTGGTCAGAAGGCCCGTTTGTCGGAAGGCCCGTTAGTCAGAAAGTCAGATAATTACCTACTCGAAATCATCTCATATGTGAACAACCCTATGACCAATTATTTGTCTTTATTTATTTACTTGTGCCAGTAACAACGTCTAGCACTTTCAAAAGGGTTGCGTTATTAATAGGCCACTCATTATGTTTTTGAACCTAATGTTGCTGACGTAATTCCCAGCTTCAAATGAATGAAAACTACCCAGAATAATTGGATCAAGTGGTTATTGCCAAGCTGTCTGTAAATAACAGTCAATTTTCTACATATAGAAACAATATAGTATAATAATAATACATGTAATTGCATATCGTCTGCAGCAATGTACACTCCATGTCTTTGAACAGGTTTGAACAATGTAGATATGAACAAGCAATACCATCAACATACTGCTTCAAACGCGAATAGGCCTACCTAAATTTTGAAACTTGCTGAGAAAAAATGGTCGAGATAACAAGATACTGCTAATAGATTATAATGAGATTCAAATTTTACGCTGATCTTAATTAGCACGGTGATAATATATACTGCAATCACATTATATAATAGTTCTCCCGTGCTTAGGTAGACTTCACTTTCTCGAATATAAAACAAGCATTTCCACACAAAAAGTGTCGACAAATAATGCTAGTTATATTTTGGACATACAACTTATTATTTATTCTGAGCAAAATGATACATTTATGAACGCTTGACATAAATTAAACAGATGGCTACAAACTCCAATTGAAAAATCTTGTGGGGTTTTCTCATGACACACTTTTCACACCTAATTCATTAAAGTTTATATACTTTATATAAAATTATCCGTTATAGCACGAATCGTTACTACACGAATCGGATATAACACGATGCAACCATGGATCCCAAAATTTTACACCATCTTTTTTACCATTTTTCTGGGAAAATCGTGTTATAAATATTTGAACATCCAATTAAGCATGAAAATGTCCGCCAACGTCACATGTTAATCGTGCCTTAGCGGTAGGCCTAATCCTTCACGCATGACGCTCACGCAAAGTCGCCGGCAAGTAGTATTGCACAACACATAACGGCACCCTTTTAGAACAACAGTATCTTATTTTGTATTTGAGCATAAATTCAATTCAAACACGAATCGTGTGATAGATAATATAAAACGAATATAACGTGCACGATTTGATCTCAGAAATGTATTTATTTAATTAAATTAACTTCAGTGGCGTGTTTAGCAAAAGCACATGTTTATTTAAATCGTGTAATAAAAATATTATAACACGAGTAATAATGTTTTTACATGTTTTTTTTAATCTGTAATAAAATATTGTAACACGAATATGGTGATTTTGCAAGTTTTTTAAAACGCGTGTAATGAAATATTATAACACGAATATGATGTGTTTTATATCGTGTTATTAAATATTATAACACGAATATGATGTGTTTTATATCGTGTTATAAAATATTATAACACAAATATGATGTTTCTGCATGTTTTTAAAATCACGTGTAATGAAATATTACAACACGAATATGATGTGTTTTATATCATGTTATAAAATATTATAACACGAATTGGTGTTCTGCATGTTTTTAAAATCGCGTGTAATGAAGTATTATAACACGAATATGATATGTTTTATATCGTGTTATAAAATAATAATTATAACACGAATATGACGTGCACGATTTGATGTCAGTAATCCCAGCTATTAAATAAAATTTACTTAATTCAGCATGTTTAACTGAGAAAATGGTTGTTTTTAAATCACGTAATAAAATAGTTGGCCAGAGGTGATGACACGCCGATTGCTTGATGAATGCCACTTCTTCACAACTCACATTGTGCAATGTCGAGCAGCGTTCTGGTTTGTATTGCAAGGTGTTATGTTCGCCACAATTTTGTGAAGCACATCATGTTTCTTGACGTGTAGTACACTGTTAAATACTACATGGCTAACCCTTGAATTATTTATCGCCGTTTTATTCCATCCCTGATTATTTAAATTAAACATAAATCTTATATGAACTTGATCTCCTGGGACTAAAACGTTTATCGACCATTGGCGGGCAATTACGCAATCTTCGGCGCCGTCAGTGAGATGAAAGCAGTGGCTAGATGATGCTTAAATATTGGCCAAGCATTACAGATGCCGGCCCGTCATTGTAACAACATTGTCCGTCCGCTTGGCCACGTTAACCTTTTTACACCCATCAAACCCGATTCATGCCCTGTTTTTGTCAGAACAATACTACCAAGTACGGCTACAAAACTGCTACACCATGCTTCTGCGGCACGTTATTTTATGCAATACAATAATTTATATTATAATGAGGACTGTTCAGTTTATTTTTGAGTCTGGTAACCCCCCCCCCTCCCCTCCCGTTGCTAGTAAAAGTCTAGCCATAGTCGGGATAGTTTATTGAAATGTTTTAAACGTTCTCAATAATATTAATAATATAATATCAGGGATATAATACTTTATTACATGATTTAAAAGAGCAACATATTCGTGTTATAATAAATTATTACACAATTAAAAAATAGACAAAAAGACTGATGTTAGATTAGTTTATCAACCAATTTAAAAGAAAATATAAAAAACATTTCGTGTTATGATAAACATGTAATTTTGTTGAATAATTTATCAATTAAGTTATTATATTAGATTTAATGGTGCTGCATAAATATATTTTTATGCTGATATAATCTGTCACAAATCACCGTCAGTATGGACAAGTTTGATTGACAGGCGTGTTCCAACGCTGATTAGTCAATATCTCCCTCCCGTCTCACCTGACCTCGACGCTGGCCCAGCCTTAAATCAGCTCTGGTTCATTTGCGGGCATTTACAGTACACGATGATCGGCGCCGTCAGTAAACGTGAGCGTGTCAAACCATTTTAAGCCTACAGACTTGGTAGTTATCTTATGAATAATATCACATCAGTGATATGCTGTTTTATTACACGATTTGGAAAAACATAATATTCGTGTTGTAGTAATTGATTGCACGATATAACAAGAGGCCCAGGGGCCTTGACGTTTGTCAACAGCATTGCAAACAATCAGCTATAAATGTGTCAGGGAATGTATATCTATACTCTAAGATGCATTAAAATGAAAATCATTTCTCAGGACTACAATGTTAATATTACAAAAGTGCAATTATTACTTCTTCTGGGACCTTTATAATGCCCCAGTTAGCCGGGAATTTTCACGAAATCTTTAATTTTCAATTTTAATTATTCAGTCTAAAATAGGCCTAACAAAGTTGTAAATTATCAGCTTTTAATGTTTCTTACTCAGCCATGAAATATACAGTAGCCCTAATCCATCATTATCACGTGTGGACGTAATGTACTTTCACTGCACCCTCTTACGTAATGCCAATTATGGAAATCACAATACACACAGTAGACCTACCTATAAAGACCCATGAAGGCTTTCACAACTCACACATCTTTGCTGAAATGTTGCTGTAATGTTGTCAGGCCAACGTTGAGTCAGGTGTTAGTTGGCTGTATCAAATGCTATGAAATGAAATAAATGGGGTTCTACACCACATTTGTACACATATAGGCTAAACTGGGTAAGGAGAACCTTAGGATGGTGAGATGAATGAGGTGTCACTGCCCTCCAGACACAGGATTCGAAATCGAGCCCTGTTGGTCTACGGCCGAGCACACTAACTCTCGGTCACGGAGGCTGCCCACAATATTCAATATTTACAATTGACCAGGGAGGAAACATTTTGTTTCTTTGAAACTTGAATGCCAGAGCAGGAGACGAATCCACGATCTCTGACTTCCCTAGCAGGCACCAGGACCCCCCCCCCCCCGCCCTTCGGTATTGTTATTACATATATACAAACACATTACCAGTGGATTTAATATTGGTTCACCGTCAGGAGCGCTGCCCAACATTTTTCATATTTTATTCTGCACAACATATTAAATGTGCATAATATATATTGGTCATGTCATTGCTATCCCTTACCTGTTATAATTGACAGTTATGTTTTTACTCTGGTTCTGCCATAATAGTGTTCCCTGTTCCACTTTGATTTTCATTTATTGCAAAAATGAAAAATATCTATTTTAAAGTTTTATAATCCACATGCACGGCTGGTCCTCGTCTTCATCATTGACGGTTGGCCAGTAATTGGTAGAAAACAATCAACGTGAATTCAACTATGATGTTCTGTCATTAAAAAAAACACTATTGGCCCAGCTGCTTTATAGACACTTTATAGCCCTAAATATTATTACTTCGAGGCATGTTTTTAATATACATATATCCACTTCTCAAGTATGCATACTTTTAGGTGCATCCCAGCAAATACGATACGGCGAACAGTGGATCAACACTCGAAGGTTTCGAATTTCAGAAGTTTAGCCAGACCAAATATAGAGTTAACTCTATGGCAAGACACGTGTGATTGTACTCCAGCGGTATTGCCTCATTGTAGTAGTCAACGCGATGCCTACAAAGCATAATCTCATGTGAGGAGCGAGCAGCGCGGGGCCCTGCGCGAAATTAACGTCGATACACTGGTCTCAACCTTAACTCGACGAGGCCGCCATTAACGTGACCGCCTAGTCACATTGAGAAGGGAGAAACAATGCTGTTTCTCTGAAGACCCCACACGGGAACAACGGGGTTTGAAACCGGGACGCATGCATGACTGGCGAGGCAGTCAGGCGCTCTGGCCATTGCGCCACGTCCCCTTCTCTCATAATCTCATAATATATTACACTGGCTATATACGCTATACTTTCCACAGAAGCTACATCGACTTAATGTTAGTTTAATGTTGGGCCAGCAGTGCAGACGGTGGACTAGCATTAAACCAGGGATAACTGGATATTTAGTTTATTGTTCCGCCGCCCTCTACATCGTTTACCCAGCATTAAAAGAACATCATTTATTAATAATATTACTATTTGTAAATTCAATTCAAAATAAAAGTTTGGCTTTGGTACCACACATTTTAGTAACTTCTAATTAGATCCCTATTAGCGTGATATTTAGGCCTTTATTAGAATGTGATGTTGAATATCAGCTTCCATCGATAGGGTCCATAATACAAGAACATAAATTAAGCCTACTATTTGTGTTTTTAGCATAGACTTAGGTTAAAATCTACGTTCAGTTTAACTTGAATATAGCCCAAACATAGGGACGCAGACGGTTAATATACGGCAATATAAATAGTTAAAATTATATGTATGAGATTGGTACTATTACATATTCAGTGCCCGATTTATAAATTGGAAAAAGGGGGCCAAGGGGTCCATGATATTTTTCGGAGGGGGGTGGGGGGCATTGGCCTTAGACGATGGGGCATGTGACCCATTATAATTTTTAAAAGGGGGGCATTTTCCCAACAACAAATAAAACACTTAAGGGTCATTCATATCACCTCATATTCCATATTAAACGTTCATCAGGTGTTCATGCTGATAGAAATATCAAAGATTCATATTGGCGGTTATGCTATTATTAAAACCGGAAGAAGAAAAAATGATTTAACATTCAGCGTTTGCAAGTAGGCCCAATCGACTTCACGTCACCACGCACTCACATGAGTTAATATCACTTGTGTCAATCAATTGCGTCAACAATATCGAGTGTTATTGGAGTCGATCACATAGCTTGAGTGCTACTCATTGTCTTCCTCGGGTGCTGTCGGATCTCTTCTTGGGGCAGTGTCATCAACTTCCTCTGTTGTTGCCGCCAGGCCTACACCTATTCACCTTAAACCGCTAAGCGCGACTGTAGTCGCTTTAATCCGTTTTATTAGCCATTTAAACATCAAGATTTGTAAATTGCTTAGTCTTAAATTACAAATTAATCAAATACGTGTTGTTTTCTCTCACTTAAAGTTGTGGGTCAAGGTAGTGAGACACAACTCCCAAGTGTGTGAAAATTTAAATTATTTAATTCAGCGGTTTAAGGGTTAATATATTATTATTATTAGTCACAATGAACAAATTTTCTACAATATTTGCTGTACAAAATACATTTGTAGGCCTATTATTATTCGTTATATATTGGTCCATTTTTTTAGAATTTTTTTTGCTTTTGATTTTAATGGCACATATAGTCTAAGTCTATATAGACATCTACACCACGTTCAAGGTAGATATTTCCCTTTGAAAATACATTGATAAATGCGGATACAACAGGTGTGGCGAAGTTGTGGCGAAGCTACTTAGCCCCATGTTGCGAGGTTACCAAAGCTGTGGCGAGGTTACTCAGCCTTCTGTGGCGAGGTTACCAAATCTGTAGCGAGATTACCTGTGGCGAGGTTACCTTCTGGCGAGGTTACAGTCAGATTACAGGTGACAGTCCAATATTTCGTTGGAATCAGCAACATTTCAACTACATTTTGGTTTCAGTAACTCGTTTTCTGCCATACTTCATTTAAATTGTATTGGTAAGCATATAGGCCTATGTTTTGGATCATGGGATGCCGAACCTTGACTCTGTTCTAACAACGCTGAATACTAACACTGAAACTAATACAGCGATACACAGCTCACAATTTGACAGTGTGCGCCGTAATGGGCATTTATTGGCGGCACTACCATGTCAAAAATAAGAAATCCGGGAATTTCGTCTCTAAATCTAGCCTAACTGGTAAAAGCACAGCACAAAAATTAAAAAAAAAATTGCAGTTCTATTCTATGGACATGTTTACATTATATGGTCATATTAACTCATAGCAGTCTGGCCGTTTTGACATTGGACGTCTGTGTGGTCTGGCCATTTTTGTGATTTTGAGACATAATGTCTTACTTTTAATATAAATTTACAATTATGGCATATGTATTTCCCATACATTATATGAACACACATACAATATATATCCAGAATACACTTCATATAAACGGCCAATGTGATGTTGCCATGGCAACCGACAGCCATTTTGAATATGCTAATTAGGTAGTCAAATTTTCGGAAATTTTGTTAAAAAATGGTATTTTTGAGATTCACGGAGATTCAGGAGTACAACATTACACCAATTCACATGAAATATATTAAAATACATCACAAATGGTTCGAAGAAGCATTCAATAGTCTTTATAAACAAATTAATAGGGTGAATAAGTTATTACCATGGGATTTAGCAATCTTTCTAAATTCCCTGAGATGCATACTGGATTTCAAATTTTGAGATGCACTAAGTTTGACATTCCCAACTCATCTGGGAAATACCAAAAGCCTCGTATTCATCTGAGCCTGGAGCTCGATTTTTATTTCGGTAACAGTTGTGATGCAGATAAGTCAACTCTTTATGTTCCAGGCTCCCCATACTTGGTTCATAGTTGCGCAAGTGATGTCATTTGGTGAACGGCTAAGCATTATAGCCAGGTCCGAGCTGGGCTCGGACCTAGACTGCAGCGTCATAAATGCCAGGTCCGAGCTGGGCTCGGACCTAGACTGCTATGAGTTAATAAGCCAAAATAGAATCACTGATTTTTTAATGATTTTAGCCCGAGCCAGTCCCTTTAATTCAGCAGGCAGGGCCTTATCTTCAAAAATCCTATGTCCCACTAAAATTAACTTGTTGCGTCAAAAACAAAGATATTGCTCAAAGTGTGGCGCAGCGATAGAATGATGTTGGGCCAGTTTTATTTTTTGTGGGGATCCCACAATTAGGCCTACTCTTTATAAGTCAGGCACTGGGTATTTTTTACATCAGGCGCCAGAAACACCAGATAACACGATACATTGGCCCAATGCTGATGTAATGCTGGGCCACTGTCTGCGACGCTAGGCCAATATTATTCCAATCAAAACCCTTTGCGGTCTAATCACTATATTTAAAGGGACTGGCCCAGGCTAAAATCATAAAAAAATCGGTGATTTTATTTCGGGTTCTCAATGTGACCATATGATGTAAACATGTACATAGACTAGAACTGCACATTTTTATAATTTTTGTGCTGCGCATTCACCAGTTAGGCTAGATATAGAGACGAAATTCACGCATTTCCTATTTTTGACATGGTTGTCAATAATTAAAAATCAGGAATTTCGTCTCTATATCTAGCCTAACTGGTGAAAGCGCAGCACAAAAAATAAATAAAAAGTTGCAGTTCTAGTCTTTGAACATGTTTACATCATATGGTCATATTAAGAACCCAAAATAAAATCACCGATTTTTTATGATTTTAGCCTGAGCCAGTCCCTTTAATCATGAACATATATTTTATCTGAACACTCCTTAAAGACGAAAGTAGGCCTACCTAACCTAGGGACCCCAAACGTTATATTGGACATATTCACAAGGACTGGTGTACAGAAATGTCAACCGTTTCTCACACACAGCACCCCTATTTCCCCTAAATAGGACACAAACTCAGGCAAAATAAACTAAATAAATAAAAATGTATAGTTCACCATACTTTGTCCCCTTTTCATGTCAGATGGTCGTAATGAAAGGGTTAACTTACCACATGATCGGGCATTGCAATAAATTACATTATTCGGTCATTTTTCACACCAGAAGTGTATAAATTATATCAATGTGCAATGCCTTTTACTGCCGAGTCCAAAAATCTAATTTTAATGATACAAAATTTGCATTGTTTGGAGATAAATATCTTAGCCAAGACCTAATTGTTATATTGCGTAACATAACACGTTCACCCAATGCTAGCTTACTGCTGGCCCATCGTCTACGACCATGGCTCAGCTGTAAAACAGCATTGGCTAAAGGTCTCATTTTTGCAGGGAACACCGGCAACTCGATACCCTGACACAATGTTGGTTCAATGTTGGAAGAGTGTCATAGATGATGGCACAACATTTAGCCAACATTGGGTCAGCGCAAGCCAAAAGGAGGCAGTTGACATCAGCGGAAAGGAAGTATATACTTGATTTACAAGTGAACAAATACGGCCTTTTGACAGCGCTATGGCAGGAAGAGACGGGACGCCAGTTAAAAAGCAGTAAATGCCTAGTATACCAGGGAGCAGATATTGCCTTCTGACATTGCACAGACAGAACAGATAGTAACGGGAGTTAACGACAGACGTTTGTGTGGAGAACCAGCTTAAAAGTTTGTCGAGTCGACAAACTAAAAAATGCAAAGACATCGTGTTCCTTGTGTTCAAACGCTGATTGGTCAAAACCCGCCTCCCATCGCAGCGTGCCGTGTCAGGATGATTGACAGTCTCGTATGATCTCACGTTGAGAGTGATATTTCACGGGATTTTGACAAGCACACCTCTACACTCAAAACGATGACATCATTAAACACTACATGACACGGACTTGTATACACAGCGTCACTCTGTTCGCGAGTCCTGTATTCCTGATTCAACTAATTTTACTTCTACTGTTTATATTAGACACATTCAACCAATTCATATTTTTATTATTTACAAATAATAATTAATATAACTTCCAAAACTCCGATATTTTGACAGTAAATAAAGCCGGGAAATAACGTTATGCTACAAGCCAGTATAGTGTCCCGTGTCAGTTATTTATATTACCGCATCCCGTGTATCTCCAATCATATCGACCTAGTAGTCAATCAATCAATCAATTTACTCCATACAATGCAGTACATTGTTTTGGTATACACGGAAAACAATAATATACTAGCTATCTAGCTCGGTTTACCAAATATCGGCCATGTGAAAGTGAATAACGGCCTAAAGGCGGCCATTTTGAATTTGATCAAGTCGAAATTTTCCAAAATGCATCCTCAGCTAAAATCTCACATTTCATTCTATAGTAATGGTCTAGCCATCTAGCACGGTTTACCAAATATCGCCCATGTGGAAGTGAATAATGGCCGATAGGAGGCAATTTTGAATTTGATCAAGTCAAAATTTTTCAAGATGCATCCTCTCCTGAAATCTCATATTTTGTTTTATAGTAATGGTCTAGCCATCTAGTACGGTTACCAAAAACCGGCTATGTGAAAGTGAATAATGGCCGATAGGCGGCTATTTTGAAATTTATCGAGTCAATTTTTTTCAAGATGCATCCTCTCTTGTAATCTCACACTTTGTTTTATAGTAATGGTCCAGCTATCTAACACGGTTTACCAAATATCAGCAATGTGAAAGTAAATAGTGGCCGATAGGCGGCCATTTTGAATTCGATTGAGTCGGAAGTTTTTAAAAGGCATCCTCTCTCGAAACGTCATATTTTGTTTTATAGTAATGGTCTAGCTATCTAGCACGGTTTACCTGATATCAGGCCTATCGAGGTAAATAATGCTGATTCTCGGCCATTTTGAATTCGTAAGTTAAAAATTTTCAGGGTGCATCCTCCCCCGAAAACTCACACTTTGTTTTATAGTAATCAGGTAGTGGTCTAGCCATCTAGCACGGTTTACCAAATATCAGCTATGTGAAAATTAATAATGGGCGAAAAGGCGGCCATTTTAAATTTGATCAAATCACAAATTTTTTCAAGATGCATCCTCATCTGAAATCTCACATTTCGTTTTATAGTAATGGTCTAGCCATCTAGCACGGTTGACCAAATATCGGCCATGTGAAAGTGAAGAATGGCCGATAAGCGGCCATTTTGAATTTTAACGAGTCAAATTTTTTCAAGATGCATCCTCTCCTGAAATGACACATTTTGTTGTATAGTAATGGTCTAGCCATCTAGCACGGTTTAACAAATAACGGCCATGTGAAAGTGAATAATGGCCGATTGGCGGCCATTTTGAACTTGGACCAGTTGAATTTTTTCAAAATGCATCCTCTCCTGAAACCTTACAATTTGTTTTATAGTAATGGTGTAGATATCTTGAGCGGTTTTCATGATATTCCACAATATCAGGCCTGTCGAGGTAAATAATGGCCGATAAGCGGCCATTTTGAATTTTATCAACTTGAAATTTTTCAAGATGCATCCTCTCCTGAAACCTTACAATTTATTTGATATTAATGGTGTAGCTATCTTGAGCGGTTTTCATGATATTCCGCAATATCAGGCCTGTCTAGGTTAATAATGTCTGATAGGTGGCCATTTTTAATTTTATCGACTTGAAATTTTTCAAGATGCATCCTCTCCTGAAACCTCACAATTTGTTTTATAGTAATGGTGTAGTTATCTTGAGCGGTAGTTAGTATTGTGGGGAGCCTCCGTGACCGAGAGGTAGCGTGCTCGGCCTCAGACCGCCAGGGCTCGAATTTCGAATCCTGTGTCTGGAGGACAGTGTCATCTCAATCATCTCACCATCCTCAGGAGGTTCTCCTGGCCCAGTTTAGCCTATATGTGCACAAAGGTGGCCTAAAGCCCGATTCATTTATATCTTGAGCGGTTTTCATGATATTCCGCAAAATCTTTCAGTCGGATTTACTGATGTTATAAATTAGGTCAAAGTGCTGGGTCAACTTCAAGGTCAAGGTCCAAAAACCTGAAAAGGCACAATTAGTGACCTTAGAGAACATGTATGTGCAATATGACTGTCATCAGCCCAGTACTTTTCGAGATCTGTTCCGGAAACGAAGTGCGCGTCAAAACGTCTAAATAGGTCATAGTTCTGAACCAGAAGTAGGTCAAAGTTCAAATACCCCAAAAGGCACAACTAGACCCCCTAGGGGTGTTGTGTGTAAAATTTGAAGACAATCGGACAAGTACTTTCAGAGATATGCTCCGGAAACGAATTGTTTACGGACGGCCAAACGGCCCAGCGCCGTAACATCATCATTTTTTCCTCTGCGACCTTGCGTACTGAATTGAGATTAAAAATAGTTTAACCTGTCCATTATCCACCTGGAAGTAACCCACATACCAAAAATTGTTATCCTAGCTTATTTTCTTACAAAGTTATAGGCAAAAGAAGAGGCAAAAAAAAAACGGAGGTAGAATCCATAGCTCCCTCCGTCTCACCTACAGTGACGGCGGGAGCTAATTTAAAAAAATACATAGCATACATGATATATATATATACACACATTAATGCATGGTGTGGCTGACGTCTATGTGTAGTAGTACTAGATAAAATCGGGCTATTTCGTATAACACGATTGGCTTATAACACGATTCGTACTTATGGACCCCACCAATCGTGTTATAACGAATAACTATGGTGAGATACGTCGGGGGCTCCAGTATGGTGGGATGGAGAGCCCCTCGCGCCGAAAGTACCTGTAAGTGACCGTTGGAGTCTCTAGTGTAGGGTCGCAATGGCGGACGAGGGAAACTGCCCAATCTTCACCATTTCAACTCAAACTTCCTTCCCCGTCGAGTCGACGGTTCCAAATAAATCATAAAACTCTTTCTCCACTTGTCATGTTTATTCGTTAGACATCTGGCAACAACAAAGCACAACCTCCGCGCAAGGCACGTCCTGTTTGACTTAGCGAGAGCGACCTACGGCACGTCCGTAGTCGCCGAGTGTAACGTCTGAAGTGCGGGAAAAGTACCAATGCCGCACGGGCTGCAATTGTGTGCGCCCGTCACCAAGGTACGGAAACGAGGCGGTCGTCCACAGCTTCCCGCGTCCGAGAAGCCGGTGATAACTGCCACCTAAACTAAACAAAGTCAGGATCCTACATTACCCCCGGGTGAGTGATAACGTTGGACCCAACTGACGTGTAGGAGACTGCTTCGTGCAAGTAGCGGGGTTGTAAAAATATGTAACCTCTTATAACTAAGCATGGTTTAAAAAATATAGCGTGTGTGGTTACAGCGTGGGTGGTTGAAATCGCAGCATTATACATGAATTGTCCCATCCTCTTAACACCAACTGTCCTTTATGTATGTATTCATATGCTGCAAGCTGCGATCAACCCATTTATTTTAATTAACATAAATTTCTATTCGTATTTTAGCAATTAACTTGCTAAAAAAAAAATGTCTTTACATTTATATATCTGTACATAATGCTGCCAGGCCTGGCATATTCATTTACAATTCAAAAACAATGTGAATACGATGCATGCGGTTGGGCCCGCCATAGATGTCGTTAGGCGCCACTATGGCGTGAACCATCTGCACGAACCGGGCAGGAGTCTGGATTATTCGTCCGACTCTAGTTTTTCGCACTGTTTGGTTGGTTGAAATTTTTTCGCGATTAGCGATATTCGCATGATTGCTTTTGGTTGAGTCGATTACGGCGTCAGCAGCACTCGGGGTTTTACCCCGTAGATGTAAAGGTATGCGGGAATACGTTCGTAAACCACCGCCGTTCCCGTTAGCGCGGGATACAGCGGGGGCTCGCGAATGCGGCGCTACATAAGTATTGTCTCTGTTAGACAAGTTGACTTTAACATCTAGTTGCTTCGGGACTGTGGCCGATTTTTTACTGCTTCTGACTGCCGTCGACTTTTTCGTTTTACCGCTCGTCCTGTTGGACGTCGGAGTGTCCGCACTACCAGGTCTAGGTGGACCCTGTGGATTCCTACTAGATATCCTGGTAGCCGTCGATCTCTTTGGTTTGTTTGGCGTTTTACGCTGTATTGTCGTACCTGTCGTAGGCTCGCACTCAAGATGTGCCGGTTTAACGCGATCTAAAGAGACCGTCTCAACCTTGCCTTTAACTAGGATTTTCATTACTCTGCCACTCCTCGCGACGACCTTACATGGTCCGTCGTAAGGGGCAGTCACAGGCGGCGCAATTGCGATTCGGCGCAAGAATACATGAGTACATGTAACTCCTTAACTGCGGAACGAGCTCCTAAAAGCACAGCGGGTAACATGATAGTCCACGGGTTCGGTGACTCGTGCGCCATAATGGCGGCTTTCAATTGACGGTGGAAACGTTCGACCATGCCATTCGACTGGGGGTGATAACTCGTGGTACGATTCCGAATAATCCCGAATTGATTACACAAACTATCCCACAACTCGAATTGAGCGCCCCTATCAGTGGTGATAGTGGCTGGAGTACCATAACGTGCTATCCACCCGCTGAAGAAGGCATCGGCGACCGTTTCGGCTCTAATATCTACCATAGGTATAGCTTCGGGCCAACGTGTAAAACGGTCGACGCAATTCAGTAGATATCTAAAGCCATCAGCATAGGGTAAAGATCCGACTATATCTATGTGGACATGATCAAATCGCTCGGTAGGTTCAGTGAACTTTCCGAAAACTGGGGTGTTGTGACGTGAAACTTTGGCAGTCTGGCAACTCTTACAGGTACGACACCATCTAGCAATATCTATATTCATGCCATGCCATACAAATCGGGTATTAATCAAAGGTTTGGTAGCTCTATGCGATGGGTGGCCTAAACCGTGTAAGTTTGAAAAAACTTTCCGGCGAAATTTCGCGGTAAGGTACGGCCGGTTGTGTCCCGTGGACACATCACACCAGATCAATTGATTATCGAACGATTTTAATAGTTTGAACTTCATAGTGGATGTAGTCGAGTGTCTCAAACCCGTGAATTCCGCGTCATTAGCTTGGTCGAGACTCAACTCTTTATAGTCTATCGCTGGTCCATCATGTATCGCGGACACTGATGGTCGTGACAGCGCATCAGCGACGAAATTTGTCTCGCCTTTTACATATCAAATATCGGTGCTGAATTCAGCGATGAAAGCTAAATGACGTGTTTGTCGTAGGGACGCGGTCACGGATGACATTCTGTATGTCAACGGTTTGTGATCTGTATTAACGAAGAAATTTCGTCCTTCTAAATTGTGTCTGAAATGTTTAATTGTGGCGTATACCGCCAAAAGCTCACGATCGAACGCGCTGTAGCGTGTCTCTGCTGGGTTCAGCTTCTTGCTGAAAAACGAAAGTGGCTGCCACATACCATGTAAAAATTGCTGCAAAACGCCACCGACGGCGACATCACTAGCGTCGCACGTGATGTTAATCTGAGCCGTAGAATCTGGGTGCACCAGAAGCGTAGCGTTTGCCAATATTTGTTTTGACTCAGAAAATGCTGACTCTGCATTTTTATTCCACTTCAAATCGAAATTTGACTTCGGTGACAGTCTTGTATGTCCTCGATCGTTGGCAGCTGTCAGTAAATTATTGAGTGGTGTCAGCTTCGCAGCGCAATGCGGTATGAAACGGTGATAGTAATTCACCATTCCCAGATATCTACGCAGTGCTCGTTGCTTTTCGGGCTTAACGAAATTAACAATTGCGTCAACGGCGCTGGGTAACGGCGAAATTCCTTCGGCACAAACATGGTGACCTAGAAAACTTAATTCAGTTGTACCGAACCGACACTTTTCAGGACCAATGATAATTCCGTATTCAGATAGTCGGGCAAAAAGAATTCGTAGATGTTTTCTTATGCGTTTTATGATCTGGGCTGGTTACCAGTAAGTCATCCAAATAGACAAAAACAAAATCAAGTCCGCGTGTAACGTGGTCTATAAAGCGCTGAAACGTATGACCGGAATTTCTTAGACCGAACGGTGTTCTAGTGAAATTAAATAAGCCAAAAGGTGTAGTAACGGCAGTCTTGTGTACGTCGGACGGTTCCACCGGAATTTGGTAATAAGCTCTGACCAAGTCGATCTTCGAAAAAAATTTCGATCCGGCTAAACGCTGCGTGAAATCTTGTAGGCCTATATGAGGAATCGGATAACGGTCCGGTACAGTCTGTGCATTTAAACTACGGTAGTCCCCGCATGGTCTCCGATCGCCGTTTTTCTTTGGCACCATGTGAAGCGCTGAGGACCACTCGCTGTCGCTGGGTTCAATGACCCCTAGTTTTATCATCTCATCAAACTCGCGTTTTGCGGTAACCAGCTTATCGGGTGCTAACCGTTGTGGTCGTGCAAACACTGGGTGTCCTTTAGTCACTATCTTATGTGTTATACCGTGTTTAACGGTCTCACCTTTTGTCGTAGGGTGTGTCAGTTCCGGGAACTGGCCGAGGAGTTTTGTGTACTCGTTCTGAACAGTGTCTACTCTGTTCAATGACAGTGGTTTAATCGATGACAGTGAAGCGGCAATAGCTAGACCTGTACGCATGTCCCGGAGACATCGGCTTCTCAAGTCTACGAGTAAATTATAGTGGATTAAAAAATCAGCCCCGATTATGGGTTGCTGCACATCTGCCACTATGAACGTCCACGGATATTCGCGCTTTAAGCCGACATCGACGACGCGTTTACAGTTGCCGTAAGTATGTATAGTACTGTTATCAGCTGCCACCAGGGGAAGACTGTCAGCGTCCGAAATCCTGTTAGCGCAAGATTTCGGCAAAACACTGAGAGCTGCGCCCGTGTCAATCAAATATCGCATTTATGTCCTTTATCTGCGACATATAATAACTTAGAGTGAGATAACTTTGGAGAACTAGCGTCTGCGGAGTCATGTCGCGTCTCAGTTATACTGCCAGATGCAAGAGTCGCTACTTTGCTCTGGCTTAGCAGTTTAAAGAAAAAGCGCGAGGGCTCCTGCACGTGCATGCCTTATCACCGAAAGTCTGGTGAAAATAGCAGACAGGTGCATTAGCCGAATCTAATGTTTCAGCGGCGTCATTTCGCTGTGGGTTCGGCGGCTGGACGAAAGGTCGAGCAAGTGGTTGCACATTCGTCGGCGGAACGAAAGGTCGAGCATTATTCTGTTCATTTCTATAATGACTAGGTTGGTTGTTAACAAAACCTGAGGCCTGAACATTAGGAGCAAATGCAGGCGCAGGAGCATAGTTATTATTTACTCGTCCACGTCCTTTATTTCTTTTCCTCTCTGATGTAGTCACAGTTTCTAGTTTTTTAATTCGCCTAGACAAATCCTCCAACAAACCAACTAGCTTGGTGGTTTCTTCTACCTTAATTTCTGCGACCCCTGGCTTACTCTATTCGACGTCCTCTTCCGCTGCCAGTGACCGGTCGGCCAAAACGGCCAAACTTTCGAGGGTGGCACTGTCAGGTTGAGTCGCCAAATGGGATCTGATTAAAGCGGGCATCTGGCGGATGAATGCTTGACGAATTACTGCTTTCCCCACCACGGCTTTTGTGCCGAAACCTGCAGTCTTCTGCAGACGCCGCAGGAAACGCGAGGGAATGTCAGTACCAATCCTTTCACCAGAGATCACTTTGTTAACCCTTTCGGGTGTGGTCAAACCTCGTCTCTCTATCAAGATCACTTTCAGGCTTTCGTATTTATTGAACCTGAAAGGCTGAAGTAGCACGTCCCTCACATCCGATGCGACCTCGCCCGAAAGTGCAGCGCAGGTTAAGCTGTACCTCTCATCATCATCGTTGATCTGGTGAAGAGCAAACTGAGTCTCTATTTGGTTGAACCAGAGTTCAACATCCGAAGCGTAGAAAGTGGCGATTCTGAACTTTAGTAAGTTCATAGCACGTCTCTGAGACTGCCTACCGAGCGGTGAAGTACTCCTTGAGGAATCGCTCCTAGAGTGAGAACTCATACGTTTAGCTCGGGCAATTCAAGCGAAATCAGCTTTGAAGCGTTGATATTCTTCATCTGCCTCTCGGAATCGAACCTCATTGTCCTCACTGTCTTGACGATAATCCTCTTTAGGTCTAGCACCCGCACCTTCTAGAGGCGTTGACATGAAGCCTTCACTGTCGTATTGCTTCGACATTATGAAATAGTGTTTTGAAATTATCTAACTAGTGAAGCATTTGAGATAGCTGGCCTATTGGCTCTGTGCCTATCTCAAATGTGTTTAAAATGGCATGTCGTATTAACACATGCCAACTATTTTGACGCGCCATGCGCGGATAGGTTGTGCTTTGCCGTCTAAATCAGATGAAAAATGTCTGTAATATGCTGAATCTTAGAAATGTAGACTGTAGAAAATCTTCATGCTATGTCGCATGTTGCGAGAAACAGGGGTTGCAGATTAGTTGAAAATGCGTCGCTGAGGTTGCACCTAAATGCTGTGCACTAATTCACAAAGGTATATATTGATTTTAGTGAAAACTGAAGGTCTATATTTGACATAAACGTACGTTTTCACTTATTCACACACATGCATAATGGTATAGTGAAAACCGTAGTTCGAAATTGTACAAAAAAAATGCCAGATACAATTATGACATGCTATGCTAAGCTAGGATAATAGTATTTTGTAAATCGACCTGGGTGAAAAAAAAAAATTCACGCAAGTCGAAAAACACATTCAAATATTGGCAATGTTTCGCAATAGCGCAACTGTCAAATCGAATATTTCTGTATTTATAAAAAATTTAAACTTCAGAAATAAACTATCGTGAGAAAAATTCGTTCTCAAACTGATAGATTAAATGTGACTGCGAAGAAAAACAGTTACATTTATGATTTTAGAAAAATATTTAAAACGTGACTGACAGTAGTCTATGCTGATTAATGATATAGTATATCATTTCGCTGAAAAATGATGTCTGTGATGAACATTCCACGTTTTTTTTATAATGGCACGTTCATCACTGAGTCATTCTCATAAACGTCCGAATCAATCACTCGCTTCGATTCATTGATTGACGTATAAACCGGCTGTCGTCGTAGCGGTTGTGTTTATTTCGTCTGTGGTGGGTGTGTGTATGATGTATTGTCGTTGCTTCTAACATGTGCGGCAGACAGCATGTGGCTTCCGGTCTGTGACGGCATGCGTGGAACGGTGTGTACATAGAAACATGATCAGCGTCCCCGTCTCGCCTCACATCAGCATATTCATTACCTACTGCGTGCCCAAATAAGGCGCTAAATAGGCTAGAGCGATTACAAACACCGAAGGGCGTTTTAAAGTGAACAAAAAATCTCACACAATTGGTGTTACAATTTCGTTTTCGAAACAACTTATTTATATATCCTCTCCTTCAATCGTTTTGAAAAAGAACATTTATAAATAATTTTAAAAAATTATTACAACTAGTCCGTGTAAAATTTTGAACACGTGAGGAATGAGCTCCACCAAATCAAAATGGCGGCCTAATTTATGCTAATGTGATGTGGCGACACAGGTTCACTGTTCAAATGCATGCCGGTTATGGCGGAACACGTGTTTGCCCACGGCGGACGATCAGCTAAGTGAGGGGAACCAGCGTCCAAAATGGCGCTCACCCACCAAATACATGTACAATATTCAGCATTCTCTGAAATAACATATGATAATAGTACAAAATATTGACCCACAGTCCTGGGAATATTTTAAACAGACCAAATAAGACCGTTTATTGACATTCATTTAGGGAAACAATTTTATTTTGGCCCTATACCTATTAAAGGTTACCCGAGTCGAAGCGATATTTATAATTTCTGTCGATTTTGCTGAAAAATCGAAAAAATGAAGAGGCTTCGTCTATGAACTTTAAAATAGAGTCACCCAATTATGGTAATCAACGATAAAAAATCAGTTACCGAAAATACCCACTTCCTATTCGCCTACAGTGGCATTAATAGGATGAAGGCATTTAACAAACTCTTACATTTAACAAATGATAGACTAAGTCTATGAGAATAATTTTCAGGATTCTTCTAGAGAAACCGACATGGTCGCCATCTTGAAAAAGCGCCAAACACGTGGGATTTCGTCCAAAAATTAGAAATTTACGCCGTTTTCGAAGTAAAAAAACGTGCTTCTCCTCTGATAACTCCTTCTGACTAATTTAAACTGGCATATAAAGAATGACCTACAGTTTTCACGTACCTGATGAAAAAAATGCTATTGATTTTTTTCAAAAAATCCCTTAAAATTTAATCAAAACTATCCTTGAAAACAGCGGTTTTCAACTGGCGTCTAGGTGAAAACACTGTTGCGTAGACTATCAGTCGTCAGGGGTCACCAGTATGGTGAGATACGTCGGGGGCTCCAGTATGGTGGGATGGAGAGCCCCTCGCGCCGAAAGTACCTGTAAGTGACCGTTGGAGTCTCTAGTGTAGGGTCGCAATGGCGGACGAGGGAAACTGCCCAATCTTCACCATTTCAACTCAAACTTCCTTCCCCGTCGAGTCGACGGTTCCAAATAAATCATAAAACTCTTTATCCACTTGTCATGTTTATTAGTTAGACATCTGGCAACAACAAAGCACAACCTCCGCGCACGGCCAGTCCTGTTTGACTTAGCGAGAGCTACCTACGGCACGTCCGTAGTCGCCGAGTGTAACGTCTGAAGTGCGGGAAAAGTACCAATGCCGCACGGGCTGCAATTGTGTGCACCCGTCACCAAGGTACAGAAACGAGGCGGTCGTCCACAGCTTCCCGCGTCCAAGAAGCCGGGGATAACTGCCACCTAAACTAAACGAAGTCAGGATCCTACATAACTACCGTATATGCAAAAAAGCATAGTGCTAAAAAAATAAAGCGCACGCATTGATGAAAATAACCCAGCCAAGCAACCAACCAGTCATCAATAATGCTAGTTTTCAATATAAATGTACGAACTACAACCATCGTGATTTTTTTTTCTAGATCATATCCAGATCATATCGACTTATTACCAACTAATAGTCGAACGTATTCACTAATGTCCCAGAGACGCAACATTTGATCTATATGGATTCTACTCTCAGTTGTGCAATTTGTTTGCATATAATTTTTTCACAATTTAATTTTCATGGCTATTTTTCTCTTTCAAACTATTTATCAAATTACCGATTTCTTTAAAAACTTGTATGTACTCCGTCAGCATTTCTGAAGTATTCTTGAGTAATTATTTTATGCACAACTCTCAATATTGCTTTATCAATAGCTGGAAAACAAACGTTTCAATCAAAATAATATAGTCCCCCCCCCTCTCCACATGCCCAGATATCAAATGCAGAGTCCCTTAGAATTGTTCAATGCCTAATGAACAAATTCTGACTTAATGGGCCTTCTGACAAAAAAGCCCAACTGATTTTCTGACTATCGGGCCTTCAGACTAACGGGCCTTCTGACTAACGGGCTTCTGACTAATGGGCCTTCTGACCAACTGGCCTTTTGACTAAAGGGCCTTCTGACTAGCGGGCGCTCTGACTAAAAAGGTGTCACGGTTCACCCCAACCTCACATCATGACACATAATTAATTTCATCAACGGTTTGCGCCGTTTTTAACATATTACAGTCACTTAATTTACCATTAATTTTGCAGAAATTGAACAAACTGCTATTTTACCCCAATCTATAAAGTAGGTTTTGTACAGGCTTTGGCATTTAAGTATTGTTTATTCTGACGCACTATATATCCGAGAATATTATGCCATTGAGATTTTTTATGCACAGATTATGCTAATTAGGCCTAAATCTGTAATTAACACCAATAAAACACTTTCTTAAGCTCATTAAGTACAGGATTTAACACTTAAGAACGATGAATTCGGGCTCTACCACCAAGCACCTTGTCTATGCCATTGTCTTTGTGCGTGTACTCAGTATGCTAATTAATCACTAATTTGGGCCCTAATTAAGGTGCTATATCATTACTTGGTACATGCTGAGGCACCTAAAATTGCCTTCTTTGGATCCTGACGGTCTGTTTTACACATGATATACTTCATACCTTTTGTACTCGCTGTGCTAAATAAAAGTTAGCTGAAAATGTCATGCTCAATCGGTTGTTGAAATATTTATAACACGATTATTCTGGAAAAATGGCAAAAACAATTGGGGGGATCCATGGTTGCATCGTGTTATCCATGGTTGCATCGTGTAGTAACGATTCGTGCTATAACGGTTAATTACTGACACTCTATTTACTTTATTCGAACACACAGCGCTGAAATGGTTTAACAGTGTCATCACCTTCCTGAGTTGTTGCCGCTACGCCTACACCTAATTTACTAACCCCCTAAACCGCTAAGCGCGACGGCGCTTTAATCCATTCAATAGCCGTTTAAACATCAATATTTCTAAATTGCTTAGTCTTAAATTACAAATTAAACGAATACGAGTAGTTTTCTCTCACTTAAAGTTGTGAGTCAAGGTAGCGAGTCACAACTATAAGTGTGTGAAAATTTAATTTATTCAATTCAGCGGTTTAAGGGTTAATATATTAGTCATCATCAACAATTTTTTTACAATATTTGCTGTACAAAATTAATTTGTAGGCCTATTAATATTTGTCATATATTTGTACATTTTTTGCTGTTCATTTTGGGATGGCGAACCTTGACTCTGTTCTAATAACGCTGAATACTAAATTTAATCTTGAAACTAATGCAGCGATACACAGCTCACAATTTGACAGTGTGGGCCGTAATGGGCATTTATTGGCGGCATCACCAACAGTAAATACCGCCATATAAATAATATATTTTCTTCTTGGAAAAATAGGCGTCTTACATTGGGAACTGAAATTTAAAAAGATTCACTGGTAATGACTTGGTAGTTAATTCCACAGAAAATATACTAGGGCCTATATATTTTTTTATTTATATGGTCAATTCAGCAGGGATCTATTATTATTTAGCCGGGGCCTGGAGCTTGTCTTGAAAAATCTTATGGCCCACTAAAATTAACTTGTTGCGTCAAAAACATGCACAGATAAAATGATGTCGGGCCAGTTTAAATTTTTTTTGTGGGAATCCCTCAAGTACTCTTTATTGGCTAAACGTCTCGTTTTTGTAGAGTCACCGGCAACTTGATACACTGACACAATGTTGGACTAAAGTTGTAACAGTGTCATACATGATGGCACAACATTTACCCAACATTGGATCATGTTGACTGCCTACAACCAGCATGACATAGAGCGCTTCTGCTCACAGCAAAACCAAGTATCTGCTTCTTTCACAAGTGTGCAGATACTGTCTATTGAAAGTGCTGTTACAAACAAAAAAGAGGCAGCGACATCAGCGTAAAGAAAGTATATACTTGCTTTACAAGTGAGCAAATACGGCCTTTTGGCAGCGCTATGGCAGGAAGAGCCAGTTAAAAAGCAGTAAATGCCTAGTTTACCAGGGAGCCGATAATGCCTTTTGACTTTGCACAGACAGAACAGATGTTAAACGGAAGTTAACGACAGACGTTTCTCTGAAAGTCAGACTAAAATTTAGAGACTCTGTCTCCAAGTTGAAAATGTCGAAAAAAATTATTATTATTTTTTTAATCCATCCGGTCGGGCAACCGGCATTGTGGTGGACCCTGCATCATAATCACAGCAAACACAACATTACACCAATGTCGGTTGAAGGTTTGTCCAGCGGTGTAGACAGTGGGCCAGCATTAAAACAGCAGTGACTCAACAAATTGTCTGAAGGCTGGGCCTGAGATGCCAAACCAAGCAAACAAGAGACATCGAACCAATGTTGTACTACGGTCCACGACACTAGACCAACACTAGTCCAGCATTGGATCGATGTCTCGTGTTTGCTGGGTATTACTGCGGTGTGTCTCAGGTGTTCCGAGGGCGCCGTGAATTCCATGAAAAACGTTACCAAATCCATAAAAATGAAACTTCCTATTTCGCCATTGTAATGTTTTCTCTGCCTAGTAATCATATTGAAGCTTGTGTACCGAGAACTACATTTTTATGTAAAAAATCGACCTAATTTAGATCTATGGGATTTGAAAAAGTGTGCCTTTTTGCTTGCAGTCAAATGCGCTCAAGTGTCTTATTTTAATTCAAGTTCAGTAATTTGTTTGATCAATAAAACTATGTTAGATGTTTTATGTTGTAGCCGTGAATGTTTAGATCAACCTGAATCCTACCATATTCAGCTCTTGACATATGTTCTACAAAATATCGCAACAAGCAAAATGATGTTTTCTAGAAGTAACCCAAATGACCCTGTGTGATTACGTAACGAAAACTTGAACTTTTGACTGTAATTATTTATGTGTTTATTTTAATTAATTGGTCGAAAAAGTGCTAAAATACACGATAAAACATACACGCATATGTCTCGGCTCAGAGCAAAATGTCAGACAGCAAACAAGTTTATTATTGTTCAATAGGGTGTCCTGAACACGTTGATCTAGGTGGCCGTCTTCCTTCATGAAAATCACACAGCATCCTAAATCCGTATAACATGCTCCCTGACTAAAACTTAAGATGGTCTTAACGATTCTTACGGCCTAATGACGGCCATCATTGATTTTCAGACTTTTATGGGTCGGATTTTGATAGACATTTTTTGGTCATTCACTATATCCAGTAGGACAGAAAACCGTTAAGAACACTTTTGTTATAGTTTTTTGGTGTTCGAGTGGTTATTTCCATGTATCTACCTGTTTAGATGTATCCTAGACATGTAATTGTAGAAAAAAATGGCATCAGATTTTTTGGAACTTTAATTTCCCAGTCCCCTGGGAACATAAGAAGTGAAAGTATAAATTACACGGTTCTCTGGTTTTTGACAAGATGTTCGTTCCACTTCCGTTGCATGGTGTATATTTATGAGGCTGCAAAGAGGTTTAAAAATTAAGTAAAAGGGAAAATATTTACAAACATTTTATTAACTTAGTAAACACATATATATATTCACAGATGATTGACAGATGTGATGATCCTAACGATATACAGCATATGTTGAAATAAGATGAAAAGTACAATGAATGTGAAAACAGATATGAGATGCTTTGAACTAAGTTACTTTCTTTTGAATCAAAGAATAATTTGCGTGAACTGATCTAATAAAATGACGAGGAGCCCTGAAAGAACTGTGATCCTTAATTTCCCAAAATACATTATTAAAAGAAATTTAATTGTCAACATTTACATTAAAAGCAGACGAGATATTTTTTTAATATATTTACCAGAAATGCTGTTTTCGTATATTCGACATAGGGCCCACTGAAGACATGAAGATGACATTTAAAAAAAAATATTATAATATTTATAATCAACAAAGCCTAATTCCAAAGCCAAATGTCTGCTTTATACTCTGCCAGTAGTGGTTCCTCCACCCCTCCTTTGTCCGTTCCAGATCATAGTCTGGGACTGATGTTTGAGTGAGAGAGATTTCCATCCCATCGCTTTTATCCGTAAAATCAAGTGTAACAGTTGAGTAATGATCAGCAGGCCAGGATTTGTAACGCCATTTCATAACCAACTTTTTTGAAGATTCCTGCGAAATAATAACAACTTTGTAAGCAAGTATATCTTATAGCAAACAGTTGAAAACAATGCTCTAGAGATATAAACGACAATTCACATATATATATCTTGAAAAACGTTAGAAGGCAAACTGAAAAAGTAGGCCTACATACCAGTTCTAAGAACTTTCCGTGCACATTTCCATCAAAAAGAGAAAAACTGCCACCTTTCTCAGCAACAACTTCGCATGGCCCCCTTGTAAAAGCCTTCACCATCTACAAAAAAATATAAGTACATGTAGCTCAATTATATAACATTCTAAGTACTTTTAATTAAGCTGACCATATTTTTAGTACTGGTAAATATTTGCAGCTGTCCCTTAAAAATGTATACATTTTTGACCTCTGATTTTTTCTTTTAGAAATATGCAGTAATAAATTATTTTGTTGGTACAAGTATGCACAATTTATTTGTATCAGTAACTTTACATTTGTTTGTGTTTCTAATGCTGTTACTATGTCTTGTCTATTTTTTTACTGGTGATTCTCACATATAGTATTATAGCTATCGAACTGAAAAATGAATGTAGGCCTACATGTGTGAATATGTGTGAATACATGAACACTATTCTTATTGTACAATAGTATAATATAGTGTACACTACAAAACAATCTTACATTTTACTCTGCAATCCAATCTACACAACTACAGCAATAGCTAATTGCAGCAATTTATATGCCAAAAAGATAAAAAGTAGCTTGCCATAGTTTAGTTGAAAAATCCAGTCAGCCAAGGTGTAGTTTGTTAAAGGGACTGGCCCAGGATAAAATCATAAAAAAATTGGTGATTTTATTTTGGCTTCTCAATATGACCATATGATGTAAAAATGTCCATAGACTAGAACTGCAAAAGTTTAAAAAAGAATTTTGCTGCGCATTCACCAGTTAGGTTAGATATAGAGACGAAATTCCTGATTTCTAATTAGGGTCAAAAATTAGAATTACGGGAATTTCAGGCTCTATATCTAATCTAACTGGTGAATGCGCAGCAGAAAAATTAAAAAAATTTGCAGTTCTAGTCTATGAACATGCTCACATGATATGGTCATATTAAGAAGCCAAAGTAAAAACTGATTTTAGCCTGGACCAGTCCCTTTATTAGATAATGTAGATAAGATAAGATCTTGGCTTTATGTTAATGTTTATTTGCACTATACACACATGTTGTTTCACTGAAAGTCATCTCACATTATCAATTTGTGAGAAATGGTAATTCAAGAAAACTAAAATCGCCAATTTCAACACTTATACAAACCTGTGGCTCAGTCAAAGCCATATAGAGATCTCCAGGTCGGCAATGGAATTCTTGTGTGTCCTTAATACATCCACATTTTACTTTTTGATTTGACTTAGGTGCTGAAGACACAGTTACTGTTGGGCTTGTTTGTGATTTACTAATGGTTGTCTAAAATTCAGAAAGAATAAAATTATCAAGGTTCAAATTTACTGCAGGTAGATGTAAGATATAAGTAAAATTAGAAAGCAAAATAATTAATAACAGTGTTAATTATATGCTGAACACTTAATATATCAAATTGGACAAGTGGTTTTCAAGCTATCAGGGTGACAAGATCCTGATGTGACAAAAAATAATTATTTACCTGGGTTGCAGATGACTGTTGTGTCTGTTTTTTGTCCTTTGCTTCTAAAATCATTCCCTGACTAAACTCTGAAAAAATAGGATTATCATTATTAATATATTATTGCATTAAATTGATATTTCTTGTATGATTAAAACTGATATCCATTTATTTGAAAAAAACATGTATTCTATTACAAAGTGAAAACATTTAACATATAAAAATCACAATTTGTATTGAACTACATCATCAAACCACGGATAGAATTCCAAGTCAGGGCTACTCCCTAATTTTTTTTGCGATCTCAAAGGTTCTGTATATTGTGCACAGTATCATCGGCATGATGATTAATGTACATTCCAGGCCTTTGAACATTGATCAAACAAATGTGTTAACTAATATCAGCTGTATATTGACATAAGTAGTAATAAATTACATTTTTCCCACAATGATTCACTTGCTAATACATTACGATACCTGCCCATCTCTGTTGCTAAAAGTAGAGTCCCGCTTCTAAATTGAAAAAATATAGATCATTTGAACTTTGGAATTTTGAAAACGTTTGTCACGGCTGGTACATGCTGTGCACGTCACATATCCTGGAAAGGCTGGTAACAATAGTCCTACAACTGACCATCAGCTTGGGGCTGCTGCAGTCAGCGCTAAGCAAGTACATCATCATCCAGATGGTAGTTTGTTTTTGATTAGCACTACAATTTGCGATTCACTTTGTCAAATCTTCTTAGATCACAGCTCAGAGCAAAAGTGAAAGTGATGCAAACTGGGACAAATTGTCTATCGTTGTTATTTAGGTCAAGTGTGACTTGCTGTCACAAGTTATCACTTGTTGGTAGGTGGTTTGGCGCGATATACAGTGCTCACAGTGCTGTAGGGCCTACGCATATGTACAAACACATACATGTATCTGCATGCCTTGTGTACAGATCACCCTTTATCAGGTATTAGAGATATAGCTACCACAGCACCCCAAAATTGAATGAATGATTAAAACTAAAAGTATTAAGCTTCAGTCCATTAAGTATTTGCATATGGTACATGTATATAATGCCTGAGGCTGATTCTGAGAACTAGTCTAAATCCAGAGTTTGCTGCACCCCCTCAGAGAACATAGATTTCTCACTTTTTTATCTATCTATACGTAACTAGTTTCAAAACATCACCCCTTTAAAAATGTATCTGAAAAAAAAAAAAAAAACCTTTTAAATAAATAAGGCCTCAACAATTACTACACTGCAATATTTTTTTTATAGATAAGTATACTGTTATTGTTTTAAATATGTACCAGGTGAAATTTGCAATAATTGTTATGGGTTTTTCTCAGCTACAAGTGTACAAATGGCAATGTTCTCATTTCCACCAGAACACTATGACCGACTGCAGAAAATGGTCCTCAAAGGGTTTTTCGGACACATTTTGAAAGGTGTAATGTTTGGAAAATGAAAGCTGGTGAACCAAAGAAGCAAAATATACCATAAAACATTTGTTCTTCTACGGATGCAACAAAATCTAATTTTTCTGAATCAGCTTCAAGACTATATACCTATTAAATACCGGTACATCAATTGAACAAGAGAAACCTCTGATTTCAAACATAATGCAATAAATCAGTGCAATAGGATCAGTGGCGGATCCAGGGGGGTGCGCGCAGCCGGCGCGCGCCCCTGTTCAGGGTCCCAAAAACAAAAAAACAACCAGATTTCGGCCAAAATATGCTCCAGAATGCATCATTTGAGGCCTTAGATTTCAAAATTTTCCGTAGAGCATGCCCCCGGGCCCCTCTACAGCATATAAGAGGTTGGCTGTGCCAGCTATGGTGAGCATAAATTCTTGAAAAAAAATTGGCGCCCCCCCGACTGTCAATTCCTGGATCCGCCAGTGCTGAGGATTAACTTATATACACTTGGCTATTGCTGGATCACACAGTTGTGTTCACTATTCACAAGACCATATCTGACCTGCCACGTTAAAGGTACATCCAGCCTCTGGGTTGTTACTTAGCTCTTTTTATGTCATTTTAATTATTACATAACTAAAAATAACAAGGCCCGTCAGCGACGGAAAAAGGCCTCAGCCTCTAATCATCGTTTAAAAATGAAAATCATTTAAAACAAGAGCACATTCGACAATAGCCCGCCGCGATTATTGAAATCGTCGGTCGGCCATTTTGAATTTGATCAAGTTTAATTTTTTATGGTATATCTCTACCTGAAACTGCACATTTTGTTCTATAGTAATGACCAGTCTAGCTATCTGGTCCGGTTTTCCAGATATTACGCTTATTAAAAAAATAATTGCCGATATTCAGCCATTTTGGCCACCTTGACCTAGTTACTGTCCAAATCTTGCCAAATTTCCAACTCAAAATTCGAGCTATTAGTGAAATGGATATACATGCATGGTATAAATTTTGGAGCGAAACAAAAAAAAATGTTGAGTGAATCGTGATAACGAGAAAATTTGACGATCGGAAGTGGCCGCAGGTCGGCCATTTTTAATTTTATCATGTTGAAATTTTTCATGGTATATCTCTAGCTGGAACTGCACATTTTCTTCGATAGTAATAGTCTAGCTATCTGGTCCGTTTTTTTCAGATATAACGCATATTAAAAAAATAATGGCCGATAATTGGCTATTTTGGGCGCCATGACCTAGTGTCTTTCCGAATCTTGCCCAATTTCGAACTCATCTGAGCTATTAGTGAAATGGATATCTGGTATAAATTTTAGAGCGAAACATAGAAAAATATAGAGTGAATCACGTTAACGAGAAAATTTGACGATTTGAAGTGGCCGCAGGTCGGCAA
Source organism: Flabesymbios commensalis (assembly GCA_964017125.1). Lineage (NCBI taxonomy): Eukaryota > Metazoa > Annelida > Polychaeta > Terebellida > Flabelligeridae > Flabesymbios > Flabesymbios commensalis. The sequence goes on along the minus strand of OZ024906.1, from coordinate 32,539,119 downwards.
TTTTTAATTTTATCATGTTGAAATTTTTCATGGTATATCCCTACCTGGAACTGCACATTTTGTTCTATAGTAATGGTCTAGCTATCTGGTCCGGTTTTTCCAGACATTACGTATATTTAAAAAAAATTTGGCCGCCATGACCTAGTTTCTGTCCGAATCTTGCCCAATTTCGAACTCATCCAAGCTATTAGTGAAATGTATATCTGGTATAAATTCTGGAGCGAAACATAAAAAAATGTTGAGTGAATCTCGTTAACGAGAAAATTTGAAGATCTGAAGTGGCCGCAGGTCGGCCATTTTGAATTTTATCATGTTGAAATTTTTCATGGTATATCCCTACCTGGAACTGCACATTTTGTTCTATAGTAATGGTCTGGCTATCTGGTCCGGTTTTCCAGATATTACGCATATTAAAAAAATAATGGCCGATAATCGGCCATTTTGTCCGCCATGACCTAGTTTCTGTCCGAATCTTGCCAAATTACAAACTCATCCGAGCTATTAGTGAAATGGACATCTGGTATAAATTTTGGAGCGAAACATATAAAAATGTTGAGTGAGTCGCGTTAACGAGAAAATTTAATGATCTGAAGTGGCTGCAGGTGGGCCATTTTGAATTTTTTCATGTTGAAATTTTTCATGGTATATCCCTACCTGGAAATGCACATTTTGTTCTATAGTACTTAATGGTCTAGCTATCTGGTCCGGTTTTCCAGATATTAAGCATATTAAAAAAATAATGGCAGATAATCGGCCATTTTGTCCGCCATGACCTAGTTTCTGTCCGAATCTTGCCAAATTTCAAACTCATCCGAGCTATTAGTGAAATGGACATCTGGTATAAATTTTGGAGCGAAACATAAAAAAATGTTGAGTGAATCGCGTTAACAAGAAAAATTGTCGATCGGAAAAAAGTCAAGGTCATAGGGGTCAAAGAAAGGTCAAATATGAAATTAGTCAAGCTTTAGTCATGATTAACCTATATGTGAAGTTTAATGTGCATTCCAGTTATGTGAAACAAGTTATACAGTAGTTATTCGTCATAGCACGATTGGTGGGGTCCATTAATACGAATCGTGTTATAAGCCGATTGTGCTATACAAAATGGCTTGATTTGAACTAGTAATAGGTGGATATGACGGGAGAAACGCGGGATACGGTATTGGCTTACACGGGATACGATCATAGCGATCATAGCATAACGTTTTTAGGGCCAACTGGAAGAGTATCGCAGTTTAGAAGATATATTATTTATTATTTGTAAATAATAAAAATATGGATTGGTTGAATTTGTCTGATATAAACAGTAGAAGTTAAATTGGTTGAATCAGGGAATACGGAACTCACAACACCATATTTAGGCTGTGATGTCATGTGCAGTGTTTGATTACGTCATCAGTTTGAGGGTAGATGAGTGCTTGTCAAAAGTCTCGTAAAATATCGCTCTCAACGTGAGATCATACGAGACGGTCAGACCTGTCAATCATACTGACAGCTCTACCGGCAGCTGAGATGGGAGGGAGATGTTGACCAATGAGTGTTCGAGCACGCTTGTCAATCTGCCCTGTCGGTGAACTGATTGAGGGTGATCTGTGTCAGCATATAAATATATTTATGCAACACCATTAAATCTATTATGCTAAAATAATTTATAAATTATTTAACAAAATCACATGTTTATTGTAATCGTGTAATAAAACATTATAACACGAAATAATTATGTTTTTAAATCGGAAAATAAAACATCACAACACAAACACGATATTCCGTTACATGTTTCTAATTCGCGTAATAAAACATTATAACACGAACACGATGTCTTTGCAATTTTTTATATCGTGCAATAAAAAAACTAGGCTACAACACGAATGTGATGTTTTTCTGAATCCTGTAATCACAGCAATGATGTTATTATTCTTAGAATATCTATGAAGCCTGTAGGCTTGAAATGGTTGACACGCTCATTCTGACACGGCTTTCATTTTACTAACGGCGTCGAGCATTGCGTAACCGCCCGCCAATGGTTGATAAACGTTTAGGTCCTAGGAGATCGAGTTCATATTAAATTTTTTAACCAGCTTAAATGAAAGGGCTCTAATCATTGTGTCACCATGTAGTTTTAAATAGTGTGCTACGTATGCGTCAGGAAACATGATGTGCTCCACAGTATTGTCGCGAACATAACACCTTGCCAAAATAAACAAAAACGCTGCTTGACAGTTAAAGCGCTAACAGCCATACAATTGTGAGTTGTGAACAAGGAGCAATCATCAAATGATCAACATGTCATCACCTCTGGCCATTGACCTATTTTATAACGCGATTTAGAAAAAAACATGTTTGAATGTTAAACCTGCCGAATTAAGTTAATTTCATTGAACAATTAGATTATTAAGATAAAATTGTGCCCGTCGTATTCGTGTTAAAATATTTTATAACACGATTTAAAAAAACATGTATAAAACGATCAAAAAATATCTTATTGGTTTTTTAAAAACTTGCAAAGACAGCGCACTCGTGCTATAGCCTAATACTTTATTACACGATTAAAAACACCACACTCGCACCATGAATCCTTATTATCGGATTTTAAAAAGTTATAAAAACATTATTACTGGTGCTACAATATTTTATTACACAATTTAAACATGCATTAACTTTTTCGTGTAGTTGCATTTCTGAGACAAAATTGTGCACGTCATATTCGTTTCATATTATTCTATTACACGATTCGTATTATAACTTATAGGCCCTGATATTTAAGTTGAATTCGTGCTCAGATACAGAATGAAATACCGTTGTTCTGAAAGGGTGCCGTAATGTTCCTTACCACTGGCCGGCGACGTTGCCCGAGTGCCAAGCGTGAAGGATTGCAGCTATTTATAGCACGATTAACATCAGCCGTGGACCAGACGACCGCTTCGTGAGGCCGATTAGCGCTAGATTAACGTGTGAAGTTAGCTGAAAATGTCATGCTCAATCGGATGCTGGAATATTTATAACACGATTTTCTGGAAAAATGGCCAAAAAAATTTTGGGATCCATGGTTTCATCGTGTTATATCCGATTTGTGTAGTTACGATTCATGCTATAACGGGTAATTACTGTAGTTCTAAAAAGTGGCGGACAGACGAACGCGCCTGGTGACGACAATAGGCATCCGCCAAAATTTTGGCTGAGGCCTAAAAACTTGAAAAGCCTCTAAAATCTAATAGGCACAGCTTTCAAGTGTACTAAAAAAATCTATTTTTAAAATTTTGACCTTAATGCCTCTTTAGTGTGGTGGGTCACATACTGTATGTATATGGCAAGGCTACAAAAAATGACATACCTCCAGGACAGTACTGCAAAAAAATGTGTAGGAATGCCAAATTCTGTCATTAGCCATTACGATGAACTGGCAATTTCAGGTCCTGTCTAACTTAAGTACAATGCCATTTCTAGGAATAGCAATTTTTACTCAAGAATGGCAGTTTAACTTGCCAGTCCTGTAGATTGCTTTCAAAATATAATTCTACATCTGTGACATATGGTGCCAATATTTTGCACAAATATTTGAGTTGATCAATCTATTCTACAATTAATGTCGATAATTTACCATGTTTGAGATCTGTTATATATTTTCCTAATTTGTCCCTGATATTCTGTGTTCCTTTGATTCGCATGAATTCTTTGACCTTAAAAGCCTCATCCTTACTTGACTTCATGGAAATCGATACCTAGAGATAATAAAAATTTGCAAATGATTATAATATATAAAATGTAAATATTTAAAAACTAGATGTTACATTTACATTACAAATATGAAACAACAATAGACACACTATAAAACTCAACACTATTTAATTCTCCAGGAGGCCTAATTATGTTGTGTAGAGTAAAATAATGCAATATTAACAATTTTTAAATAAATTCAGAAACTGCCAGTCTTTAAAGATCAGTTGTTTTTCTAAAAGCACATTATTTTAGGAAATAACCAGTTGAATTATACATTTGGATCTGTATTTAATATTGACAACAATTATGATGGTATCTGTACAAACGGAACTTACATCAATCTCTTCGGCATCATTTTCATCACTCAAATTGGGTATTTCCAGACTTCCATTATAGTTTGTATCCGACCCTATCATTTTCCCTTAGACAACAACAAAAGATTCACATCAGTATAATCACATTCTAGTGCAATAACAAAATTCAATACCTTTTCTCAAAATGTTTTGGCTTGACTGGGCATATTATTCAGAAGAATTAATTAAAAAAAATTATATAATATACATACAGTACTGTACATTGTATTAGGAATAGTACTTCAGGTAAATCTTCATACCTCCCGTGCAAGTTTTAAGGGCCTACCGAGGTATTTAGACAATATTTTTAATGCTGAAAAATTCACACTTACATACTGTACATAGTTTTCATAATTTTTCTTACATTATGGTAATGCATTTCTTCAGATAAAAAAAATTATTTGCCCTGTTTAATTTTAGAATTGTTGCTCTCATCAAACATTATCATGTTCTTTCATCCTGGATATTTTGTACATAAGATTGCAATAAATAGCAGAACTGATAGAATGTGGCATAAATGATATGAATAGAATAACAGTGTACAAGGTTCCTGCGTCTCTACTCCTCTTAAAACTGATGACTTTTAATGAAATTTGAAATTTTTGAACTCTTTACTGACGAAAATAAACAAATTATTACCTTTTTGTCATATTTTAAACGCAAAATAAACACTAGCCCAACAATTATGATAGGTAACACTTCAGCACTAGCAGAAAACTATTAGTATTTGTTAGCACAGGCTGGCTGACGATCTTACATAAGAGTCCATATATATTTGCTGATTTCCTCATTTTTAGTGACTTATAATGACCAGCAATCAAATTTATTGACTTCTTAATAACTTTAAGTCCTATTTTACAATTTAATGACTTTTATGAACCTGCAGGAACCTTGTGTAACTTAACATAATACTAGAGAAAAAATGTATTAACAGTAAAATATAGGCATATCAATGATTACCTTTCCACTTTGCTTCAAGTACCCATTCAAAAAAGAAAATGAGTTTAGCTTTACGATTATTAGCAGATGCTTCTCCATCTACCTTTGTCAACTCTGTGATTTCACAACAATCTAAAACAGGAATACAAAAGATAAAATTGCAATGAAGAAATATCTGATAATATTAACCCTTCCCCTGCCAAGTTATCTACTTTTTTTGGGTGAGTGAAAATTACTTATACATTATTTGTTTACTCTGAGAAAATCATACCGTACCCAATAACATTGTAAAATGTAAAAATATGGAAAATGCATTCGTTTTCTTAGCCAACAAAATGGGCATATGACAAATTGATCCTCATTAAAACAGTTTATGAGCGCAGCATGGGGGAATAGAGAATTCTTTCAATGTCATCAATATTAAGAGCGCATGGGAACACAGCATTTTCAAACATAATAAATATTTTAAAATAATGGATAAAATTATGATAACAGCGGGGAAATATTTAACAAAATAGCATACGAAACAAATAGATATGGTTTTTCTGGTAATTTTGTAAACTAAAGCATGACGGGAATGGTTTAACCCTTACACTGCTATGGGCGACCAAAGTAAACCAAGCACAGCCTGCTGTGGGCGACTATAGCCGCTGAGTAAATTCTTTAAAAAAAAAAATTATCTATATTTTTTAAAATTTTTCTTTCAACTTTCGTTTTGTGGTGTCTTTCTATTTGCGCTTTAAAGATAGCTAACTGACTGCTTTTGTAATATAATCATAATGGCTTTTAATATCAGTTGTTCATCAGATGTTTTTTTGAAGAAAAATGTGCCAGATATTACTCAGTGGGAAACCACACATGCTGCAATTTGCAGCAGTGTATAAGGGTTAAAATGATATGTGATTATCTGTTACATTTCATTGTTCTTAGTCTGACAGAAGACTGGCGGGTAGAAATATATTTATTGTTCATCTTGTTTAGTTTGGTAGTGAGCTACGACTGCATTTTCAGCACATGAGTGACAGAAGATGGACAGGTAAATTTTATTAAGCAAGGTTTTAAATTTAAACAAAAATTGGGTATGCAGTGAAGCCATTGTACATAATTAACTTTGTATTTACCATATATATATATCAGTACATAGGCCTACAACAGACACTTATTGGGCAATATTAGGCAATATGCTTTAATAGATACTTACATGCATCATCCTCAATTTTCAAACCTTCCAGCAATTTTTTAAGTTTATCCTTACTCCACTGTGTAGCATTTTTTTCAGTCCTGAAATAAGAAACTTTAGATTCTTAGTGTCAGCTTAAGGTAGATAAACAATAATTGTTTGTTTCCGGGAACTAATGACACTATCTGCAGAACCTAAGGATTATTTATTATTTAGTTTTGCAAAAAAATAGTCCCAATTCCTACCCAACTACCCTATTTTTTCAGCTGGTTACAGAAAGCAAACAATATTATTTTAGGCCTAGTGTTCACTCAACATCAGTGACTTTGACCGATGGCATGTGATGTACTCACTGTGTTTCTGCATAGGGACAATAATCAGTCTTGTGACGGCAAATTTATTCAGGGAAATACCATACATAGTAAAGTTGGACTCATGTGACCCACCTTTTTGGCCTTACCCATGTACTAATTTTTCAAAATTACAGCTCTCATTTCACCATTACCGTGAAACAAGAATTTTATTACATGCCAAATAGTCTAACTTACAAAATATAAAACAAAATTTTCGGCGATGTTGGGGGAAGTTGAAAATATGACCCCAAAACAAATTCTGAACAGCGCCTGAGTAAATTGAAAAAAGTCAACGCCCAGGATCTGGTGAAACAGACTGTAGACTAGGTCTTAGAGTCTAGACTAGAGAGTAGAGTGAGATTGACATGAATTGATGTGAAAATAGAAGTATAGACAAATAGAGTATATAGACCAAGGCCAAGCTGTCAACAATGGTAGGCATTTGTGTAAACATGAAACTGGGGTTTGAAAAAAAATAATTTATGACGTCGTTTTTTGGGTGGTTTTTGTATATGGGTAAGGCCAGAAAGGTGGGCCACTTTGTGTGACATTTGATGAAGAATTATAAATTTGTTTATCATGGGTATCAACATCTTTTTTTTGTAGTGTCAGAGGTCACACATTATATTCAAATGTATGTTTTATTTTCCATTTTATGCATCCTAAGTCTATGCGAATGTAGGTTATATTGACTAAAGTCAAGATTTTTGGTGTGCTGCAAAACGTTTTAGGTAAGTGTCCTACCATGTGCCTTGTTCAATACCAACCTACATACAGTAATTACCCGTTATAGCACGAATCGTTACTACACGAATCGGATATAGCACGATGAAACCATGGATCCCAAAATTTTACATTATCTTTTTGGCCATTTTTCCAGAAAAATCGTGTTATAAATATTCCAGCATCTGATTGAGCATGACATTTTCAGCTAACTTCACACATTAATCTAGCGCTGATCGGCCTTACGAAGCGGTCGCCTGGTCCACGGCTAATGTTAATCGTGCTATAAATAGCGGCAATCCTTCACGCTTGGCGCTCAGGCAACGTCGCCGGCCAGTGGTGAGTTACATGACGGCACCCTTTCTGAGTACGAATTCAACTTAATGCATGTTTAAATCGTGTAATAAAATATTGAAGCACCAGTAATAATGTTTTCATAACTTTTTAAAATCCGGTAATATGGGTTCATAATATGAACTCGATCTCCTAGGACCTAAACGTTTATCACCATTGGCGGGCGGTTACGCAATGCTCGGCGCCGTTAGTAAAATGAAAGCCGAGGCAGAATGAGCGTGTCAACCATTTCAAGCATACAGGCTTCGTAGTTATTCTATGAACATCATTGTTATGATTACACTTTCGGAAAAACATCACATTCATGTTGTAGCCTAGTTTCTTTATTGCACGATATAAACAATCGCAAAGACATTGTGTTATAATGTTTTATTATGCGATTTAGAAACATGTAATGGAATATCGTGTTTGTGTTGTGATGTTTTATTTTCCGATTTAAAAACATTATTATTCAGTGTTATAATGTTTTATTACACGATTATAATAAACATTTTTATTTTGTTAAATAATTTATTAATTATTTTAGCATTGGGTCGTTTTTGTATATGGGTAAGGCCAGAAAAGTGGGCCACTTTGTGTGACATTTGATGAAGAATTATATTTGTTTATCATGGGTATCAACATCTTTTTTTTGTAGTGTCAGAGGTCACACATTATATTCAAATGTATGCTTTTACATATAATTTGCCATTTTCCATTTTACGCATTCTAAGGCTATGTGAATGTAGGTTATATTGACTAAAGTCAAGATTTTTGGTGTGCTGCAAAACAATTTAGGTAAGTGTCCTACCACGTGCCTTGTTCAATACCAACCTACATACATGTAGCTGACTTCACGATTGGTGGCAAATTTTTGGCTTTAAAATATAATTTTAAACAAAAGTATACCTCTAAATGTGTTGTGTACGTTATTTAAGTCAATAAAACTTTTTCATAACCTGCATGAAATACGTTTTGTGTAGAAACATAGTTCTATTGGACCAAGTTTTTTTTGGAGTATTTTTTTCTTAAGGGCAAGTTTTAGAAAGTGTCCTATATTCCTGTCCGGGATGTATGTTATGTTGACAATTAACCATAAAATGCAATTTAATTCCATTACTTTAAGGAACATCATGTTATTCAGCAAAGAAGAGCCATACTGGTTAATATACTAGTGTGCTATAATACGGTATTGAGAGAATGTGTCATCTTTGGGAATTATTTGGAGAACCTGGCATTATGAAGTAAAATTGTAGGTTATTTGACATCTTTACCACATGTTTCAACACAAAAAAAGCAGCAACTGAGTTTCAAATCCTCATGCAAATGTAAGCAACTTGTGAAAGGTTTTGTCTGACCCCAGTGCAATAATATGGAGATATCAGCAAACTGAAAATTATGGAATACAAATAATTTATGTACGTTACATTGACAATGTAAAAAAACGTACATATCAAATTCCCCACCATACTAGCCAACATAGCATATGTGTCAAAATTTTTGTAAAATATTATAGCATTGTTGTCAATATAGATCATAGCAAGTGTGTCACCTTGTCAGTGAGTACAACATTAATCATTCTACAATCTTATAAAAAGAACGATGTAAGTTATGTTGACAAATGTCAACAACATTTACATAACGTACAAGAAACAACAGATGACTACGCCAAGATAACATGGCAAAAATACACTTAAATTGGAAGTGTAGTTGACTGTGGATACAAGGTCTTTTTTCAGCATGAAAAAACATGTAATTATTCTCTTTAAAGGTATATAGAGGTCTAGGTCTGTGTGTACATTGGTTGACATTCCTTGTAGCGTCCAGAAAAAAGTCCACAAACCAACAAAACTTATTTTTCTCAGTTTTTTGCGGGGAAAATCCCTGACACAATCACAAAATTATGATTTCCAAACCATTGAAGATCTAAACATGGCTGACTGTTGGTCTTCGACAGCCTGCACGGCCGGAATTTTATATAGCTCAGTTGTACGTTACATTTTATTAGAATTAAAGTACGTTATATTTTGACTGTTTTAAAAGACGATAGGGGACTCACCCAGTGTCACCACAACAATTTATTGGTCCATGCTGCGATGATCGCGCATGCTCCACATTTCAGGTCGCTCAACGTATCTAAAAACTGCCTAAAACGTATCTGTCCTGCCATTATAAAAAATTTCTATTTACTTTCCCAGTTTGATGTACGTTACAGTAAATTGGACCAAATTATATTCAGTGTAAGGGCGAAAATTTACTCTAACAAAGCACTAGGCCAAAGCACTAGGCCAAAGCACTGGCCAAAGAATTAAGAGACTTGTTTACATCCGGGTTCCTGTTTTGCTGCTATGTCGAATTCGCCCATATACTGTACGTTATAATCAAGCAGTCCAAGTAACCTACATAAGCCCTGATTAATCCTCGCCGCTACACAAGCAAGCACGAATGCAAACTAAAGAAAAACGAAAAGCAATCACCATCGGCTTCATAACCACACAATATTAGTTAATGACACTCTCCAGACTCGATATTCACTCTTTTAGAACTGCTGTAAAACATGTAATCAAATAGTGTCACACTTTGGTGTTCATAAACTTACATCATTTTAGTTGCTGCTGCAGTGGATACATGACAATACATGTTGAAAACTCAATAAATCTTCATTTTTATTGCGTAGTGTAATGTACTCACTGTGTTTCTGTATAATAATAATCAGTCTTGTGACAGCAAATTTATTCAGAGAAATACCATACATAGTAAAGTTGGACTCATGTGACCCACCTTTTTGGCCTTACCCATATAAAAAAAATGTATGTATTCATGTATATGTAAAAAAGGTATCTGAAGGCATAAAAATGTGTTCTATTTATTTTAAAAAATAACTTTTATGATGGTTTAACTTTAGAACTAGAGTCTGGAAGATAAATAACGGCGAAACCTGTATTATCGCCCATTGTACAGATTTCTGAAAATTACCTTGTACTTCTATAACTAAATATTTTGTTCTGGGACCTAGTACAATAAAATAACCTATAGGTACAGTTAAAGTATGTACTTTCGAACATTCCGTTAAAATTTTATGAAAATCAAAGGGGTAGCAGATACTTTTTTCGAGGCCACAAAAAATTGGCTTAAAGTGAAATTTAGCATTTTTTTTACATTTGACCTTGACTTTTCAATGACATTATTAAAGGTCAAGGTCACCGAAAAAATAATTAAATGTACAATTACGTTCCATAATATTTACCAAACCTAAAAATATGAGGTTGTTATATATTTAAATTTGATAAAGTATTGTTAATTGTATTGTTAAGTTGTGATGTTTGTTCATTTTTATTAAAAAAGATCCTTTTTCCTGCCAAATTTCTGCGGTTTTAACAATACCCTGATACAGGTAAAAATGCAAATTTGCATAGGCGAAAATGACAATATTTCAAGAACTATTTGAGATATTTAAACAATTTAAAAAGCATTTTTTTTTATAGCCATCATTGTGTCTTATTGTGCCAAATTTGAACGTTTTTTGAGCGGCTACATCATTTCAGTACGGTGTGCTGACCATAAAAAAAAACAAAGGAAAAATCACATTTTTATTTCATTGTGTCTCTAGACTACACTTTAGACTGTTATCATACACACAAAAAAGCCTGTTACAAAATACATTTCATGATTTCTCGCCCTAACTTTTTTATTCCTCAGCCTAGGCGTAGGCTTAGCCTTAGCCTAGCCAGGCTTAGCCTGAGGCTAAGGCTTATCCGATTTTGACAAATGAAGCCTTTTTAAAATCTTAAGACCCCGTAAAATAAAATAAATCAAGCAGAGTTAATGAGCAAACATCCTGTTCGTGAACACTGTTACTCATGACACTGAGTCTGAGTCAGTGAGTGAGACTGAGAGTGTGACTGACCAATGCCAATTGTTTACATTTGTAGCATCAGCTCGTTCTTCCACAATCCAGCGCGGGTCACCTTCTCCCCACTTGGCCATTGTTCAATAAGTGATTAGAAAATAACGTCAATAGCTGCGGATAATAGTAACGTTTAATACGGATTTTAAGTCTGCTATAAAGCAAGATTGTGTCTATGAGTAATAGGATATTATTGTTAATTTTAAGTCGAGAATTTTCCAGAAAAATCCGAAAGCATGAATCTGACAGCACCGGAAGTAACCAAGTCAATCTAGCTCTGAGTAACAGTGCTTTTATTTACATCCTAACATACGACGTTCAAGCATGAACGTAGAACATAGAAATATACAATTACTAATGTATTTATTTATAGATTTTCACCATTACATGAAATAAAATGAATGTGCTTTAGGCCACTTTTGTTCACATACAGGCTAAATTAAGCCAGGAGAACCTCCTGAGGATGGTGAGATGACACTGCCCTCCAGACACAGGATTCAAAATTCAAACCCTGGAGGTCTGAGGCCGAGCACGCTACTTCTCGGTCACGGAGGCTCCCCATAATACTAAGTTTTACGAGTGGACGGGGAAAAAACATTTTTGTTTCTTTCAAACCGCCGAGACTGGGAGACGAACCCCGAAATCTGGCGTGAAAGGCAGCGCTGCTAACCACTACCCTAGGGCCCGCGCCCGTTCACCATCACGTCAAGGTCAATAAAATATATATAGGTCTAGATCTAGACCTATAGGCCTATAAAAAAACACAATATACAGTCAAAGTATAGACTATGTATAAAAAGAAAATTATAATAATATGTGGGCCTATGTTTTGTGATGAAACCAACGTAGGCCTACCGTACGGCTGTGATTAAACTCTGATATCCATAGAAATGGTGGTATTGGAATATTAGTAGCTAACAAATTTGAAAAACATACTAGAAATAGAATAGACTCGACCTATGATCATCTGGTATGATTAACTATAACTACAGAATACTATCGGAAAAACAATAAAATCTGCTGTACGTGCCTATATACCACCAGAAAACTCTACATATGTTGGTCTAAGAAAGGATTTTTGCTATTATAGAGAAGGAAGTGGCTAGATATACAGAAAGCCACCGTATAATATGATGTGGTGACTTTAATAGTAGGCCTAGAACTGGCATCTTCCTCTGCAAGGCTGGCTATTCCTGAGGTCGTAGACCGACCTTGCTGAAACAGGGTTGAATCCGCCTATTGAAGTGGGGACTTTCAAAAAATATTTTTTCTGTTTGACCCAAGTTTGACCTCTGGCATGAGTGTTGTTTTAATGTGGGGCCACTGTCTACGACACCGGCCCTACATTAAACAACACATGTCTGCTGGCCGAGTAGCTCACCGGAAACGTCTCAGACACAGACCACCACATCTCACCGCAACGTGCATGAGGGTTGAATTAAAGGTGAGCCAACGTCGCAGACAGCGGGCCAACATGAAAAAGACATTTTTTGAAAAACTAATGAATATTCAATATCTAAATCTCCCTCCCTACCCCAATAGGTGGATGGTATGGCTAATTCAGCAAGGCTTGGCCTGACGGCCTCGCTGTGTCAAGACTTGCTGCCAGGAGGATGAGAACTGGCCGCGCTCCAGATTACGATAATAATATATAATAATGTTTCAAATGAACGCTGTAATGAGGACGGAGTCATTAACAAATATGGTCGATCTCCGCTAAATTTTTTTATAAACACAGAACCTAAAATAGCCAATGGCCGAATGTGTGATGATAAAGGTATCGGCCGCTATACATACTAGGCCTACTCGTCCATGGGAGCGAGCACTGTTGATTATTGTTTCTAAGAGAAGATAATATGATCAGTAAATTTAAAGAGACTGGCCCAGGCTAAAATCATTAAAAAATCGGTGATTTTATTTTGGCTTCTTAATATGACCATATGATGTAAACATGTCCATAGACTAGAACTGCAAACGTTTTTTAATTTTTGTGCTGCGCATTCAGCAGTTAGGCTAAATATATAGACGAAATTCCTGATTTCTAATTATTGACAACCATGTCAAAAATTAGAAATACGGGAATTTCGTCTCTATATCTAGTCTGACTGGTGAATGCGCAGCACAAAAATAAAAAAACTTTTGCAGTTCTAGTCTATGGACATGTTTACATCATATGGTCATATTAAGAAGCCAAAATAAAATCACCGATTTTTTTATGATTTTAGCCTGTGCCAGTCCCTTTAAAGTTCTACCGAAATTAGTAGAATCGGATCATTATCCTATAAAATTCCATATTCTCAATTCAAAATTGAATGAGTTAAGCTCCGCAGAAATGAACATACACGTTAATGACTCATCACCATGTTCCAATGTTTGTATATGGCAAGATGAAAAAAAGATCGGATACCAAGCATCTCTACGAAATGAGCAGACATGTATTGCGTTTGAAAAAATGTTATGTGCCGCAGCTAAAGGGTGTAATAGCGATAGGCTACTCTATGTGATATTTTTAATGGTATGTTAGAAAATGCAATATCCCCATTATTTCCAAAGAAGCAACATATATTAAATAGTAAGAAAACCATAGAAAATAACTTTCCTTCAAACCCTTGGTATGACGAGGAATGTAAATCTTTAAAGCATGTTTTAAATAATATCGCTAAACATATGAAGTTTAACACACGTCAAGGTGAATATAAAATACTGTTACGACAATATAAACAATTATTCCAGAAAAGAAAAGACACTACCAACAAGTCAAACTTAGTCAGCTTGAAAATATGAGAACAGAAGATCCGAATGCCTACTGGAAATTCTGGAAATCTTTAAAACCTAGAAATGCAACCAAAGGTCCTACCGAAGGGGAAGTTAAGCCACTATTATTTTCACATAGCTGGACTACTCAGGGGCCTGAACCAACCTGTTGATCAGGTTAAACTGCCGCTAGGTACTTTACGGAGATATGGCCAAAAATGTAGGCCCCACATGACATATATGTGCGATTTTGGTCCGATTTTGATATATCGAGCGTATTACACATTTTCGCCCACTGAGTAGGCCTAGTCAAATTAATTTCGAGCTATATCAATATATTTATTATTAATGGAAAGCTACTGACACAGGCGTTCACATGAATGTAAAATATTTTGTGTCCGATCAGTAACAAATGGGGTTATGCGCAATAGAGATTTAGGTTGGTAGGCCTATTTTACCTAGTTTTCATACTTTTTCAGTAAATAGTCAAAATACTTTTCTCTCAGCTGATTTTTGTATGGTATAAATGTTTAATTCTGATTCAAACATGTTCTAGAACGATTGTTGAATTAAAATAAACTCATTTGGAAGAAAAATATTTTTTTGGTTAGACGTACGTACAAGTTGGCATGTTTTTTCAGGCTCGGGTAAATTGACTGTAGGCCTATATCACATTTTTGACCAACACGTAGTCAAATGTTGAACTATATTAATATATTTGCATATCAACGGAAAGCTACTGGCGTCGGCCTTCACATGGATGTAAAATATTTTGTGTCTGATCATTGACAAATGCAAAAGAGAGCTTTATGTTGATATTTTAACCCTTAATTTCACCTATTTTTTCATATTTTTTTTCAGTAAATAGTTAAAATACCTTTCTCTCAGCTGATTTTGTATGGTATATATGTTTAGTTTTGATTCAAACATGTTCTAGAACTATTTTTTGCTCAAAATACACCCATTTGGAATAAAAAATAATCAGTTATGTGTACATATTAGGCCTACATGCTTTTTTGGTTAGAGGTAAAATTTTCTTGCTTCAACATCATGAATATACTCATGAGACATACATGGTTAGAAGGGACAATTAATATAATATAATATAATATAATATAATATAATATAATATAATATAATATAATATAATATAATATAATATAATATAATATAATATAATATAATATAATATAATATAATATAATATAATATAATATAATATAATATAATATAATATAATATAAAATATAATATAATATAATATAATATAATATAATATAATATAATATAATATAATATAATATATATATAAAAATATAATATAATATAATATAATCTGATAGGCCCATACGTGGAAGTCTGCCTGTTCATTTCAATTAGACTGAGATAATTCAGGATGATATAATAATAGTATATAGGGCCTACATATATATTTTAGTATATCTGTTCCAAGGACAAGACGACAGCAGACATCTCTGCCTCTAACTGAAATAATTACTCGGAATTTAATACTAGGTTACTTCTCTGCCGACAGAAGACAATCCCGACTCTAAATATAATTTCTGATTCATATGGTCATTTATACGGCCGACAGCAGACATTTCCGACTCAAATGAACCTTTTATTTATGTGGTTATTTCTCTGCCGACAGAAGACGATTCAGACACTGAGAAACTCTGATTATTATGGTTATTTCTGTGGCTGACAAGAGACACAGACAATTCAGGCACTAAATATAACTTCCGATTCAATAATCATAAGTGCCACACTTTTGATTTATCCTCAATGTGGACTCTGAGTTTAAGCCCAGCGGTCCGAAAAAAAATTGCATAGCATGCATTGCATCGCATACAACAACGGCCCAACATTGTATGTTTTGCGTTTACCGGGAGTAGCCTATATATAACATCAAGCACACGTAGATTACAAATGTAGTTAGATTTTGTGAGTGTGACTCACACTCACATAACCTACTGACAAATTACACTTATATATTACCCAGACGTGGTGTGAACGGAATGTCACACCTATTAAGGTTTTTTTTGTAAATAATACTATGTAGCCTAATGATGTTGATGCGTGCTCTTGTTTTTTTAAATGATTATTATCAGAATGCGTTAGAACAGTCAATGTGTATCAGAAATAATGTCAATCAGCTCACATATCCACAAGCCTAAATCACCTCCATCGCAATAATGCCACCTCGCCAGTGTCCCAATGTTGGCATTATATCGAGGTAGCACTGTATTTACTGAAAAGTATGAGAAAAATAGGAAAATTTAAGGGTTAAAATACCAACCTAAAGCTCTCTTATGCATTAGTAAATGATCAGACACAAAATGTTTTACATCCATGTGAAGGCTGGTGCCAGTAGCTATCCATTGATATAAAATATATTGATATACATATCTCAAAATTTGACTATTTATTGAGCAAAAATGTGAGATACAGTCAATTTTCCCGAGCCTGAAGAAAAGCGCGTCATTTTTTACGTCTAACCCCCAAAAATATGTAATATGCTCACATAACTCATCGCTCGATTTCTCGAAATCAGACCAAAATCGCGCATAGGTCATGTACATTTTTGGCCATTTTTCAGTAAAGCAGCGGCAGTTACCTGATCAACAGGTTGATTCTGGCCCTTGAGTAGTCCAGCTATGTGAAAATAATAGTGGGCTAAATTCCCCTTCCGGGTGACACCCTACCCCCAGCAACGTCTGGTCTAATGGTCGAAGCCCACCACTTCAAGATTTTTCCACAATCTATATCATGATATATATATCAAAAAATCAACTTCTCTCTAGACTTCTTTTTGCAACTTTTTTTTAAAATAAAGAAATTATTTTTTTGTCCTAAAAATTGAGATATCAAGTCTAAAACATCCATTTTTAATATTTTTTTTAAATGAACAAATATAGTAATAGATTTATCATGTCGCAAAACATACAAAAAGTGGTAGGCCTATTACGTGATATATTCTACTTCAAATGTTCGTCGAATTTAAACAATTCAAAAAACTGCGTCCACTTGAGAATTTAAGCTGGAGACATGCCAAAAATGTATGTCATTTTTATGGCATTCATTCAATTCCCATTAAGATTAAAGCGACACAATCAGGCAAAAATCATCAAAAAATCTGTAATTTTATTTGCCTTTTAATATGATCATATGACGTAAACATAACCATAGCTAGACTAGAACTGCAAAAGTTTTTAAATTTTTGTGCTGCGCATTTACCAGTTAAGCGAGATATAACAGATATAGGCATAGAGACGAAATTGCTGTATCTCTTATTTTAGACATTTATGTCCAAAATAAGAAATAGTGAATTTCGTCAAATTGACATCATGGTGCCCTCTAGTGTCACGTAGGTGTCTTTCTCTAGAATATCAATTAGAACTAATGACTAGACTATCATTTTTCTTCTATTAATGAACCGTTTGATGTCTGGAGTATCACATGTCTTATTTATTAACCCTCTGTTGACTAGGCTATCGCATGGCCATAAGATGTAAACATGTACATAGACTAGAATTGTTCAAGTTTTTAAATTGTGTGTTGCGCATTTATCAGTAAAGCGAGAAATAAGGACGAAATTCAATTTCAAACATGCATGTCCAAAATAGGAAAACCAGGAATAACTGATAAATGGGACTTTCGGAACACTTGCTATTTTGCCACAGCAACCCAAAAAGGCTTCGGACATGTTCACATCTTTCAACCAATTTTTATTAATTGAGCGGTTGCGACTTCTTTCTGAAAAGAAGGTCCAGCGCGGCTCCTAATGTTTTGCCTGATAGCTTCCCAATTAGCATTTTTTAGGGTGGATCAATATCCAGTTTAATAACAAAAGCACGTACAGTGATCAGAGATTCCAGGTAGACTACACTATAATAGGCCTACATGAGAAGATTGTATCCAACCGGGTTTATTTGTGATCAAGAGGTCCAAAATATTTTCTTCCTCGCAGGCCCTATGTTAATTTTTTTGTAAATTGGTGGCTCCTTTTAAAACTATATCTCTCACATGCATTCATGCCAAATTACTAAAATACATCATTTGTGAACAAGTTAAATATAATAATTATATAAATGTAGGCCTACCGTAAAATGGGGTGCCTTAATTGGGATGATGGGGTGACTTGGGACAAACTATTTAAATATTATTTTGAAATGTGACGGAAATTAAGACAATTGCTATATTAAGAGTCATCCACAACAACGACAGAATATTGTTGACGTGCTAACTGGGTTATGTTTGGCGGAAAGATCTCTTCCATTTAAAGGTAGTGATCATTTTTAGTACAGTGTAATTTTCTGAAGTTACTGCTACTTGGTGTGTGCCTATATAATTTGATGACTGAATTATATTTTGGACACGAAATGGCTATAAATTGCAAAAATGTTATGTTAAGAAAAATAATATCAAACATAGTCTTTTACTGTAAAGTTGCAATTCATGAATTTTTAACAAATACATTTTTAAAGTGGAGTGACTTGAGACACATCTCACCTAGTTGTCTTGCACCTTTGGCCACCTTGTCACCCCATCGTTCCAAGTCAATAAACACGATAAAGCTGATGGATCCCAACCCAAATGCACATGCCATGTATGTTAGCATGGATTGAGGTTGGGCTTCATGGGGGTACGTGTTACCCAATATCATGACATTGTCAATTTCACTATTGGTCATATCTCGGGTTTAAATCATCATAGAAATGTAAATGAAGAGTCTAAACATACATTTTTGGGGGTGTGGAGTTCGATTTTGACATTATATTGATTAGATAAAAAGTTATTTATTGTTTACAATAAAAAACAACAACAACAGGTGTTTGTATAGTGATGTAGGTATAAGACTTGTACAAATTAAGTTTTTGGATGTACAGCATTTATTCCGACATTTAGTAATGTAATTTGAACGATAATTTTTTTCACCAAAAAAAAGGTAGGCCTATTGGTTTATATTGTAGGAAAGTGATTTAATGTTATTTTCTAAAAGAACTGTTTGACATTTTCGGATCATAAATGTCACAAATAAGGTATCCACTGACATAAAAAAGGTTTTTACCCCTGGTACCAATGTTGTAAAAATCTAGCATAGCTTTTGGCACTAACTGAGCCGTTGTCCGTGTCTGATATACGCTGCTGCTAGGGTGCAAAACAGGCACAACTTGACACGACGGGGGCTGAACAACGACCGACTGGGAGTCGTTTACCAGCTCTGAATCACTGGTGACTAGGGCCGAAAACGCGACGCTGCTGGGCTGAACATTTTTTCCTACAAACCCTTTGAATGCTCAACTCTTGGTTTACCACTCCCCCCCCTCCCTCCTGCTTTTAGATTTTCGGGGAGGAGGTGAAGAATATATACATGTAGGCTTAATGCCATAAATTGCAGCACGCATAATACCTCGTTAAGGTGTGATTTCGACTAGATAATTTAATTATGCATGGTAGGTTTCTAATGATTGATGTTTTGCTACTCGTATTGCTCAAGGTGAAAAAAAACGATTTCACATTTCAAAAGTGTCATTTTTAACGAAGAATTACAAGGAATAACACATGGGGAGAGGCGTTAACGGGCAAATGTGGAGGCGTTAAATGACCAAGAATAGGCGTCAAAGTTTGACTGTGTTAAAAGGTCGTGGAAAGGCACTAAAGGGCGACGAGGAAGCTGTACAGAGTGATGCGGATGCGTTAAAGAGAGATTATGTGTGTTAAAGGTTATGGGCAGGCGTTGATTTTCCAGTAAAAATCAAATTAAAATAGGATATCACATTGGTTAAAATTTACGGCTCGACACTTTATGATGATTTAAACCCAAGATATGACAAAATGTGAAATCAGCGGCCATCTTGGACGCCATCTGGAATTTATCAGAAGGCCCAGATTGGATTCTTGGGGACTTTTATTATGTTGTAGGGGATCGTTTTCTGAACATTTCCTGAAATTTTCAGCTTGTTCAGGTAAGAAACCTAATAGGTCTACCCTTGGCCATCTTCCCTTGGCCAGTCTCACGCGAGTGCAAGCCTACCACAGGAGCCTGGCCGCATCGAGTATTACAATCAGTTATTCTGTCTGTGTGGTCATCTTGGGGATGTGTCTGAGATTCAAACCTGATTGGATGTTTCAGATTTATAAATATGTCATGAAAGTTATGAATTGAATGGTCATGCTGGTCTAAAACAACAACAAGAGGCCCAGGGGCCTTGACGTTTGTCAACAGCATTGCAAAAAATCAGCTATAAATGTGTTAGGGAATGTATATCTATATTCTAAGATGCATTATCATGAAAAGATCTATATCCTTTATATCGATCATTGGCATTCATATTATTATGTTCGGTGCCCATTATACATTTTGCTGATTCTACACACGTTCTGAAGCACTGCACCTAATGAAATATGCTTGACAAAGAATCATTTCACAGGACTACAATGTTAATATTACAAAAGTGCAATTATTACTTCTTCTGGGACTTTTATAATGCCCCAGTTAGCCAGAAATTTTCACGAAATCTTGAATTTTCAATTTTAATTCTTCTGTCTAATATAGGCCTAACAAAGTTGTAAATTATCAGCTTTTAATGTTTCTTATTCAGACATGAAATATACAGTAGCCCTAATCCATCATTATCACATGTGGACGTAATGCACTTTCACTGCACCCTCTTACGTAATGCCAATTATGGAAAACACAATACACACAGTAGACCTAAGGATGAAGACCCATGAAGGCTTTCTCAACTCACAAAATCTTTGCTGAAATGTTGTTGTAATGTTGTCAGGCCAACGTTGAGTCAGGTGTTAGTTGGCTGTATGAAATGCTATGAAATGAAATAAATGGGGTTCTACACCACATTTGTACACATATAGGCTAAACTGGGTAAGGAGAACCTGAGGATGGTGAGATGGATGAGGTGTCACTGCCCTCCAGACACAGGATTCGAAATTGAGCCCTGTTGGTCTACGGCCGAGCACACTAACTCTCGGTCACGGAGGCTGCCCACAATATTCAATATTCACAATTGAACAGGGAGGAAACATTTTGTTTCTTTCAAACTTGAATGCCAGAGCAGGAGACGAAACCGCGATCTCTGACTTTCCTAGCAGGCACCAGGACCCCCCCCCCCCCTGCCCTTCGGTATTGTTATGACATATATACAAACACATTACCTGTGGATTTAATATTGCTTTACCGTCAGGGGCGCTGCCCAACATTTTTCATATTTTATTCTGCACAACATATTAAATGTGCATGATATATATTGGTCATGTCATTGCTATCCCTTACCTGTTATAATTGACTGGTATGTTTTTACTCTGGTTCGGCCATAATACAGTTCCCTGTTCCACTTTGATTTTCATTTATTGCAAAAATGTAAAATATATATTTTAAAGTTTTATAATCCACATGCACAGCTGGTCCTCGTCTTCATCATCGACGGTTGGCCAGTAATTGGTAGAAAACAATCAACGAATGGGAAAGCGTGAATTCAACTATGATGCTGTGTCATTAAAAAAACCACTATTGGCCCAGCTGCTTTATAGACCAGGGTTTCCGCCAGGAATGTTTGAGAGGGGGGGGGGGGGTCCAAAAGGGGTGGGGGGTCTTGGGGTCCTCCCCCAGGTAAAAAAAAATTCAGAGTTTTAAATTTTGGTGCTTATAATGGCCTATTTTAACTGAAATGATAAAAAAATATGTAATATAATTTTATTTTTCTTGCCAACAAGGGGGGATATCCCCCCTGTGGTGCTGAGTGGGGGGGGGGGGGGTCCGGACCTCCCCCCCCCGCCCCTTGGCGGAAACCCTGTAGACACTTTATAGCCCTACATATTATTACTTCGAGGCATGTTTTTAATATACATATATCCACTTCTAAAGTAAGCATACTTTTAGGTGCATCCCAGCAAATACGATACGGCGAACAGTGGATCAACACTCAAAAGTTTCGAATTTCAGATGTTTAACCAGACCAAATATAGAGTTAACTCTATGGCAAGACACGTGTGATTGTACTCCAGCGGTATTGCCTCATTGTAGTAGTCAACGCGATGCGTACAAAGCATAATCTCATAATATATTACACTGGCTATATACGCTATACTTTCCACAGAAGCTACATCGACTTAATGTTAGTTTAATGTTGGGCCAACAGTGCAGACGGTGGACTAGAATTAAACCAGGGATAACTGGATATTTAGTTTATTGTTGTGCCGTCCTCTACATCGTTTACCCAGCATTAAAGGAACATCATTTATTAATAATATTACTATTTGTAAATTCAATTCAAAATCAAGTTATGGCTTTGGTACCACACATTTTAGTAACTTCTAATTAGATCCCTATTAGCGTGATATTTAGGCCTTTATTACAATGTGATGTTGAATATCAGCTTCCATCGATAGGGTCCACAATACAAGAACACAAGACTACATAAGTCCAGGAGCTCCCGCTCCGAATTAGAATTTGATTTAAGCAATTTTGTGTAGGGTTAATAATGTAGTCCTAGGCTAGGTCAAAAAACAAGACGTAAGACAACTAGGTCTAAGAAGCCCAGTCTAAGAGTAAGATAAGAACTAGACAGTCTGTCAGAGATTGCAAACCTCCATTGAAATAAATGATCCTAATCAGTATCCCAGTAATGGTCTACCTATCTGGCACGGTTTACCCGATATCAGGCCAATCGAGGTAGCTAATAGCTGATTTAGGGTCATTTTGAATTCGATATAAACTAGTTAAAAACTTAGGGTGCATCATCCCCCGAAACCTCAAATTTTGTTTTATAGTAATGGACTAACATCAATGGCCGATAGGGGGCCATTTTGAATTTGATCGAGTCAGAATTTTTCAAGATGCATCCTCAGCTGAAATCTCACATTTCATTGTATTGAAATCGTCTAGCTATCTAGCACAGTTTACCAAATATAGGCCATGTGAAAGTGAATAATGGCCTGAAGGCGGCCATTTTGAATTTGATCAAGTCGAAATTTTCCAAGATGCATCCTCAGCTGAAATCTCACATTTCATTCTATAGTAATGGTCTAGCCATCTAGCACGGTTTACCAAATATACCGCCCATGTGAAAGTGAATAATGGCCGATAGGAGGCCATTTTGAATTTGATCAAGTCAAAATTTTTCAAGATGCATCCTCTCCTGAAATCTCACATTTTGTTTCATAGTAATGGTCTAGCCATCTAGTACGGTTACCAAATAACGGGTATGTGAAAGTAAATAATGGTCGATAGGCGGCCATTTTGAATTTGATTAAGGCAATTTTTTTCAAGATGCATCCTCTCTTGTAATCTCACATTTTGTTTCATAGTAATGGTCCAGCTATCTAACACGGTTTACCAAATATCAGCAATGTGAAAGTAAATAGTGGCAGACAGGCGGCCATTTTGAATTCGATTGAGTCGAAAGTTTTTAAAAGGCATCCCCTCCCGAAACGTCACATTTTATTTATAGTAATGGTCTAGCTATCTAGCACGGTTTACCTGATATCAGGCCTATCGAGGTAAATAATGCTGATTGTCGGCCATTTTGAATTTGTAAGTTAAAAATTTTCAGGGTGCATCCTCTCCCAAAAACTCACACTTTGTACTATAGTAATCAGGTAATGGACTAGCCATCTAGCACGGTTTACCAAATATCAGCCATGTTAAAATGAATAATGGCCGAAAAGGTGGCCATTTTGAATTTGATCAAGTCAATTTTTTTCAAAAAGCGTTCTCATCTGAAATCTCACATTTCGTTTTATAGCAATGGTCTAGCCATCTAGCATATTTGACCAAATATCGGCCATGTGAAAGTGAATAATGGCTGATAAGCAGCCATTTTGAACTTGGACGGGTTGAATTTTTTCAAAATGCATTTTCTCCTGAAACCTTACAATTTGTTTTATAGTAATGGTGTAGATAATTTGAGCGGTTTTCATGATATTCCACAATAAAAAGCCTGTCGAGGTGAGTAATGGCCGATAGGCGGCAATTTTGAATTTTATCACCTTGAAATTTTTCAAGATGCATCCTCTCCTGAAACCTTACAATTTATTTGATATTAATGGTAGCTATCTTGAGCGGTTTTCATGATATTCCGCAATATCAGGCCTGTCGAGGTGAATAATGGCCAATAGGCGGTCATTTTTAATTTTATCGACTTGAAATTTTTCAAGATGCATCTTCTCCTGAAACCTCACAATTTGTTTCATAGTAATGGTGTAGCTATCTTGAGCGGTTTTCATGATATTCCGCAAAATCTTTCAGTTGGATTTACCGATGTTATAAATTAGGTCAAAGTGCTCGGTCAACTTCAAGGTCAAGGTCCAAAAACCTGAAAATGCACAACTAGGGACCTTAGAGAACATGTATGTGCAATATGACTGTCATCGGCCTAGTACTTTTCGAGATCTGCTCCGGAAACGAAGTGCGCGTCAAAACGTCTAAATGGGTCATAGTTCTGAACCAGAAGTAGGTCAAAGTTCAAATACCCCAGAAAGCACAACTAGACCCCCTAGGGGTGTTGTGTGTGAAATTTGAAGACAATCGGACAAGTACTTTCAGAGATATGCTCCGGAAACGAATTGTTTATTGGACGGCCCAACGCCGTAACATCATCATTTTCTCCTCTGCGACCTTGCGTATTGAACTCAGAATAAAAATATTTTAACCTGTCCATTATCCACCTGGAAGTAACCCATATACCAAAAATTGTTATCCCAGCTTATTTTCTTACAAAGTTATAGGCAAAAGAAGAGGCAAAAAAAAACGTAGGTAGAATCCATAGCTCCCTCCGTCTCGCCTACGGTGACGGCGGGAGCTAATAAATAAAAATGTATAGTTAACCATATTTTGTCCCCTTTTCATGTCAGATGGTCGTAATGAAAGGGTTAACTTACCACATGATCGGGCATTGCAATAAATTACATTATTCACACCAGAAGTGTATAAATTATATCAATGTGCAATGCCTTTTACCGCCGAGTCCAAACATCTAATTTTATTAATACAAAATTTGCAATTTTTGGAGATAAATATTTTAGCCAAGACCTAATTGTTATATTGCGTAACATAACAGGGTTGTGCTAAGTGAGGCAGGGGTGGGGGAAGGTGGCTGGCCCTCCCGCGACAGACTGCTGGCATTCATGAACACCTACCCAGCTATCACGGGGCATTGACCCAATGTTGTTTTATTGTTGTGCCGACGTCGAAGACGGCGGGCCAGCATTAGAACAACAATGTGTCAATGCCTCGTGTCTGCTGGGTTGCGGTCACAGCTGATCAGCAAACACGAGTCATTGACACATCGTCTACGACCATGGCTCAGCTGTAAAACAGCATTGGCTAAAGGTCTCATTTTTGCAGGGAACACCGGCAACTCAATACCCTGACACAATGTTGGTTCAATGTTGGAAGAGTGTCATAGATGATGGCACAACATTTAACCAACATTGGGTCAGTGTAAGCCAAAAGGAGGCAGTGACATCAGCGGAAAGTTAGTATATATTTGACTTAAAAGTGAACAAATACGGCCTTTTGGCAGCGCTATGGCAGGAAGAGACGGGACGCCAGTTAAAAAGCAGTAAATGCCTAGTATACCAGGGAGCAGATATTGCCTTCTGACATTGCAGACAGAACAGATAGTAACGGAAGTTAACGACCGACGTTTGTGTGGAAAACCAGCTTAAAAGTTTGTCGAGTCGACAAACTAAAAACGTGAATGGTTCTTCCTGAATAACCATTGTTAAATTTCAACTAGTAAAAAAATTAACAAGACTACAGCCCGCCGGTATTATTGAACTTGTCCAAGAAATGACTATTAGCAACATCCAGAACAAATTTGTGCAGAATACATGAAAAACTTTTGAAGTTATCGCGCTCACAGAGTGAAATTAACTACGTAAAATCACAATAAATCGGCCATATTGATTTTTCAGCCATTATATAACTTGTCCGAAGACTGGTTATTAACATGCAAAGTAAATTTGAGTGCATACATGAATTTTTTTTTAAGCACTCACCAGGTGAAATTGGCGACGTAAAATCACAATAAATTTGTCAGTCAGTTATTAGTGAACATGACCGAGAGCTGGTTACTAGTAATATGCATAACAAACTTGAGCATGATACATCATGCGCACAAGTAAATGTAAACGTCGATGCTGACGCCGACCTTCAATTGCAATAGCCAACCTTTTTCAATTAAAGGAGGGGCTAAAAGGGTTCTGTTTTTTTTGTATAAAAGTAATTAGATCTGGCATTTTTTTGATGATATAAGAATATATAAGCATAAAAATAACTTATGTCCTGTATACACATATTTATTTGTCCTTGCACACCTAAAAGCTTCATAGCACGAATCATACATATGGAGAATGAGCACAGTAGAATAACGGGGTACATGATTACTATTGGATCTGTTCAGTCGGTATGCATCAACCGTTTGCCAGCTAAAACAACAATAATGTAATAACGCAAAACAGATTTCGTTGATGGAAGAAGTGAGTTAAATGTGAACCAAATAAATTATCTTTACAACCTCACGTCCATGGTATTAATCAATTCAATGGATAAAACGGAGCAGATGAGTGGAAAGGGGGCGTTGTTGAACAGTAAGCGACGCTGGACCAACAGTAAATCAACTTTGGTTTAACGACATTAGTACAACGACGTCTCGCGTTTAATGGCTACAATTTTACCGCCACGAGATCAATCTAATGATGCCTGAACAGCGTGGGAGATTAATATACGTCAAGTAGGAAGGTTTTATATTGGGTTGACGTCTGCCCACCAGTAGCCAACCTTGGGTCAACGTTTTTAGATTCCAATTAAATGATACTTCTCAGTTATATCGTAGTTCTATTGTGATATATAAATACGTTTTTGAACACACACAAAAAAGGGATATGCAGGCATACATACCTACACAAACGGTAAATTACATGTGTAACAGGTTTGGTTTTTAAAAGTGATGCTATTTTCATTCATTTGACACATGGAAGTTGCGTCGGAAAGGCCAGCTTCAAATGAGTGAAAAATGTCAAAATTGAAATTGAGCAATAAAAAGAAGTATTAATTAATAGAACAATGAACTACTTGTATCGAATCAAGGACATGAGATGGAACAACACAGTCTGACATATCTCTGATAGCGGACGTGATACCGCCTCAAATGTATATTATGTGTTTCTAAACGGTTGTCTTTAATTTAGGTTTCAAAGTGCAAATAACAATGTTTAATTGTTATATCTGTAATAGAACAAAATCAACGTTTCTACTCAGCTGAAATGTAGATATTAATGTTGTTCCCACTTGGACACAGACAAAATATATAAAACAGAATTAAACACCCGAGAGGTTTAGGCTGTCTTCACAAAAACAGATAAAATACTGGGTCCCATTAACCCTTCACCTGCTAGTAATGCATCTATGCACACAAAAATATTACAATTTAGCAAATAGTTTTAATTTTACACTACATAATATAATCCTTCCTGCAAATGGTGCATTCAACGAACACAAGACGGCATATGTACCGGTATGTAGACAAGAGCTGAACGCAAAATAATTTTCAGTACAATATTCTTTTTAAAATAGTGCCGGCACTGGCAGGTAAGTGTTCAGCAGGTGTTCGAGTCATGGGATAAGAATAACATCTGACTCAAAAGATAAAAATAACATCTGGATATTAAAAAAAAATTATTTATAAACAACACATATTTCGACGTAATCATCTGGCAATTTTTAAACTTTGTTATTCAACTTTGTTATTCACGCAAATGCATATTACGGCTATCGCTAATCTCGAGTGACATATTTATTGTCTCTATAAATAACGTTTTTTATAGATAAAATGTGGCGATTTTAAATTTAAATCAATATTCAATATAATAATTTATGTCATTTGAAATTAGGGTCAAGGCAAAGACAAAGATTCAAGTGGGTGAAAAATGAATTATCTAATTGGAGCTCAGTCATAGGGTTTAACATAACTGTACTAATTCTAATTTATTTCTTCGCAGCCACCAACAAACTGTTCATAAAGCGATTCACAGAAGAAACGTGCTACTCTTTGCCGATAGTGAGTTCGTCCTGCACAGTTGCAGCACCCAATGACGCAGTAAACATGAGCAGGTGAGCCTTAATGTTGGTCCACCGTCTGCGATGCTGGGCCAACATCAAATCAAGGTAGGGTTAGCTCCTCTTGTTCACTGGGGAATGCTTGTGAGTCAGATAATGTAGAGCCTATGGTGGTTTAATGTTGGCCTTATGCTGCTGGCCATATAAAGGTTGAACCCATCTAGGCTTCTGACTGTTATCCCCTTCAATAATACAGATGTTATTTAATCCAGTGCTACTCACGATAGACTTGCATGTCATTAGTGCCACCGGCTTTAGCATGTTGGATAAGTAAAACCAGTTCACATTTTAGATTAAAATGGGGTTTCTTTTACGAGTCGGTACATATTATGTATTGATGCTTTTCGCTCCCATTCTCTAATGTATGTGATCAACCATAAAAAGCAACGTTAATATACAACTGTATGACTTGTTTCGTGCTACGTCTTGTAAATGACAAATAAAATAACTAATGACCTAGGAACACAGTTCAGGTATTATAATAGCATCAATCAATGTTGATCATTGACCTTAGTTTTATAACAATCAGCAAAGCATTGTTTGGCATTTGTGTGTGAATGAGTTATTTGTATGTGTATGTTATGTATTTGCTAAAAGTAAGCAGTTACTTCTCAAATACTATTCACATATACAGCATTATCACAAGTAAATCAAATAACATGGCTGCATACGGTCAACAATAACAACTGAAGGCACCAATACTTTATACCATTAGACTTTTTTAGCTGTAGCATATGGTAACCCAAAACAAAAATAACTGCAGAAAAAAATGTGAATAACAAATCAACCAATAACGGAGACATGATTCATAATAGCTAACGAATAACTATTTGATATATCTTGAAAACTGGACAATATGAATTTTAAAATCTCAGAAATATGGCCAAGGTACCTAGTTTGTAAGAAAAATAATAACCTTTCTATTATTAGTCAAATAAAACAATTTTACATGCGATGAATAATCCCTTCTAAACTATTTTTTCAACATACTAAATATCATCTCAATGTTTCTAACGACCAGGTCTACAGTTGTTGGTCGTTCCTTACGCGTATGAAGGCGTATGGCACCTTGTGACCTGGCAGCCTGATGTGCGTCTGTCCTTTTAGATTGTTTTTTCTTCTGACCAGACTTTCCATCCGTCACAGAGTCTGTCTGTCCGTCTGAGCCACTATCACTGTGCTCACTGACAACAGAACCGACCTTTTGAGATTCTACATCAACAGTACTATCTACATCCATTGCTTTCTCCTTAGTCCCCATTTCTTGTGATGTTGATGGTTTCTCCCCCGTATCACTCTCTTTTGACTTTTCTACACTCTCTTCATTGGACACGTCTTTGACCTCTTTACATTCAGGAGTTTTTTGACTACTAGATTCAGTCTGTACACTTGGTTGATCAGAGTGTTTTTCTGATGATTTATCAGCTTGCATGTCCACCTTCTTTACATCTGGCGGCGTTTTGTCGGCAACAGAAGGCGATTCAGGAGGGGAGTGTGGCTCAAAGTAAGGATTACTCTCTGTTTCTGCTGGTGACTTCTTAGGTTTTGTGCTGCTGTCACTTGCCTCTCCTTCACTTGAGCTTGTTTTACGACGCTTCGTCGGCACCTCCCCTTTGAAACAAAAATATACAGGGTTGATATCAATTACTGCTGTATTGGAAAGCTGTTGGAAAGCAAACACAAGATGTTGACCTATTCTGCGTACAAAGCCAGAAGGTAGTAAATGCCTTCTTGAAAAGTAAGAAGTTATTGGCGTAAGAAGTTATTGGCGTTTGAATTTGCACAGCAG
The DNA here is from genome assembly GCA_964017125.1 of Flabesymbios commensalis. Taxonomy (NCBI): domain Eukaryota; kingdom Metazoa; phylum Annelida; class Polychaeta; order Terebellida; family Flabelligeridae; genus Flabesymbios; species Flabesymbios commensalis. The sequence continues at coordinate 32,508,928 of OZ024906.1, read as the reverse complement.
TATTGTTAGCTGAATGTTGAGCTAATGTCACGGGCGGTGGCTCAACATTAAACAAACATCGGGTCAATGTCTCATGTTGGCAGGTGTAGTTTTTCAATTACTTGAAGCTAGAAATTGCATCACCACTCCCATTATACGGCAGAAGGGTGTATCTCTACTTTTCATGAAAAATATTGAATAAAAAATTATATATTTATCTAAAAATAAATACTGATGTAAAGGGGTATCTCCTTTTCTTATGAATAATTATATGGCAGAAGGGCGTATATAGACACACAGACATACACCCTTCTTCCTCATGTAGTAGTAAATTGTTGCTTTACATCACTTTTCAGCACTAATGGCCATTAAATTAAGTTACAATGTAATATGATAAAACAGTGCAGTCCATTGACGAGATGAAAGATGTAGAGATGACGTGAGGGTGGGGTGACAGGGCATGGTAGGTTTTTTGAGAGTGCTTTGCTTCACTTGCCCAATAAGGGGTTCTGGACATGTCTAGGGGATTCACCCCTAGGCATGGCCAGACGTTCAGAGATTCGTGTTTTTTTTTGTTCAAAAGCGGCTCCGCTATCCCCAGGATAGTCCCCAGAGTAACAATAGCTAAGGGAAACTCCATTTATCCCACGTGTGAGCCATAATGTCAAACGCTCTTATTGCCAGTTGTTTCGAGGCTACCACGGCCAGCATCAGTGCCTGCACTGTAGAGACACTGCACTGGCCCTTCTGCCATATAACAGTGTATCGAGATACGCCCTTCTGCCATACAACTTATCCACTGAGATGTATAAGTATTAGAAAAACATTTAATGCAGGCCGCCCAATTATTAATTGTATGTATAATTAGAATAACTAGCTTTACTGCAACCTTACTGACACTGGGCAGTATTTATTTTACCATCTATTTATTGTACAAACAATATGTAACAGTTCCATGGCAAAAGGGCGTATATTGAAAAAAATTATTTTTTACCTATTTAAAAAAATCTTAATTTAAAGGGACATGTCCTGAACTAAAATCATTAAAAAATCGGTGATTTTATTTTAGCTTAATAATATGGCCATATGATGTAAACATGTCCATAGACTAGAACTGCAAAAGTTTTTTTGAAAATTTTTTGTGCTGCGCATTCACCAGTTAGGCTAGATATAGAGACGAAATTCCTGATTTCTAATTATTGACAACCATGTAAAAAATAAGAAATACGGGAATTTCGTCTCTATATATCTAGCCTAACTTGTAAGTGCACAGCACGAAAATTTAAAAACTTTTGCAGTTCCAGTCTATGGACATGTTTACATCATATGGTCATATCAAAAAGCCAAAATAAAATCACCGATTTTTTTATGATATTATACCTGGGCATGTCCCTTTAAACAAAAGGACAAGAGTATTTGATAATGCATCAAATAGTTTCACTGCATTACATAAATTCTGCACCATCTCAACACAAAATCAGCTGCGTCTCAAAATGACTGAAAACAGAAAAATGCCATTCCTGACTTTACCTTCATCTGCACTTGGTTTGGGTCTGTCTCGTGGAGATTTGCTCTGTGAAGGTTGTGGGCTGGTTTGGGGAGGTGATGCCCGCTGCTGCTGCACAGATTGACACACTTGCTGGATGTACTGTAAGCTCTCCATCAATTCTGAAGACAATTCCCGCGGTCCGTGGACGGAGAATAACAGCAACCAAGCCCGCAAATCCTATCAAGTACAGATAAAAAAAACCTTCATTTATAATAGCGGAGGATTCATAAATTTTTATGTGTTTATGAAAAAATGTTTACAAAGCTCTATTGATACCTTTTTAGAGGGATGGGTCCATATCCCACAAAGACATTACCCAATGCTGGCCCACTGTCTGTGACACTGACCCATAAGCCAATCATTGTGTTTACACTTTGTGATTGCTGGGATGTAATATATGAAAACACGCAATTGATACACAGATTAAAACAAAGAGGACTTCATTCCCCACACTGTATTGTGACAGAAACATACAAAAGACATATCTAGGCTTACACCCTCTGGGTGATGTGTCAAGTATGTAAGAAATACCCGAAGGCTTTCAGAGATATGCTCTGTAAATGATACTGTTACTCCTTAGCTTTAAAACTATATTGGCTGAGAGACATAGGTTAAAAATAGGTCAAAAGTCATAACCCAAAAAGGCACATAATGTTGGTGATGTGTGTGCAATATAAAAGGAAGCCCCCAAGGGGTTTCAGAGATATGCTCCAAAAGGCTTCACTCCAAAAGGCCAATCTACACCCCTTAGATGTTCTGTATTAATCTAGATTGTTATTAAGCAGCATTTACATGTCAATGCTCAGTAGAGGGCTAGAGCGTCGGGATGACATCACAACGTTCTGCCGGTCACCTACAAGCATGATTCACATGTCAGGCATATTAAAGTTCTGTTAATAATGACAGAAAGTGTGCCATTTTGAATTTGATATATCCCTTCCTGAAACCGCACATTTTGCTTTAATAGTAATTGTCTAGCTGTCTGGCACTGTTTCCCAGATAAAAAGGCATATTAACCCTTACAACGCTGAAATATTTTTGACATAAACCAAGGAAACCAAAGAGTTTTTTTCAATTTTAGATCATCATAAATGTCTTAGTTTGCTCTTTCTGCTTCATTTGAATACCTATGTTATGGGTCTACGGCCAATAATTTTTCACTGAAAAGTGAACTTGACCTCCAGACTAGTGCGGTGCACATGTGGTTAAAAATGAAGGCCCTGAGTCGAAGCATTATGCCATTATCACGGTGAAAAGCCAATTTGGTTTTCATGACCGGGTGACATTGAAATAAGGTCAAGGTCACTGAATATCGAGCATGTCTTTCAGATTAGTGCGGTGCATGTGTAGTTAAAAAATGAAGGCCTTAAGTCAAGGCGATATGAAGTTATGGCGCTAGCAAGCCAAGTTGATTTCCTTGACCTTGTAAATAGTTTAAGGAAACTGAATATCGAACCTGACCTTCAGCTTAGTGTCGTAAACATTTGATTAAATATAGAGTCCCTAAGTCAAGGCAGTGTGAAGCTATGGCGCTAATAAGCCAATTCGGTTTCCGTGATCTATTGAACTTGAAATTAGGTCAAGGTCACTGAATATCTAACTTGACCGTCAGATTAATGTGCACACTCGGTTAAAAAATAAAGACCATAAGTCAAGGCATTATGAAGTTATCATGCTAACAAGCTACTTTGGTTTCTGTGACCTGTTAATCTTGAAATTAGTATGGTGCACATGAGGTAACAAGAGGCCAGCTGGCCACCATAATCCCCACCCCACCGCATGTTAGAAATTTGACAAGGTGCATCTTTACCTGAAGTCTCACATTCAATATTAGCAACCATTGATGTAAATTATAACAAGAGCGTGGGTTTGGAGAGTAATGCGTTAACGAGAGGCAGACTTGGACAATTTGAATCCTACTAGGCTCATTTGATCGAATGACACCGACAAGCCTCAAATTGTACAAGTACTAGTAGTAGGGCCTAGACATTGTCTGACCAAAAACATCCTATTACCATTATCAAAATATAGCTTTTAAAACACTTAATGTGTTAGAAAAGCCGGGTTCAAATGAGCGTTTAACTAGCAGGGCTCAAATGAGCATTTTAATAATAGAGCTCAAGGAGAGTTTGGATAGCAGGGCTCAAATGAGCTTTTGACCAGCACAGCTCAAATGAGCGTTTTGACTAGCAGGGCTCAAATGAGCATTTGAATAGGAGGGCTCAAAAGAGCGCTTGATTAGCAGGGCTCGAGTCAAATGAGATTGGAATAGCAGGGATCAAATGAGATTTTGACTGGCAGGCTCAAATGAGTGCACTATATATTTTTAATTTACCCCATTTATCCTGTATATCAGTTTATCCAGCTGTCTGTCTGAGTCTACATCCTGCAAACTCTGTCTACTTGCTGATAAAGAATCAACTAGGTTGTCCAGTAAGTTTTGTCCTTGATCATTTAGGACCTGTCCATAAACCTGTAACAAACATTGCATTCATGGATGAAACCTGTAACAAACTACCCTGAAGACATCGCAAGGCTCCGACTCAGATACCTCCATTTTAATTAGAATAATTATACTACGATCACTAGATTTCAACAGCTGCATATATATACATATATACCTATATATACTTATAGATACATACATATATATATATATATATATATATATATATATATATATATATATATATATATATATACATATATATCTGTGTATATATGTAAATATATTAAGGATTTCCCTTTTTTTAAATTAAAATATTTAAATAGGACATACATTACTTCCATTGATTCATTGTTAGTTTAATAATGAACTATACTGTCTCCAATGCTGGCACAAAATTCAACAAATATAATATAATTATTTCATATTTATATTTTTCTAGAAATTAAAATACCTTTGGAAAAAAGTTGCAGAAGAACTGATTGATGTGTGGGTTGTTAAGAGACTGTCTCTCATCAAGCAGTACAGCGTCAACATAGTCAATAAAGGAGCTACAGTTACAGAGGGCAGATATACACCTCTTATCCATGTGCTCGGATTGATAGATCTCGCACCATAGCTTAGCAAAGTAAGGCATATGTAGGGGCACTCCCTCATAGGCTACCATGGCGCTCAGGTTCACTACTGACTGAGTGACATTCTGGTGGTTAGCGGCCACTCGCATTAACAAGTCCACAAACAAATGATAAGGTGAAAAGAACTCTATCAAGGCTGCGTCATAAGCTTCATCTACTCCCTGTAGAGTGAAATAAATAAAGTATTCAAATGCTAAGAATGTGTGAGATAAAATTGAACGAAAGAAGTTCAAAAAAAGTACATGAAGGTCATAAATAAATACAGTTAGTAATCCCTTAAATCAATTTTTCAGTAAATTTCTCGATTCAGCATTTATATCTTATGACAGCGATAATTGACTCATATTAAGCATTACAGTGATGAACAAGAGGACTGAAGTCCTATATCATCCCCCGCCATAAATTAGGTTAGAGTTATTGCGGTCACAAATCATATAACCATTGTAAATATTTAACCCTTTTAGTGTGGGAAACAACTTTTGACTTCGTTTTCAGCACTGAAAAGGTTAAATATGAAACTAACTGCTTGTTCAAAGCTTGGAAATATTTAACTAAACAACCTCTTCTTCTAAGGCTGGGATCCCACCTATTAATTTAATAAGTTGGTGTCAAACAAGTAAAATTTATCCTGAAATTTAAAACATGAATGAATAAACAATGAATGTTATGAATTTTAAAAAATCAAGAAAGGTAAAGTAGTTATGCCTGCTTAAAATAAATTTGATATAGTAACAAACAGTTTTTAAATAGTTGCAGTAAGAAATGAGAAACTTATCACTATCAAAGATACTTGAAGAAATAAATGTATAAGATACAAGACCTAATATATGTATATAATATGTATTGTATGTGAAACTTTAAAGACTAAGTTATCATATGACATGCAAATTAAAATAAAGATAACTTTGACATACCCTTGATGCTTCAAGCTGGTTGCTATGTAGAAACATCAGAAACTGTGGACGGGGTGGACGAATGTTGGTTTTGTGAAGCAGCACTCGTTGCCCACGCTTTGGAAAGTAAGGTCCCAATGAAACTACAAATAATAATAGAATACATTACACTCACGATGCTGGTCCTATAGTGCAATGATTACCTAGAAGCCCATTCTGATGTCAAATATCACTGCCAGATGGCAAGACAACATAACATAACAGCTATAAAATAAACTAGACCTACATTTTGCAGTAAATTGTGAATATATAATACATGTCATCACCTTCAATTCCACTTTAAATCAATAGATATTTATTCCCCCCCCTCCCATAAAAAAATGAACCAATATGTTATAAAAAGCTACACACTGTTGAGTGAAAATTCCACCCCCCTTAAATAATACCTGCAAAACAAAGGTTTTTTTAAATGAGTCCACTTCACCTGCAAAAAACATGGCTCGGTGTTTTAAAACAAGGCCCGTCGGCGACGGAAAAAGGCCTCAGCCTCTAATCATCATTTAAAAGTGAAAATCATTTGAAACAAGAGCACATTCAACAATAGCTAAAATTTGACGATCGGAAGTGGTCACAATTCGGCTATTTTGAATTTTATCATGTTGAAATTTTTTCATGGTATATCCCTACCTGGAACTGCACATTTTGTTGTCCAGTTTTCCAGATATTATGCATATTAAAAAAATAATGGCCGATAATCAGCCATTTTGGGCGCCATGACCTAGTTTCTGTGCCAAATCTTGCCCAATTTCGAACTCATCCGAGCTATTAGTGAAATTGATATCTGGTATAAATTTTGGAGTGAAACATAGAAAATTGCTGAGTGAATCGCGTTAATGAGAAAATTTGACGATCTGAAGCGGCGGCAGGTCGGCCATTTTGAATTTTTTAATGTTGAAATTTTTCATGGTATATCCCTACCTGGAACTGCACATTTTGTTTTATAGTAATGGTCTAGCTATCTGGTCCGGTTTTCCAGATATTAGGCATATTAAAAACTAGAGTCTGACGGCACTGAAGTAGAGCTTGCGTCGAGCTTCAGTGTTATTGTTTTACGGACAGCTAAAATGGAGCTGTCTCACAATAATTATTAAAGCTGCTTAACTGTTTTGCTTATTTTAATCAAAAGATTGAAGTCATAGAAAATGGTGTTAAATTATTATTTAACTGTTTAAAGTATTAAAACACAGTGAGGGTTTCTGAACTCTGAACTTTAAAGTCTGAAGTCCAAAGTCTGAATCTTTAAGTCTGAAGAAATGTGAAGTAGCCTATATTGTCCAAATTCTAAAATTCAAAGACCGAAGTTCAAAATCGTAAGGACGATGTCTGTCCGAAGTAGGCCCTATATCCAAAGTCTAAAATCTGAACTCTAAGTCTGAAGTTCAAAGTTTGAAGTTCTAATTCTGATGTCAGAAGTTCGAAGTCTGTCCGAAGTCTTAAATCTGAAGTGTGAAATTCAAAGTCTAAAGTCCAAAATCCAAATCCTAATGTTCGAAGTCTGGCCGAGGTACAAAGTCTGAAGTAGGAGTCTGAAAACTGTCTGAAGTTTGTCTGAAGTGGTCTGCATGATAGCGATCACCAGTGATCAGCAGTTCTCCTGATCCTCATAACGTATATTATAATGTATTTCATGAGCTTATTTGGTTACATATGTATGTTTGTTTTTGTTGTGTGACAATTGGTAGTCTGATGTACGATGTCTGACGAAATCTGAAGGTTAATGTCCGAAAACTGTCTGAATTATGTCCAAAGTCTGAAGTCAATAGTATGTCTGAAATCCGAGTCTGAAACCAAAGTTTGAAGTCTGTCAGTTGTATGTTGTCTAAGTCTGAAACCGAAGTCCAGAGTCTAACACCCAAAATTTGAAGTTGAAAGTCTGAAGTCGAAAGTCTATCTGAAGTCCGTTCAAAGCTTTTTGCAATTATTATAACTTTGTCATACAATACCAGTATTATATATTGTGTGTTTGTAGATTAGGCCTAATTATAACAATAGCAGGCCAATTGTACCAATAAACCTGCATATTCCTATAATTATTTTAGGCCTAGTCAAATTTTCATTTCTCCGTTTTTTAATCGAGGTCTACTATATTACAATCTTATCCGAAGATCATATCAGAATATATGAATAGGCGAAATAATATTTCAGAATGAGATTATATAGACTAACATTCAATTAACAAACAATATAAAATGCAAACACACGTGTAGGGCTACATGTATTTAATATACAAACGACTAGGCCTACCTCTAATACAATTTATACTATTTAGAATTATATTGATCAGAATTTAATTGGACAGTCCCTCCCCATGTGCAGCAAAATTTCGTCACAGACACCTCCAGGATAACCGGAGCCGCTGGCTATGTACCAAACAAACACAATGAAAATTGTTGGAGCTGTTAGTTTCTCAATGATGGGCCAACGACGGCGACGTGTATGCTGGCCTAGCATTGAAACAGCATAGGTAAAATGTCTTGTGTAAGTGTTTGCTTGGCCCTAGCAAAAAAAATATCCCCCATGAACTGCTTGTCGCGCTTTTCAAGTAGACAGAGAATGGAGGCAGAATATTATAAAGACATAATTATAACACGACTGTATCTGCATAGATACAGATCCCGGGATACAGATACATGATAATGTAGCCTACTACCTTGTGTTTTCTGGGCAGATAGGAAGACTGCATAGTATTTCTACAGATCTGTAGAAATATCATGGAGTCCTACCAGCAAACACGAGGCATTCACTCAATACTGTTTCAATGTTGGGCCAACTACGGCGACGCTGGCCAACATTGAAACAACATTTGTTGAATGCCTTGGTTGACAGCATTGGTTGTGTAGCCTTGTTTGCTGGGTGGTGTCACTGTGTAGAGGCCTAATGCATGTGCCGTGCATACTTGTAAGCACTCTGCTTGTTGGTCTACAGCTAATGTCTCTCAGCGGGGTCATGCGTGACGTCACCGAACTGACCTAATTAATCAACTGGACAGAGGCAGGGGACTTGCTGACCCAATGAACTGTATATACATGTAGTTCACTTGAAGAAAGTTAGATATGCTCTCAGCTCAACGAATTTAACGTCATTGTCGTGGAATAAATCGACACTAAGATACATTAAGCCCAGACAACTGGAACAGTAGAGCTTCGCTCTACTAAAAAAATGGCCGATAAACATAAAAAATTGTTGAGTGAATCGCGTTAACAAGAAAAATTGTCGATCGGAAAAAAGTCAAGGTCATAGGGGTCACAGAAAGGTCAAATGTGAAATTAGTCAAGCTTTAGTCATGATTAACCTGTATGTGAAGTTTAATGTGCATTGCAGTTATGCGGAACAAGTTATAGTGCTAAAAGTGGCGGACAGACGGACCGACGGACGCGCCTGGTGACGACAATAGGCATCCGCAAAAATTTTGGAAATACAATTCTAAATTTAAAATAAAATCTTTAAAAACCTCACCATGATAACTAATTAAACTTCCTCAAAAACATGAAAAATTTGGAAGGCTACAAAAGACACCACAATAAATATGCAAAACATCAATAGAACCAAGGACGACCCAAGAGCTCACAATAGATAGCCATAGCAAAACAGAAACAGAAAATGGTTTTTTACCTCATTTGAATCTTAGGACCTCTTGGTTGATAGGTTTAATTAAAATTTAATAAGTATTGGCCAAAGAACGGACATCCATTTACAAAAGACACCACAATAAATATGCGAAACATCAATAGAACCAAGGATGACCCAAGAGCTCACAATAGATAGCCATAGCAAAACAGAAACAGAAAATAGTTTTTTACCTCATTTGAATCTTAGGACCTCTTAGTTGATAGTAGTCAGGGGGCCAGGAGCTGAACCTGGAAAGTGGGTCCAAAGTTTTTTTCTCAATGTTTTCATGTTATATAGGTATTGTTCTCTATGAAACCGCGTGATGGCATTCTCACAGCATTGAGCATTTTGAAATAACGTGTTTTACAATTTTTCGCCCATCGCGGTACAATATAATGGTTTTACGTGATCGGGAAAAACAGAAAATCACTTTATATATTGACATAACTGATAATTATTAGTTTTACCGGTTGTATATTGATGTATATTAATAATAAATATCATTGGGTCAAAGGTCAAGGCTATAATTCAAGGTCAAAGGTCACAAAATCAGGTCAAACATGCCTAATTCAGTATCGTTTGTAGGCCCTATATTACATCCCCCCCCCCCCCACACATTTGTATGTGTTTCTATAGCTGCACCTGTAGTGATTGTCTTATAATAATGAAGTGTCATGATCTCTTTAAACTAGGTAACCTGTCGCTCACCTATTTTCGCTCCTCTAGGTCACAACCCAAATGTGGCATACTTGACCGTATATATTTGCTGGGATGAGAAAGATAAGGGGATTATTATATTGTTTGAATTATATTGTATGGTGCAGTCAACATGATTCACTAACCCAATGTTGGGCCATTATCTGCGACGCTGGCATTGATCCAAATCAACGCTTCTCCAACGTTTAGATGCCCGGTCGCTATTGAGACACACGGAGGAAATTTGTGGGCCCTAATTAGGTAAAGTTAAATGCCAATTGGCCAGCCTCTGTGTCAAGGCATATGATTGTATTGTGCAAAATATGAAGTTGGTTCATCAATGACAAAGTGGTTTGAATTTAACTGTGACGTATATATGTTCCGTTCGTGTGGTATAACAGTTTAACAGATGAGTAAATAATTCATGATATTTAACCTTTTTGTTTCTTTTTTAAAGTTCCAATATCACAGCATATCTATATCTGACTATATGGATACATCAATTATCAATATGTGGTGTAATAATTCAGGTTACTGTACCTGCTAAACTACTGTACCTGCTAAACTACCAACATTGTACGTGATAGTTATTTAAAATAAATAGTTCTTTATCCTATGTTAAGTTAAATAATCGGCAATGACACCACCACCTTCGACATCATTTTTGCCATTTGCTATATATTTATATTAAAGTTACAGCTACCATCCTGTTCATTATTTGTTTCATCATATTTGTTAATGCAGTACTAGTATGCATCATATTCTTAGACAATGGCATTCCTGCTCTGCTGCTTCCACATCGAACACTATCACATGGTTCTTACTGGAGCAACCATATTTTATTTTTTGGTTATGTAATTAGGGACCAGTTGAGATTCAATCTGGGACCAGTTGACTTCATTCAGGAACTGTAGTTGAACATAACATATTCCCATCTATGCTCCGTTCATATGCTATCGGATCTAACTTCTGTGGCTCAAGCATCAAGACATTCTTCACCGGAAATGTTCCTGGAAGGCTTTCTCAGTTGATGGCAATTATCATAATTATCAACAGGTGATGGGAATATCAATATTTGTCTCCTAAAGCTGTGCAGCAGATTGGTCTATGATTATGTATATCACAGTTTAATATGCCGAATACCCCCTGTAAAGGTGCACTATATGCTGTGATCACCTCCTTCGTGATTAGCGTCTTGTTATACCAATGACTTTCGGAATTTTGATATTTAGATCGGTCCTGGTATTAAGAGTGTGCATGTGCTCTTGTGTATGTTTTGAATAAGCCCTTCATCCTGTTGCGGGTCATGACATATTCAGATGAGCTGTTATTACTAGCAGCAATTAAGAAAGCTGTTGAAACAGGGATATGTTTCAACTTAGATACCCTACATCTGGCTATTCGTGCTCAAAATTTAGTGCTGGAATTGTAGTAACGCATATAGAAGACTAGATGTAGTGTCATTATCTTGGAAAGCAACATGTCGCACAGCAAGCGCAGAGCGCAATTTAAAGTATGTTAACATACTAAGTTAATTTAAATATGCACAAGAGACATAGGTTTAATAAAATAAATGTCTCAAATGTACATTTAAAGGATCTGCTAAATTACAACTTTATCGGCATATTCTCATTCTGACTTGCGAGATAAGACACGAGATACGGGATAGCTACTGGCTGATTCAACACCTCATTTAGACCACCGCAACACTCTGTGCGCTGAGGGCGCATCAAAATTACTTAAATTATAAAATGCTTCTGTTTTCCCAGGATCCTTGCCGCCCTTGCCAACCAGACATCTGCAATGAGTATGATATATTAATGAAGAATTGGAAAGGCTAAAAGCAGCTTTTAAATAAGCTTTGTTGCCTTTATCTCACTCTCAGCACCCTTCGGGTGCTAGGGTTGACTCATCATCGCATTATCTTGTGTAGCATTGTTTTGTTTGCCTAAATGTAAGTCTGTACCACGGTACTGATCCTGCCATCAGAGTTGTACACCGATGGCACCCACGAAGAGATGTATACCACCAACCCGGGGATATGTCTCTGATGAAACCAATTATCTGGATACACCCAAAGGACGTCTGTCATAATTTTATACAGTTGCAGATTTGATTTCATAATTGTAAATTGGGGCCTGTCGCCAATGACTGGAAATGTGTCATATCAGTCACAGCAGGGTCATGGTGTGCATGTGGCATATCAATATGTGGTAAGCCTATACAATTATGTATAATTATGCTACGATCGTGTTTTGAGTTTCACACACTGTCTGCTTTTCTACAAATTATTCGGTTTGACGATTTGCAGATTTCATGAAAAAAATGCAAATAAAATTGACCCTTCATTGGCCCTTCTCTAACATGTTTACCTCGCTCTCTTGGTTTAGTGGCAACTCTGGTAGAGCGAAAGACGCAGGCATGTCACATTTTTTTGGATCATAGTATCTGATAAAAACGTTATCGATATCATGATAATCTGCGGTCGTCTTGATCCCTCTTTTGAAAACCTTTTAATTGTTGTTTCATCGCGTTTAAAATAAAACATAAACTGTGGGTGGGTCATTCGCTGCTGAGCCCTCTTGGTCTGAATTATTAATCACGACAAACAGTTAGCATAAGTAATTCCAAATAAATGCAAATAATTTTAAATTTATTTTGCTTCACAAAGCATAACACCCAGCTGTGGTTACATTATCTGTCATCAATAGAAGGTGCACTCATACTTTGCAACAGGGGTATAATGTGATAGGTACGACTTGACATATCACCAAATAGAACTAGACAGTCAGTCAGGGACTGCAAACCTCCGCCGCAGTGATTGTGGACTGGATCCGGATCGTAAACTAATCCGAATCATTTCCAAATTTAATGGATGGTTCTTTGGCCCGAGACACACCTCTTGTAAACGTTTCATGAAAATCCATTTTTTACTTTATAAATAATCCTACTGACGGACAGACAAACCATCGCGACCAAACACATAACCTCCTTTGGCGGAGGTAATAAACCACACAATGATTTCTTTCAAAAAATATATAAATCTATGAACAAATACTTTGATGTTAAGTGTTAACACCATTGGATGACGTAGTATACAGAATTTTAGAACGTATGGCCAGAATTATACATTATATATCTCGTCGATATATATAAAAATATTAATTTTTGCGGTACGTATGTTTTATAGATACTCTGCGACATCATATTCAGGTTCGTAATGAAATTCCTTTCATTTTGATAGGTCACACTCTTATATTATTGTGAAATTTGAGGTTTTTACACTGGTAATTATGTTTATGAAAGGCCTTGGAATCAAAGGGTTCACATAACTCAAAACTTCTGGTTCAATCAATTTGTACAATTATGGATTCACTTTTGTTAACACTGGAGATATACTATTTCCAATGATGGCAAATATAGATAAGGTTAGTGCTTTATATACATATTTATATTTTTCAAAACGTGTAAAACTATTATTTTGCGTCCCGATCGACGCGATTTTATAAAACGTGTTATATAAAAATGCTCAATGTTGTGAGAATGCCATCATGCAGTTTCCTTGAGTACAATACCTATATAACATGAAAACACAGAGAAAAAAACTTTGGACCCACTTTCCAGGTTTGACCAAAAATATGCATTTGACCCCCTGACTATAGGTTTAATTAAAATTTAATAAGTATTGGCCAAAGAACGGACATCCATTTACATTCAACATCACTTCAAGGCTGGAGACTAGATATTTCTCACAATGAATGAGGGCCCTTTGAAAATGCAGGCTAAATTGCCTTAGTGCTAAAATTACATGTTGAAAGAAATCTCCAGCCTTTCTTGAATAACAAATCAAAATGGGCCGGAGGCACTGTAGTCAACAGAAAATGTGTTGGCGCACAACCACAGCAAAAATAATTATCTCCTACTATCAGAGGATAGAAGAGGATAGTAGAGTAGCCTTATAAATAATGCTAAAAATGTCAGCACAATTATCTATAAAAGTTTAATCAAATAGTTATTCAGATTATGTTACTAGATGTATAACTGCTACAATATAAATTCGTATTGCTAAATTTTTTAAATACCTGGCATGTTACTTTCTTGGAAATTATGGTGACATTCAAGTAAATATGGCACAATAGTCTGTAAGCATTCATCCTGATAATCTAGAACCATTTCTCGCAGAACATCTGCAACAATACAAAAAAAAATATTGGACATGCTATATTCATACAAATAAAACCCCACAATAATTCAAAACACAAAAATTTGAATAATAAATTGTATTAAACAACTTTTATTTGTATACCTAAACACAAAGATCGTATTTCAGCAGGTGTATATGAATTGAGTAAAGTCAGCAGCTTGCGACAGAATTCCATGCGATCCTTCCAGCCGTAAAGGTGCTGTTTCACTTCTAAAAATATCAGAAGAAATTCAATGGCGATTAAATTTTATTTAAAACATTCAATTCCAACTTTCGGATTGCTACATTCCTATAATACAGTAATTGACAATGATTGAACAAGAGGCCAGCCGGCCACCATAATCTCCCGACGTGATAGAAATTTTTCTAGATGCATCCTTCCCTGATCACTCACATTCAGATTTACGTTAATGGTCTAATTATTTAGCACATTATTATGATGTATAAACTTCGTTTGTCCTGCCAATAAATGCATTTTGAATTGAAAAATGTATATTACAGATATTAAATTTAATGATGATCTTAAATCTGCCATTTTTTAATTAGATCAAGTTGGATATTTTCAGGGCATATCCCTCCCTGAAACACACCTGGAGAAACCCTATATACATCCCTACCTGGTGAACATTGTGTACAAGTTTGAATGAAATCTACTCTAAACTCTGACAATTTAAATTAAAAATACACTTATAATTACTGGCGCAACAGGTTGTAGGCCTACTCTGCCCTGAGGAGTACTAATACGTTTATACCCACTACCTACCTTTTTTGTCCTGAATATGCTGGCGTGCTGTCTTCAGACCAGCCAGCATTAGACTGAGAAGATCCACTATATCACCAGCCACGTGACAAGCTGTCGCCTCATGATGCATCAGATGCAGAGTGTTCATGGCCTGTTGTAAACAGAAAAAACATTGGGCAAAATAAATAACTGGTATGTACCGAGTGAACACTACGTACCTGACTTTTTAGAAAACATAGTTTACTCTCTAAATAAACATACTTATTTATTGGCTGATTTAGATTTTTATATATAACATGGTCATCATGATACAATACTAAATAAGATACAAAATACATGTATTACAGGAGATGTACGTCAGGGGATGCTTAGTAAGTCGCTCTCATAATTTAACCATAACTTAAGCATAAATTATATTTAAAATCTGCTATTCAGAACAAAAGTATCTACTCAAATTAAAGGGACTGGCCCAGGCTAAAATCATAAAAAAGTTGGTGATTTTATTTTGGCTCCTTAATATGACCATGTCACGTAAACATGTTCATAGACTAGAACTGCACTGCGTATTTCTAATTTTTGAAATGGCTGTCAATAATTAGAAAGCAGGAATTTCGTGTCTATATCTAGCCTAACTGGTGAATGCGCAGCAGAAAAATTTAAAAACTTTTGCAGTTCTAGTCTATGGACATATTAAGAAGCCAAAATAAAATCACCCATTCTAGCCTGGGCCAGTCCCTTTAATCATAAATGCAATTAAATGACCAGTTATAACCGTTTTAGTGTTCGAACATTTGAAGCTGGAAATTACATAAGCGATGCAAGGCTCAATTGGCCTAGATAAATAAAAACTATCCAAGAAATGCAGCAGCTAAAACCAGTTAATAAATGAACAGAAATTAAATTTCAATATCAAATATATAATTATCAAACAGTAAAACAACCGTATAACCATTTAATGATGATAACTGGTCAAATACAAATGTATAAGATTACAAAAATTCGCACAAACCTCATGAAGGACAGGTAATCCTTGCAAAGACAAAACTAGCAATCTGTCTTCAGTTGTTTCAACTAACACCTTCAGCGCACTGAAACAGACCACACATATCACATTACAGATTTTTAATTTAGTGTTGTGAATTATTTTTGAAAATAACAGGGTATACAGCAGACAAAGTTATGGCAATAGAAAATTTTCTGAAGAAGTACTGGTGACTGTAGAATTTTTATACAATTTTATTAAGAAATTACATACCATGCCTTTTCAGTTATGCAAATTAGGAGAGGCGGGATGAGAACAGTTTATGAAAAAAAACTGGTATCTGGCATCAGTATCTCAAATTCTTCAATAATTATAACAAGATAAATCAGTCTTACACCAAGTTTCCACCATATCAACCCTTTACTCACCTGAAAATAAGCATGTTTTCATTCGCTGTGAATTGCTACTCATTTGTATGAAATTATAATATATCAAAATGCAAGATTAGAACGTCATCGTTTCAATGGGTTGTATCATTGTACATGTAAAGATAAAAATGCATCACCAGCAGCTAAAGGTCTAAACATTCAAAATAAGTGAGATATCATACTTGATAATAGATTGCCACGCCTGCCGAGGCTCCACTTTTTGTAGGTACAGCTGTATAGTGGTTCTTCTAAACACTGCCACCGACTTCAGCTCATCCTCTGACATATCAGGCTGTCTCTTTGCCATCAGTTGCAGTATTCGAAAAAGCTCCTCCACTGCCTGTATTCAGGACAAAGATCACATTATAGCTGTAAATCACATTTGAAGCGATAAATCACATCAGAAGTGGTAAATCATAATTGAAAAATATGGCATCTGCCGCTGCTACAAGTCGAGGCCAAGCCAACCTTCGCGCCGCCGTCAAAAACCAGCAGCACCACTCAGCCCTGGCTGATCTCAACCCCGCATACGCTCAGAACTAGCCAAGAACACCTCACATGAGCTAACCCTGGTTATCGTGAACAGATGAGGTAAATCAGATTAGAAATTTATGGTAAATGACAATAAAGAAGTGATAAATCATACCAGAAATAGTAAATCACATTCAAAGTGATAAAGCACATTAGAAGTGGTAAAGGACATAAGAAGTGGTAAATCACATTATGACTGGTAAATCACATTAAAAGTGGGGAATCACATAAGAAGTGGTAAAACACATCAGAAGTGGTAAATCAGATTAGCAGCAGTAAATAGTATTGGAGGTGATAAAATCACATTACATGACATTACAAGAGAGAAATCATATTAGAAGTAGTAAATTACTTTGAAGTGGTAAATCACATAAGTGGTAAATTACATTAAAAATATGGTAAATTACAATGGTGGTAAATAAGATTAGAAATTGTAAAATTTAAAAAAAGGAAAAAAACCCCACACACCGTCAATGTTGATTTTTTTAAAGATGGATGTCACCTGTTATCTGAGGAGCTGTACTTAATGATGACATAAAACAGGGGTGTGGTCAAGGCTAAACCATAATGACAGCATGAATAACATAAAACTGATTGAAAAATCAAGTGCTTCTGCATATGTCCAACTCACCGCCGTGTATTGAGCAGGATACGGTGTGATGTTTTGAAAAGCCCACTGTATGTTGGTGTGATGCGCCAGTTGACGAGTGAAGGCCGGTGATTCCTGACAACACATCCTCAAAATACCATAGTAGGCTGGTAACATGGCTCGATTGAACAGCACAACCTCTTGGTCTTCATGATCAGCTCTGGTAACAAGAAATAAACATTCTGAGAATAGCAGTCATTTAAAAAAAAGATGCTGATATCTCATTAATGATAAGAAAAAATGTCTTTTTTAAAACTTAGCTGAAATAATGACTGCCACAGCTCGTGGCTACATTCAAATGTTTTGGATTAAATAACGTAATTATTATTGAAATACATCTTCAAAGAGTGACTAATTTATTTCAGACTAAGGCACAATTTATATTTCTCAGAATACTTACAAGATATAATTGAATGCTATGTGTTTTGTAACTAAAGAGTTTGTGATTATAAGCCTGACATTTTCTGCACAATCCAAGCACACCTTGTGCCAAAAAATCAACAAAGCCTGAAAAGATAAAACATGGTGGAAATACAATATTGATTGTATCATTAGAAGACATATAAATATAATTTACTGTATATTGCCAGCTAGTAACCACATCCTCGTTAAAAAACGCAACCCAAACTTTTTAGATTTACCTAGCATTTTTTTCAATGGTGTGGAGTTTCAGAGAATCTCTTTACAAACTGCATCCCAACTTTAACGTATATAACAGGGCCTCTGTAATTTCTCAGGTCAACACACACAGCTTGGCAGGACAGTGTTATTGTAGGCTATTCCAGAGTATAAATAACTTTGTCCTTAATAGAGGTTGCATCACGACAAACATGTTTAATGTTGGGCCAGTATCGCAGATGGGGACCATAATTAAACCATTTGTGACGCAACACCCCGAAATCAGGCTGAGTGCGGAAAAATTATTTTTGAGGTTTTTGCCGTTCTAGAAAGCACACATTGTCCTGATCATTTTGGTATAAATTTCATGAAAAACGGTTTGATACTACCGGAGTTACAGCCAATTGAAAAAATTAAGTGCATCTGTAATTAAAAACAGGAGTTTTGAGTAAATGCTACTCAAAGATGCAGTACATGTTAGCACATTTCATAAACTCGTTCCAACTCTGACTTTTTTTGTCATTTTTTGCATTTTAAAAATGTTAGGCCTAAACATGAAAGCAATATTTCGCCATAAATTACAAATCACCCAAGGAGATTGGGAAGTTTATATATATATTAGAGAAGGGTAGGGCACAAACTTCCGTATGTAACCTTCTAGTCTGTATTTGGTTGCCATGGCAACGGAACCACCCCCTACTCCAGAATATGAAGAAAATATATTTTTTGCCTGTTCTGGTGGTTCTAATTCAAAGAAATTCGGCAGTTATAGTCCTAACTAGGATTAGAAAATACAAAACTACATGTCAAGGTCCACACATTGCTGGGGCCAACCCATAAAATTTGCCTGAAGGACTTCACCTTCCAGAATGGTTGCCATGGCAACCAATTTTATAATAAGTACATACAATACCCAGAAACATATATGAATTCTAGACAAAACCACACAATATACATGATATTTATGATTCCAGTTTATCTCACACGGAAAATACGGGTCTCAAGACACAGAGTGAAGCATCTTATAATGATATTAAAGTAGGGGAGGGGGTGGGTCAAAAGGTCATTAAAGTTCAGTACTTGACACCATATTTCAATCGGAAATGGTACATAAATTGCAGCTAAACATGCAATTTTGATTTCTCTCACTTGACTTTTAACTCAGACTTTTCTCACTTGAAAGCAGATATAGGAATGACCTACAAGTGGTCACAAGGTTTGGGTGAACACCAATCATAATTATAATTGAGGGCCAATAACCCTTCACAGTGGTTTCCATGGCAACCAATATCACCCAAATACATTAAATTCACTGGTACATACATAAACAGCACAAAAAAGTTCACACTATCCGGTAAATTATACCTACATGATTCAAAATGCATCCTAAATGGGATTAGTGTTAGTCTTGGACTGATGAAAAAGGACCACATAGACATTATTGGTAAAGAAAAGGGTCAATAGGTCATGCAAAACTCTAGTAAATGGTAACACATTTCAATCGGAAATGGTACATAAATCACTGCCAAACATTTGTACACATTGAAATAGACATTGCTCAGTTGAAATTAGATCTAGGAAGGACCAAAAAATGTTCACAAGGTTGGAGTAAACACCTCTCAGATTATTACAGAGGGTCAATAACCCTTCACAATGGTTGCCATGGTAACCAATTTTATCCCAAATACATATATTTATTTGAAATGTACATGAATTCCAAAGACAAGCTCTCATTCGCCAAAAAAATGACACAAACATGATTCAAAAGGCATCCTATATGGGATCAGTATTAGTCTTGGACTAATAATAAAGCACCACAGTGACAATAAAGGTAATGACAAGGGTCAAAAGGTCATGCAACCTACATAACGCTGCACTACATTTTAATCAGAAATGGTAAATAAAACACTGGCAAATATGCAATTGTGAACATATGAATAGACCTTTCTCAGTTAAAATCAGATATAGGGATGACCGAAAACTAATCCCAAGGTTGGGGTAAACACCATGCAGAGTTATTACAGATGGCCAATTACCCTTTGCAATGGTTGTCATGGCAACCAATATCACCCCAATTACGTGAAATTCACTGAGAAACACGTGAAATGTACAGGTAAGCTCTCACTATTCTATAAAATGATATGAATCAAATTCAAAATGCATTCAACCTGGGACTAGTATTAGTCTTGTAATGATAGTAAAGTCATTAGGGGTAAATAAAATGTTAATCAAATCTTCAGTACTTGGCAACAAATTTTAATCGGAAGTGGTACATAAATCGCTGTCAAACATATTTATAGCTATACACACTGAAATAGACCTTTCTCAGCCAAAATCGGATATAGGAATGGCCAAAAAGTTGTCACAAGGTTGGAGTGAACCCCACTCAAAACTACTACCTACAGAGGGCCAATAAAACTTTACAATGGTTGCCAGGGTAACCAATTTCACCCCCCAAGTACATATAAATCACTGAAAAATACCTGAATTGCACAGAAAATCTCTCACTCTCAAATAAGATTTAAACCTGCTTCAAAAGGCATCCTACATTGACTGGTAATCTTAGACTGTTATCATCACAGAGACAATCGGGATATATATAGAAAAGGGTCAGAAGTTCATAAATGCAAAAATACAATAAAATGTTTTTTTTAAATGTTTTTATTTTGTTTCGTCAGTGTAGGCCAACTTGGTGTCACAAAAGAGTATATCAATTTCTCATTCCCTATGAGGAAGTTCTGGAGGCCATCATTAAGACCGTTTAGACAGAACAATGTGGGAATATCTAAGAATTGAGATTCTTAGCCATAACGATGAAAATCCATCAACATTTTTCTTCTTCCTAGAACTCCTCGTGGACCTGAAAAAAAGCTAAATAGGGTCCGGAGGCTATGCCCAAATTTCTGATTGTTATGTGCATATTGCGGTATATTTGCTACTGCAGTAGAATCCTGTTAGAACACGAATCGTTACACCGCGATATCGGCCCCGTTTTTTCCAGGTTAAATTTGACCTAATAAACAAAAGTGTCTTTTTTAGTCTTGATAAACAGCGCCCGTACATGTTCACATGTGCTGACCAATCATCATCCATGCAAAAAGTAACGATCCGTGGTATAGGCCCTATGATGATTCTGTTATACCACGCTATATAATATATGACAATCTTGTTATACCAATAATATATGACAATCTTGTTATAGCGTGGTATATGATGATCTTGTTATACCCCGGTATATGACGATCTTGTTATACTGCAGTAAATGACGATTTTATTATACCACGCTATATGACGATCTTGTTATACTACGGTATATGACGATCTTGTTATATGATGATCTTGCTATACCGCGGTATATGACGATCTTGATATTTTAGGTAATTAGCGTGGACCACCCTGCAATAATCGTCCGGTATGTGCTAGCTTAATTTTTTATCACTAATAGCCTAATTGAGGAATGACAGGTAGATCTTTTGATGATTTTTCCTGTTTTGCAACTCACCTGTGCGATGTTTTGCTTGTGCAAGATCACAGCAAGGAGGAAAAAAACAATTTGTTGCGTGTATGTAACACATTTTTTAAGTACACATTTTCTCTGTTTAATCGCCGCTAACAGTTAACTGTCTGGACGTCTGTGTACGTCGTTAAGAGTATTGGAGCTTAACAGGTCTCCCATTGTGACGGCGAGTTACGCAACCATATACAATCCACTCCACTCTGTAAGCACAATTATTCAGGTGATAACGGTACAATGCCGGGGCAACCTCTCAAATCAAATTAAATAAACTTTATTTTGAGAGGGCACTCTCACGATGTTGATACAGCATTAAAACAGCTTTGTGCTATAGTTACGTGTGAAAGCCAAACTATTTACATCTATTGTGACCTCATGAATCATAGTATGGGAAGCGATATAATTCTAGCAAATCTCGTCGATTCTCAATGCCTCGTGAATATACAATACAAAGCCCACCTGTCAAGCAGTTTGAAGAATACACCTAATTTTTCGAATGAAATAGAGCAGCGTATTTGTTATTAAAATATCTACTCTAACTACGCACTGTGTGACCCCATAGCATGCACAGGGTCGGTGTAGATCCTTCACGCCTTCCATCCCGGCCCAACGTCGCCCTTCAATCTGCTAACTACACATGAAGTGGTTTTACGGATCACGATATGTCATCATATCTCGCCAGTGTTAATACATAGATTAATATCTATAGATAGATGGATATTTTTTTTGAACAAAGTAATAAATATATATGTATGTTATAAACATTGTAGTCAGGAGAAATATTGTAATCAGAGCAGTATTGTATAATTTGCAGTTCTCAATATGGTATATTGCGAAGTACGTGCCCTATTGAATGACCAGAAATGTCTAAAATATTTATACAATGTGTTCTACTTCCCCCGTGCTATAATACAGTACCGGAGAGTAATAACCACCCGCTTCCTGACGATACCGGGAAGTTATAACCTACTGGGCAGTTTTTACTCCACGGTAGGTTAGACAATACTGCTTTGTCACCTGGTAATATCTAGTACATAGCTAGCATATCAAACACCACCGCCTGGTATCTGGATATAGCGTGTCCATATAGGCCCAATATTTTTACCATTAGCGGTAGAACGGTTGTCTCGCTATAGCACGATCCGCTTATAACGAGTCCCCGTTTCTTAGACCCCAGCTCCCGCGTTGTAATTTATTTCAGGTCTGTGTCTTGAAAACTCTGGATACGCGCTCAAGTAGAAGATCAGTAACTTCGCTCAAAAAAATACGACGCCACGAGCGAAATGCGTCACATTTGCGAGCGCAATATCTCAGCCATATAAAAGTCAATCTTGCTGAAAATTTGTGACGTCATCGTAACGACATAAATTGCGAAGGAACCTAATTTTTAGAGAAATCGAAACAGAAATGAGCGAGTAGTGGCCTAATGAACATCGGCAAAATAGGCGAAAAATCCCCATGCATTGTCAAAGCCTAAATTGTGACGTATACCTAATTTTTTTGACTGTCCCAAGTCGATATGCTCTAATTAATCATACAAAAAATACAAATAAACTTTTTTTTCACTAATTGGACCAAACTAGATGATATAAAACATGTTAAGGTATTTATTGATGTCAGAATCTCAAAATGGTAACATTGTTCCAAAAATAGCAAAGTTAATCTACTCTTTGGATTCCTGGCACTGCCCTCTCAGCGCATTCCGCCTGATTTCGGGGTGTTGCGTCACATTTGGTAAATGACTGGTGTTTTCAGGTCTGTTGGTAACCGTAAAGGACGGAAAATGACGCGCTCTGTTTTAAAACGTGCACAGTGGTTAAATCGACCCTTCAGAGAGTAAAATCCTTAGATACCATGCACAGTTGTATAACGCGCAAGAATCTCTGTCATTCTCCCAACATTAGTAAAGTGGGACGCCGGTCAGTCCATCATTAACCAGCAGCAAAAGCCCTGGCCATTAAAAAGTGATAAATGATAAGAGATAATATGCTTAATCACGAAATTTGCTAAAGTGTATATGACTAGAAAACAATATAGACACATAATTTTTGGTTTAAAACTTGCTGGGAATTCCCCTGCTAGCTGACATGGGTTCAATAAGAGACCTTTGCATGTATGCTACTCAGACAGCCTATACAAGCTCATGCTATAGTGACAATACACTCAATAAGTGTCTAATTTGAATGAAGTAAGAATTACAAAATTAAGCCATTCCATTTTGATTAATTAGATTATGGATTTTTTGGGATTTCAGAGGAAGCACCAGTCGGGAAAAAAATAAAAAGTGGATTTCAGAAAACAAACTATTATATATTATTATAACTAAGCCCCAAGCATGCAACTTGCAAGGATGTGCGTGACAGGCTGGGGAAAAGAAATCCCCAGATTTCCCCCCGCTCTCTAGTCCTTGCCTATGTTGACCTGTACTTTCCTGAAAGGTTAAGTAAGCCTAGTAAATAGTTGTGTACCCGAGATTAAATATCTGTTTCATGCAATAATGAATCATATTTTGAGATTGTAGAGTGGTAAAATAAACAAGAGCACACTCGACAATAGCCCACTACCATTATTGACCCTAAAGTTATTGCGCCCACAAGGTCAAACAAGAGGCCAGCCGGCCACCATAATCCCCCGCCCCGCCTGCGTGATAGAAATTTTACAGGGTGCATACTTCCCTGAAGTCTCACATTCTGTTCTACAATAATGATCCACCTATCTAGATTACTGTGTATATTACAGATATTGAAGTCAATGTTGGTAGCAAGTCAGCATTTTTTTAGTTTGAGCAAGTTGCCATTAAGAGGGTATATATATATATATCCCTCACTGAAACCATAAATTTTGTTTTATACTATTTAGTGGACTGGTACATATCCTATGGAATTTTTGTTCCAAGGGCTGATGCTGTGAATAGATTTAATGCATTAGCAATGTTGAATTTTGTTGGTAGATTTTAATTTTATGTGTTTATCTCTAGCAAAAAAAAAACATTTTTACCCCTAAAAAGTGACCCATTTATCGCGAGCGGCTGCTCTGAAACTATATTCAAGGGGTTTCGAAAGGGGCGCAGCCCCGCCGTAAACGGTGATTGTACACAGTTGAGACGATGACTCACATTGCTTCTCCTGTGCACATTTCAAAAATTTTGATAACAATTGGCCTATTTTGTTTTTTGTCTGCCATCTTGAATTTATGCAAATTTGGACAGAATGAATATTATTTTTTGGATCAGAAAAATTAAAGAAGTGTACAAATAACTTTTATCATCATCATTTTCGACATTATGCCAATTTTGAAGGTTAGAGCATCTAACTATCTGGCACAGTTTGTCCGGTATCAGGCATATTAAAGTTAATTATGGTCGATAGTCGCCATTTTGAATTTGATCAAGTTGGAAATTTTCAGAGCATATCCCTACCTGAAACCGCACATTTTGTTTTGTAGTAATGGTCTAGCTATATGGCACGGTTTGTCAGATATCAGGCATATTAAAGTTAATTACGGCCGATAGTCGGCTATTTTCAATTTGAACAAGTTGAAAATTTTCAGAGCATATCCCAACCTGAAACCGCACATTTTGTTTTGTAGTAATGGTCTAGCTATATGGCACGGTTTGTCAGATATCAAGCATATTAAAGTTAGTTATAGCCGATGGTCGGCCAATTAGGCAGGTAAAATTTCAAAAAACCCAAAAGAGTTCTGCTCCGGAAACGAAATGCGGACATCCGGTCGCGGGACGGATGGACGGACATCCAAGGCGACGCCAATACCCCCCGCCCCCACTTCGTCGGGCGGGGGATAATTATTCAAACCGAAGTGAACTTGTACAAGAACTACTTTTTAGTAACATGTATAACGAATTTTAACAGGATAAATGAAAAACTTTTTATGTTATGGCGCCCAGAACGTCAAATTATTGACGTAAAAAAATCAGCCATTTTGAAATTTTTTTCAGTCATTATTGAGCTTGTACGAGAACTGCGTATTAGTAACATGCATAACAACTTTGAACAGGATCCATAAAAACCTTTTCAAGTTATCGCGCTCACAAGGTCAAATTATTGACGAAAATGCGAAAAATCGCACTAAATCAGCCATTTTTAATTTTTTTCAGCCATTATTGAACTTGTCCGAGAACTGGTCATTTGTAACATGCATAACAAATTTGGGAAGGATACATGAAAAACTCAAGTTATCGTGCCTTCAAGTAAATGTTTAGTTACCGCCGTCGAACTTCAATTACAATAGCCCACTTTTTTTTAAATAAAACAAGACTACATAAGTCCAGGAGCTCCCGCTCCAAATTAGAATTTGATTCAAGCAATTTTGTATAGGGTTATTAATGTAGTCCTAGTCTAGGTCAAAAATCAAGTCGCAAGGTCTAAGAAGCCCAGTCTAAGAGTAAGATAAGAACTAGACAGTCTGTCAGAGATTGCAAACCTCCATTGAAATTAATGATCCTAATCAGTATCCCAGTAATGGTCTACCTATCAGGCACGGTTTACCCGATATCAGGCCAATCGAGTTAACTAATAGCTGATTTACAGTCATTTTGAATTTGAATAAATTAGTTAAAAACTTAGGGTGCATTCTCCCCTGAAACCTCAAATTTTGTTTTAAAGTAATGGACTAACATCTAACACAGTTTGCAAAATGTGAAAGTAAATAATGGCCGATAGGGGGCCATTTTGAATTTGATCGAGTCAGAATTTTTCAAGATGCATCCTCAGCTGAAATCTCACATTTCATTCTATAGTAATCGTCTAGCTATCTAGCACGGTTTACCAAATATCGGCCATGTGAAAGTGAATAATGGCCTGAAGGCGACCATTTTGAATTTGATCAAGTCAAAATTTTCCAAGATGCATCCTCAGCTGAAATCTCACATTTCATTCTACAGTAATGGTCTAGCCATCTAGCACGGTTTACCAAATATCGCCCATGTGAAAGTGAATAATGGCCGATAGGAGGCCATTTTGAATTTGATCATATCAAAAATTTTCAAGATGCATCCTCTCCTGAAATCTCACATTTTGTTTTATAGTAATGGTCTAGCCATCTAGTACGGTTACCAAAAACCGGCTATGTGAAAGTGAATAATGGCCGATAGGCGGCCATTTTGAATTTGATCGAGTCAATTTTTTTCAAGATGCATCCTCTCTTGTAATCTCACATTTTGTTTTATAGTGATGGTCCAGCTATCTAACACGGTTTACAAAATATCAGCAATGTGAAAGTAAATAGTGGCCGATAGGCGGCCATTTTGAATTTGATTGAGTCGAAAGTTTTTAAAAGGCATCCTCTCTCGAAACGTCACATTTTGTTTTATAGTAATGGTCTAGCTATCTAGCACGGTTTACCTGATATCAGGCCTATCGAGGTAAATAATGCTGATTGTCGGCCATTTTAAATTCGTAAGTTAAAAATTTTCAGGGTGCATCCTCCCCCAAAAAACTCACACTTTGTTTTATAGTAATCAGGTAATGGTCTAGCCATCTAGCACGGTTTACCAAATATCAGCCATGTGAAAATGAATAATGGCCGAAAAGGCGGCCATTTTAAATTTGATCAAGTTAAAATTTTTCAAGATGCATCCTCATCTGAAATCTCACATTTTATTTTACAGTAATGGTCTAGCCATCTAGCACGGTTGACCAAATAACGGCCATGTGAAAGTGAATAATGGCCGATGAGCGGCCATTTTGAATTTTATCGAGTCAAATTTTTTCAAGATGCATCCTCTCCTGAAATCACACATTTTGTTTTATAGTAATAGTCTAGCCATCTAGCACGGTTTACCAAATAACGGCCATGTGAAAGTGAATAATGGCCGATTGGCGGCCATTTTGAACTTGGACGAGTTGAATTTTTTCAAAATGCATCCTCTCCTGAAGCCTTACAATTTGTTTTATAGTAATGGTGTAGATATCTTGAGCGGTTTTCATGATTTTCCACAATATCAGGCCTGTCGAGGTGAATAATGGCTGGTAGGCGGCCATTTTGAATTTTATCAACTTCAAATTTTTCAAGATGCATCCTCTCCTTAAACCTTACAAATTATTTGATATTAATGGTGTAGCTATCTCGAGCGGTTTTCATGATATTCCGCAATATCAGGCCTGTCGAGGTGAATAATGGCCGATAGGTGGCCATTTTTAATCTTATCGACTTGAAATTTTTCAAGATGCATCCTCTTCTGTAACCTCACAATTTGTTTTATAGTAATGGTGTAGCTATCTTGAGTGGTTTTCATGATATTCAGCAAAATCTTTCAGTCGGATTTACCGATGTTATAAATTAGGTCAAAGTGCTGGGTCAACTTCAAGGTCAAGGTCCAAAAACCTGAAAAGGCACAACTAGGGACCTTAGAGAACATGTATGTGCAATATGACTGTCATCGGCCCAGTACTTTTCGTGATCTGCTCCGGAAACGAAGTGCGCGTCAAAACGTCTAAATAGGTCATAGTTCTGAACCAGAAGTAGGTCAAAGTTCAAATACCCCAAAAGGCACAACTAGACCCCCTAGGGGTGTTGTGTGTAAAATTTGAAGACAATCGGACAAGTACTTTCAGAGATATGCTCCGGAAACGAATTGTTTACTGACGGCCCAACGCCGTAACATCATCATTTTCTCCTCTGCAACCTTGCGTATTGAATTCAGATTAAAAATATTTTAACCTGTTCATTAGCCACCTGGAAGTAACCCATATACCAAAAATTGTTATCCTAGCTTATTTTCTTACAAAGTTATAGGCAAAAGAAGAGGCCAAAAAAAACGGAGGTAGAATCCATAGCTCCCTCCGTCTCACCTACGGTGACGGCGGGAGCTAATTAAAAGGCAGGCTAAAAATTTGTTATTTTTTCAGATGTTATGGCTAGGATATTAGATCGCAGCATATTTGAAAACTTTTTTTTCTTGCTTTATTGTCGTCGCCGGATCTGTAACTCAACTAATCAAAATGGAATGGCTTTATTACTCATATACAAAATGGCCGCTAAGCGGTCCTTTCGTAATTGTTTACTCCCAGAGTTAATCAGGTCATTGCCTGACATAGAAGAGCATATTTTGCCAAATTAAAAGAAGATTTGATGAAAACTTTTTCCTTGAACGCACTGAAGAACATTTCTTTATTACTGGCCATAGTAATTAAAGTGTTGATGATATTGAGATCAAAATGTCACCAAAACAATTCAAAGTGGTATGTGATGTAATATACTTTTATTTTGTGTGGAATATATTTTCGCGCATATTCGCGCTAGGATCGTAAAATGATCTTATCGGCAATATACAGTAACAATACAGATAAAATTGTATCTCTATCTTATATTTCATCTCTAAAACATTATAATAAATATAACATTAGAAAATAGTGTGCATATAATTCTCTATCATCACCTGCTTGTTGTGAAATATTGAGATTGGTGGCTCAGAAAGTTTAGGTTGAAACACCTGCCAGAGATCCATAAAATAACGTGAAAACTGAAAACAAACATGCATAGATCACTTGTTTACATTTGCATCAATTCATCATATCTCTAATATCTAAATGTGTTCCCAAAAAAAGTTAAACATATAACTGATTTGCAGTTGGACTGCATAATTTCATACCTGCATAGTAATTGGTAAAGTTATATCTTGACATATCACTGAATCAATATAATAGTTTACCTAAACCGTGTCATTTCTCCAACCAGAACAGGTTTACCAGGAACAGACGGGCGGTTGTATGCTAATTTTAATACCTACCATTTCTCAAAGACGTGAGTTATATTGCCACAAATCAATAAATATCTATATTTGCCAAACAAGAATGACAGTTTTTATAAAACATAGCCATTCCAGTTTCAAAAGAAGTACATACACATACTACAGAATAAGCTCTTACTCCAAGAATACATGAACAGAGGTACACTTGAGACAATTACTGAAAATACGTCAGGCTCTATAAGAGTGTACACTTACCATGACTTTTTCAGCTCGTGACACCACACAATAACTTAAGACAGTGAAATAAGCCACAAGCTTGTTGGTCCCGTGAGTATTTGCATCTGAAATTAAAAATAATAATGTTTTGATTTCCTGCAGGATATTGATGATTGAAAAAAAATTGGACACTATCCCCAACTTTTGTATCAGCAGCTATTTGAGAATAGAATCTATCAAATGTTATTTTTAGATTTTACAGGGTGGTTTTCACCGTCAGATATCACTGGATCACCACCAGCCAATGTCGTTCTATGGCTGGTGGTGATTCCAGCGCACAGTTTGTCAATAAAAAAATTAGAATTTTTTCAGCGATGGTGAAATTATTCATAGAAAATGCGACTCTTTGACACAACTTGGTATGTGATCTGATCTGGCAAAATGAGTGGTAAATTAAAGATCTAAGTATTGATGATATTAACAGATTACAGAGCTACCTTTTAAATGGTATATCACACTACTCTGTAGCTTGTTAAGCTCCAGAAAATATTCTCTGCAAAGTCACAGAAATGTGAAGTCTGAAATTGGGTGATTTTGAGAAAAAGGCAAAAAGGAAATTTGTACACTTTTTGAAAATAACACACAATTTGATTAAAATCAACTAAATAAAATAAATCTGATAGCATTTTTTAATACCAAAGGTATAGTTGTACAATTTTGTAAATGTCAACAGTGTACGCCCGAGGATTTGATCGTCAGAACTTTTACACTGCATCTGCATGAATATTTTCTTCCCTATTACAGTAGATCCTGTCACCAACGACCTTTCTTCTGCCAGACAAAAAAGTCGTTGGTGACAGAAAGTCGCTGGTCACAGGAATGAGTTTTTGCTGTGAAATTTGCGGGTGTGGCGGCTGGTTCAATGTCGGGCTAATGACATTTACCAACCACTGACCGGTAGTCATTGTGGATCAAAGTACGCAGTTGCGGCAACATTTCAATGCCTGTTCTAATGTCACTGATTATGACGGTGTTTTTCAGAATGGCTGCTAGCTATGCTAATAACGCTAACAGAGCACACGTTATATAAGCCCAGGTAGCTTCTGACCTTTAACAGACATGAGGCGTTGTATATTCACATTTAAAAATGTGTCACTATAGGACAGATGATGTAGCCTTGGTGAAACAAAAAAATAACTGGTGGAACATAAAGGGAACAGTTATTCATTACTGATGAATAATACATAAGTGTGTTTACACTAGCAGGAGCATTATGCCCACACTAAGACGTTTGTATACCGTCCCCGTCCCAGCAGACACAATACGTTGAATCAATGTTGGTTGAACGTTGGTCCACCGTCTACGATGCTAGACCAACGTTAATCCACCATTGAATCAACGTCTTGTGTCTGCTGGGTATATGTGGCCGGACCACGCTCATATAGGACGTTCGCTACGTGTGAATAAACACGCGTGGACGGCTCATTAAGGCAGTGTATTGTATTAACAGAATAAAGTGACTGGGGGATTAGTTATGTCCCGACGCGATGTTGTTCTGATGTTGGCCAACCCTGCATCAATGTCTCGTGCCAGTTGTATAGTCACCTAGTAAACATGAGCCATTGACCCAATGTTGTTTTATTGTGGGCTGACTTCGAAAACAGTGGGCCAACGTTAAAACAACATTGGGTCAACGTCTTGTGTTTGCTGGTCAGTGACGGCGCGTCTCATGTCTGGAGAGGGGTGTACTGTTGACTGACAGGCTGTGTATAGCGTAATTATGACGCCGCCGCTCTTGTCTACCAGCCAACACACAACTGAATAGCACTTGACATTTAGTGTGCTATAGACAATATTATTTGTATAATTAATCATGGCGTATCTTCTTATTACATCCCCTGAACAATTTAATACGATTGTATTTTGAAACATGTTTAATTAGCGCTATGCAAAATATTTTTTTTTATATACTTTTAGACTAATGAGAGCATTAAATTGATTAATAGGGCATATATTTAGTTGATCATTGGACATGAAGGGTTAGATGATTTTTTACCGGCGCGGGGTGATATTGCTGTGTAGTAACATCGACGGTCTAAGGTAGATAGACCTCTTGCGACAACAGCCTGATCTTCCAGCGTTATACCTCTCTGTTAACCATGATATCCACACAGTCAGATCTGACATGCAGTGGTTTGCTCATGAATGTTTCCAAAAGTCGTATGACGAAAAAAAGTAGAGGTCGTTGGACACAAGTAATATAATGACCTTCTGCCAGATATTTGAGGTCGCAAGTCGCGTTAGACAGAAAGTCGTTGATCACAGGTCGTTAACTATAGAAAAATGATCCGTGCAAGAAAAAAAAGTCGTTGGAGACAAAAGGTCGTTGGTGGCAGGGTCGTTGATGACAGGATCTACTGTAGTGGTTGTTACCAACAAAAATCACTGATTTGAAGTATAAATGCAACTTAACCCTTTCACTACTGGCAGTAATTTCCCCCAGAGTACTGGGCCCTAAAGTATGACGTCATATAATTAGGCCGTCTTGGCGACGGCCCACGTACTTTAGTGTACACGATTTAGGCCGTCGTGGCGACGGCCCACGTACTCAAAGGGTTGAAGGGACTGGCCCAGGCTAAAATCATAAAAAAATCGGTGATTTTATTTTGGCTTCTTAATATGACCATATGATGTAAACATGTCCATAGACTAGAACTGCAAAAGTTTTTTAATTTTTCTGCTGCGCATTCACCAGTTAGGCTAGATATAGAGACGAAATTCCTGATATTCCAAATGGATACTGTTTGTATGTCCACTGTATATGCCAATGATACACTTAATTCAATCACTTTTAAGGTACAGTGAATCTGAAATATTTGTGCCCTTTTTATATTGATGGTTTTGGTGGTTTGATAAAAATGTTTCTCTCCACTAAAAACAGAGATCTGGAGAAGAAAAAAGACTTTTCCATGACCATTTTTCAAAGAATCCGATGATTTCATAACAGAACATAAAAATGTACACTTAAAACTGTACAATCTCCAACGATACTCAATTTATACAGCAGACCCGTACACAGCGTATGTTTTATATGTAACATATTTTACAGCTAGGTGGATTGTCATTGTCATTGTGTGTCAAAAGTGTACATAATCGACACATTCACATTTTCCTCAAAATAAATGTGAGAGATATTTGTGAAAAATCAAAATTCCATGATATTTTGCCAAATTTTAATTTTCCATGACAATTCGAGGCCTGTATTTTATTTTTTCATTCTCCCAGATTTTCTATGACAGTGGGAACCTTGAACTAGAGCCTGACGGCACTGAAGATGAGCTTGTGCCGGGCTTAAGGGTCATTGTTTTAAGGAAAGCTAAGATGCAGCTGTTTCACAATTAAGCAACAAATATATTGGTCTAAATGAGGTGTTGAATCCGACAGTAGCTATGCTGTATCTCGTGTCTGACTGTCGTCAGCTCAATGTTGTTTTCAATGTTTAGTCGGAAGGGAGGGTGGGTGGCTGGTGGTCATGCGTTGCATAGCGAGCCATAGCCTGTCCAGGGTCAGCCTTGATCTGTCACATCTATTTTTTACACATCAAGTCGACAACTGTATTGATAGACTGCACACTGATTTCAGTGCACATAATAAACTCCTGATAAATACGCCCCCAACTGTGTTTATTAGTATATCCAGTTTATTAGAGATAATCAGGTAGGCCTGCCCTAATGGAAATAGGCCTATAGGCTCAGGCTACCCCCTGTGTGACCCTGGGCTGGGACTGAGGTGCAGTTCATTATTCAAAGCCAATCTATTAAAAAGAAACTGTTTATATTAACCTGACAGTTTGAGTGGTATAGGCATATATGTTACTAGGCATAGCCCAGTCAATGCATGATAGTAGCCTAGGCACATTGCATGCTAGTAGGCCTACTGCTATTTGCTCAGATGTGATGGCAGTGTGTAGTGTTCAGATTA
Organism: Flabesymbios commensalis; assembly: GCA_964017125.1. Classification (NCBI taxonomy): domain Eukaryota; kingdom Metazoa; phylum Annelida; class Polychaeta; order Terebellida; family Flabelligeridae; genus Flabesymbios; species Flabesymbios commensalis. Next base: position 32,475,488 of record OZ024906.1, on the reverse strand, counting down.
AAATAACTGAGTCAGGAGACAGATTAACTACTTCCACTGCCACAGTTGTTGAGCCAATGTTGATTTAATGATAGGCCAGCTAGTAACAGTGTGAGACTGCAGGACAACATTAAATAGACCTGGGGGGATCTCTCTTGTTTTCTGCGCCTTGGCACCATATGTTGTGTAAACCTACTTTGGTTGTCTTCTTCCCGAAAATTAGACCAATAGCCCGACCATCTCAGTCCAACAAGGATTTCAATAGGCATATATTCTATCAGGCATATGCCATTGACAATCAGTTTCCATCGTGATTTATGTGAAACGTTGGGCCCTAATTTATTCATGTCAATGACTATTTGTAATTTACTACTCCGTTTTAATTATGTTTTTATGTGTGAAGGAAATATTTGCATTTTTATTTTTTTAAACTCAATAGGCCTATCACAACTCACAACTCACTATTGAACTCACAGCTCGATAAGCCTAGATATATTGAAATTGCAATGTTATCGATATAATTAGTGAGTTAATAATTTGATATCAAGTTTAAAACAATAATAGCCTGATTTAAATGTCACGTCTGGGGCTTGGCATATGGCTATGAGATTTATTAAGCATAGCAGCATGAGGCTATGCATTGCCTGAGGGGTGTTTTTAAAGTTTTTCAGAACGTATCCAGACTGTAGGCACCAGTAGGCCCTAGGCCTAAATTTTTACTACAAATGAATTGTTTTTTTGTTGCTGGTGTAATGTTAGAGCATCGTCTATGAAGCTCGCCCAACATTAATGCCACATCGGGTGAATGTTTGTTTGGCCTGTGTATGCCTCTGGGACAGACTGACCTAGCAAACACGCATACCGCTGGACAATCACATGGAGCCAGCGTTGTTTCAATGCTGGCACACCGTTTACGACGCTGGACCAGCATTTGGTCAACTTTGCCGTATTAGGCCTACTATTAATGCCAGGTGCTTTCCCAGCAAACACGAGACGTTGCCGCAATGTTGTTTTAAGGTCGGGCCGACGTCGGAGACGGCGGGCCAACATTTAAACACCATTGGATCTTAGAAGGTCACGTGTCGTATACAGTACTGTCAGATTGGTATTGCTGTGCTAGCGAAGGCATGTTAAAGTATATTGCTAAGGTCACGTGTCACGCATGACGTCACCGAACTGAGCGCACTGTATGCCTGTACATGGCTCATATTGTATCAGATAGAGGATTTGATGCGTCATTTTATATCAGTGTTCATCGGACCATTCAATACAAGCCCAAATCTCAAAATGTGGCTTCGTGGTGCAACAAAAAAAGTTATTTTTAACACACACATGGAGTTGGATATGTTCTCAATTCGACAAATTTAAAGTTATTGTCGTGAAATTATTCATACAGAAAACCACTCAGACTCGCATCATCAGAAGAGTAGAGCTGCGGCTCTACTAAAAATGGTTACTGGCACGGGGGAATGAATCTGCCAATATTATTCTTCATCAATTTTTTTCATTCCCCAAACCGCCGAAGTTTAAAGCTGCCAATATTTACGGTCACTAAAATATAATTTATTCAATTAGATTTTTTTTTTAATTTCACTTATATACTTTTTTTATTAAAAAATATCAACCATTCACAACCATTCATTCCACAACACAGAAACTTTTGTTATATGCACAGATTGTACAAACTTGTTTTTTAGAAAAACAAATCTCTAGCCATATATAATTTTTTTTTAAAATTCAACGATTTTCAAGCATGTGAGGCCGAATATCCTATAAAGGTTTACAAGCGCCCGTATCAACCCTGTCTATCATACTGTACCTGCATACTGCTTAACTCTTTCCATTAAACGTAACAAATAGTTATAGACATCGTGCAGCACACTCAAAGACTCCTGATTCATCTGAAAATAAAAGAATACATCATGAACATAATTCACCATTTATCCACGCCAAATTGATTTTCTATTTTATGGACATCTTCCATTAAAAAAGGATGCGAGCGGGCAGGATTATTTCAGCGCTATAAATACAATTTTCTAAATACAAATAGTTTGTTTAGGTTTTGTCTGGATTCCTAAAAATGCTTAAAAAAATCTGAAAAAAATGAAATCATGACCTGCGGATACACTACTTCATTACAAAACTAAATAACAAAATTGATGTCATCCCCTTTAAACCTACATATCAATAAGTTCATTATCGCAATTGTATTTTCTAATTAGATGTTGGCCAAGCATTTAACTGACATCCGTTGTGATTGACCCTTCAGAATCAATCATGTGCAAGTAACATTCTGTAATTTAACTCACGAGTCGTAATGTTGTAACATATTTATGTTGTGAAAGGCTTACATGGCTAGCCAATACGTTGTGGTTATTGATATAAATTAGTGTAAAATAAAATAAATTCAGTAAGCATAAAATACAGTGTAGACTTAGAATTTCACACCAAATTTACAGAAAAAGAAAATATTCATTGTAATTTGGTAATTCCACTTACAGGGATATTATCCTTTAAGGGACTCAAGACATGACGACTAGTAGGGAATGCTTGTCTGAAATGTTCACTGGGCACTAATGACACCAACAGATATGCAGCAGCTACAAAAAATCACAGTTTTATTATAAAATACAAATAATGTAGAGCTATATTTGTTGTTAGGTGATTAGATGGTTGCGAAACATAGCTTCAGGTGGGCACAATAAAAGTTTAACAGACCATATTTATTTTATTAAACACCCATATACCAATAAATGCCCACCCCCCTGCTTTGAAAATAAAACCCACTATCATGTACACTATATGATCATTAAAAATACCGTGCAAGCAAATACCCAAATACTCAAATACCCCTCGGCTCATGCAGTTACTCTATATATGCCAGGTTTCAAGGCAATTAATTGAAAATAAGAACGATTTATTAAAAAATTTTAATTAAAAAATCAGGATGGCCGCCATAGCCTCGTTTTCAGTTGCACACTAAAACGGACAATGCCAATAGACTCGCAGACCCCGAAATATACCAGGTTTCGAGGGAAATCTGGAAGAAAGTATAAAAAAAATTTTAATCGCCGGGTGGCGGCCATTTTGATTTTCGGTTGAAAGCTGAAAATCTAATCAGATCATCACCATACTCCTGGGCAGTATCACATAAAAAATTGGATAGATCCAATAATTATTTTTCAAGTTATCACGTTAACAAGGAATTTTGTAATTAAAAAATAAAGATGGCCGCCATAGCCTCGTTTAATGCCAACAGACTCGCAGACCATGAAAACCTATATATACCAGGTTTCAAGGGAATTATGAAAAAAAAAAAATTAGGTCGAAAAAAAAAATTTAGTCGCCAGGTGGCGGCCATTTTGATTATCGGTGGAAAGCTGAAAATCTAATCAGGTGATCTCTATATTCATGGGTAACATCACGTAAAAAATTGGAGAGATCCAATAATAATTTTAAAGTTATCGCATTAACAAGAATTTTTTTAAATCTTTGACCTTGACCTTTGACCTTGGGTAAAAAAAAATGCCGGGAGGGGTTGAAGGTTTGTATGAATTATGAATTTAATCTGTTGCACAATGTTGGTGTAGTAGCCAAAAGAGTGTGTGCGGTGGCGCACGAAGGGGACGACAATACCCCTAGGCGTTTATTGGAATAAATATGGTAAGCTACGCTGAATTTCATTAAAATGATTAAAACCTATCTTTTTTAATTTGCTTTGAATCAGTCTAAATTTGATTGCATGTACATGATAATTGACTGACCATTTCTGACTCGAGGATTGCTGTAGGCTAGTAAATACGGCTCCACCCATACATCCATCTTCTGCAGCACCCAGCTGCGCACCAGTTTGTTACGGGAAGCCTGTGTTGCCAGCCAGTCCAGACACTGATGTGGACAGTAGTCCAGTACCTCCCAGATTTTCTGACTGACATAATTTGTGAATGGTGGAAGGCCAGGGGGTCCACCAGGTATCTCCACCAGCAGTGACAGTAGCTTGAAGAAGGCCTGACTCTAAAAATCAAACAACACATTCGGACATAAATTTATCAAACTTAGATAATTTATCCAGTTACTGATCTCCAAATCCTCATCACTGGTTTCAGTTATAATACAAACCTAATTCAAATAATATCTGATGTAAAATACTGGGTAGTAACATATACTATAGCCTGACGGCACTGAAGAAGAGTTGGAACTGATCTCCAGGGTCAGTTTTCTGAGGGATGATTTAAAAAATGAAACTGCTTAAACATTGAGCAAACCAAAGTGTTAACTAATAATATCAGCTGAACATCGACATAAAATATAATGTAGCCTACGAGATGTGTAAACCTATTTCAACTACATACTATATAGTATGCTAATCATATTGACATGCAATTCTCCTAAATTCAGCTCATGAAGGAGTCTTAGTCAGCTCATGTAAGAGTCTCATGGTTCCCACATTTTTTCATACACGAAATTCAAGCACTTTTCTAAGACCTCTTGAATAGTATTCAATAGTTTTCAAGGAGCTTTGTTGGGCATGCTAATAGCGTGGGTCTATTACAAGCTTAGGAATGCAAATTGTTGCCAAGGTGACTTATGCAAGCCCCTTCAACAGACGAAAATGACACTAAATAACATAAGACTCATAAAGTGGCCTAAGTAAAGTAGTACTATCATAACATTGTTAAAACTACAACATTATTCACATTTCATCAAGGCAAGAAATTAGTTGTTCAATACAAGCCGAAAGCAACGCACATGCCATGTACAAAGTTTTAAATCATTGTGTCATATGTTTTATCATGTTTATAGAAGTCAAAACCCAAAGCTTAGTATTTAGGAAAAATGTTGTGTAGTCTCAAACAACTACACCTGCATGTAGGCCTGTTCTACCAAGCAAACAGGTGCCATGTGGGTTAATGATGGGCCAGTATTAGATCATCATTGATGCAGCCTTTTATGTTTTAAGCAGGTACTTGAACTGTGCTAAATACCATTTATGGGGTCAACATAATTATACTTGAGTTCCATCTGGTATAACTACACCCACGACCCTGGGCTATATTTCATGAACACGACACATTGAGGCAATGTTGGAACAATGTTGCGCCAGCATCTGGGTTCGTGAACCATGTCATCATTATTTAAGTGTGGCATTTCTTTCGTTAAATTATTGTTGCCAGTCCCTCAAGTTTGTCATGATCAATATCGGGCCCTGTTTTGAAGAATCAATGGGCTGGAGTGGCTTGGTAGACTGTCATAGCTGGCACATGCTGTGCACCTCACCTGTAAAGGAAAGGCCGCTTAACCCTTTCAAGCCTGAATTTAAAACAATGTCATCTTCATCCACTACAAGCCGCGAATTGCTGTCGCAATTCTCGGCTTGTAGTGGATGAAGATGACTTGAAATGAGTGAAAAATTAAAGAAAATTGCCATGTATTGGTAAACCAGTTTCATGGAAAGTTTCATTCTAAAACCCTTATTAGTTGTAGGAAAATTAAGTCTGTTTACAGGGATGTAAAATGATGCTTTAATGCATCGTGAGGGCTTAAAGGGTTAAAGGCCTACTGCCAACCATTAGCATACACGTGCCTCTTCCCAGCACATGGTCACTGTGTGTACAGTGTCTGTGAGATAAGCGGGCTCCAGCAAATACGTACACAGTCCTCACAGTGCTGTACGGCCTATAGGTATGTACATTTGTATCTGCTCGCCTAGTGTACAGATCCTCCTTTGTATAAGCCTTGTGTTTCTGTGCATAGCATGACCTTGATTCTTAAATAAACTTTGTGCAGTTACCTGATATTAAACTCTGGTTTATCTGAACATCCAAGCAGAAATCGAAAAATGTGTCACCACATAACTTTGAAGAATATGTTTCTTAACAAATTTCTTAGGTCGAATATATCATCAAATCAACAAATTTAACGGTATTGTAGTTTAAAGAAAAAGCTACACTGAACACCTATACCAGACTAATAGGAGAAGTTGCGCAGCAACTTTCCCAAAAAGAAGATTATATTAAAGCAAAAAACATCATATCACTCACCTCTACTCCTAATCTTGAGATAGCAGAGAAAATCATTTGGACTATCTAGAATAGCAAAAACACATGATGTAATAGAATAAATAAATTCAGATTAAACTTTGAAAAGTCACACGAAAAACAGTTTATTTTGAAAATTGAGTAACAAAGAGGAAAAATGAAAACTTACAGCAACTGCTAATCGCTCATTCCATCTACACAGGCTGAATATGAGATTACATGTCTGCTGCAAGTTGATGTTATCTCGAATTTGATGGTATAAAAATGGAAATCCCTGAAAAAAAGTTGATCGAATAAAAAATAACACATTAGGTGTTTATTTCCTCAAGTCATTATTTTTAGGTTATAACACAGAAACATATGGGTTTGCACAGAAAATGTTTGAATTATTAGTTTTAACCAAAATAGGTCATGTGTTCGCCATTCTATTCGAATCACTACATGCTTATTGTGCAGGTATTATGCCATTCAAATATAGGTCTACGATGTACACAAATTGTACACACACAAATTGTGTGAGTACAATCTGTATACATAGTTATTACAGTAGATCCTGTCACCAACGACCTTGCTTCTGCCAGACAAAAAAGTCGTTGGCAGAAAGTCGGTGGCAGAAAGTCGGTGGTCACAGTAATGGTTTTTTGCTGTAAAATTTGTGTGTGCGGTGGCTCGTTCAATGTCGGGCTAATGACGGCGACATTCACCCACCATTGACTGGTAGTCATTGTGGATCAAAGCACGCAGTTGCGGCAACATTTCATTGCCCGTTCTAATATCACTGCTTATGCCGGTCTTTTCAGATCGGCCACTAGCTACGCTAATCACGCTAACAGAGCACACGCTATATAAGCCTAGGTAGCTTATGACCCTTTACAGACATGAGGCGTTGTATATATTCACAATAAATGTGTTACTATAGGACAGGTAATGTAGCCCTATTTAAGCGCTACAGTTATGGTCATGTTACATCAGCTTACTTGGTCTAATAGATTGAAATCGTTTTCACACGATCGTTGGGGTCAAATCGTGATATAATTGAATCGTGTTATACATGACAGAATTGATCATATAACGATAAAAAATTTATCATAGTGGTCGCATGTCGCTGGACCAACGTTAAACCACCATTGATTCAACGTTTGTGTCTGCTAGATATATGTGGCTGTACCACGCTGATATAGGACGTTCGCTACGTGTGAATAAACACGCGTGGACAGCTCCTTAAGGAAGTGTTTTGTATAGAAGTGATTGGGGGATTATTTACGAAACATATGTATAACATTTGTACAATGTTCGATCAACGTCGAAGACGTTAGGCCGACGTTGTATCAATGTTTTACAAATGTTTTGTGTTTGCTGGGTATGTCATGCTATGTCCCGACGCCATGTTGTTCTAATGTTGGCCAATTCTGTATCAATGTAACGTAAAGTCACTCACCCATTAAACATGAGGCATTGACCCAACATTGTTTTAATGTGTGCCGGCGTAGAAGACAGTGGGCCAGCATTAAAACAACATTGAGTCAACGTCTTGTGTCTGGACCAGCGTTAAACCACCATTGATTCAACGTTTGTGTCTGCTAGATATATGTGGCTGTACCACGCTGATATAGGACGTTCGCTACGTGTGAATAAACACGCGTGGACAGCTCCTTAAGGAAGTGTTTTGTATAGAAGTGATTGGGGGATTATTTACGAAACATATGTATAGCATTTGTACAATGTTGGATCAACGTCGAAGATGTTGGGCCGACGTTGTATCAATGTTTTACAAATGTTTTGTGTTTGCTGGGTATGTCATGCTATGTCCCGACGCGATGTTGTTCTAATGTTGGCCAATTCTGTATTAATGTAACGTAAAGTCACTCACCCATTAAACATGAGGCATTGACCCAACATTGTTTTCATGTGGGCCGGCGTAGAAGACAGTGGGCCAGCATTAAAACAACATTGGGTCAACGTCTTGTGTTTGCTGGTCAGTGACGGCGCTCTCATGTCTGGAGAGGGGTGTACTGTGTAGAACGTAATTATGACGACGCCGCTCTGTCTACCAGCCAACACAGAACTGACTAACAGTTGACATTTAGTGTGGAATAGACAATATTATTTGTATTATTAATCATGGCGTATCTTTTTATTACATTCCCTGAACAATTTAATACGATTGTATTTTAAAACATGTTTATTAGCGCTATGCAAAATAAGCGAGCATAAATTGATTCATAGGGCATATCTTCAGTTGATCATTGGACATCATTGGATGATTTCCTAACAGCGCGCAAGGTGATATTGCTGTGCAGTAAAATCGCCGGTCTGAGGTAGATAGGACTCTTGCGACAACAGCCTGATCTTCCAGCTTTATAAGTCTCTGTTAAACCATGATATCAATGTTAAACCCCCCCCCCCTCCGTTCAGGGTCCCAAAAACAAAAAAACAACCATATTTTGGCCGAAATATGGTCTAGAAGGCTTTATTGAGGCCTCAGATTTTAAAAAATTTCAGGGGAGCATGCCCCCGGAACCCCCTAGAGCATATACGTGCCAGCTGTGGTGTGTATAAATTATTGCTAAAAAGTTGAGGTCGTTCGACACAAGTAATAGAATGACCTTCTGCCAGATATTTGAGGTCGCAAGTCGCGTTAGACAGAAAGTCGTTAATCACAGGTCGTTAGCTATAGAAAAATGTTCCGTGCAAGAAAAAAAATTCGTTGGAGCAAAACATTTGAACTTGATAACTGTGAAGCAGATGTATCTAGCTAGTGTATCATAGTTTCAATCTGCTTACCTTCCCTCCTAAAATGGCATGATAATCTTTGTCTGACAGGGTCAGCTGTTTATTGTCTCTTGACCTTTCCGTTAACTTGGCGATAAGAGTGACCATCTTTTCTAAAGACTGCGGCCGGTATTTGTCATCTGTCAGGGTGATAATGTCATCATCTTCTTCATCGTCATCCTCAGAAACAATTTCCACCTACACATCAAAGTACAAAGTAAATGGGTGAATATTCTGTTACATAAATCATTGTTAACCCTTTTCCAGCCAGGATCAAATATAAATGTTTTCAAGCAAGTTTCAAAACAAAGATAATGCCCTAGAATCAGAAACTCTTTTTTCATACATTTAACCCTTAAAGCGCTGAATTATTTTTGTTTAAGCCATGGAGACCAAAGGTTTTTTCAATTTGAAATTATCATAGATGTCTAGTTAGCTCTTTCCGATTCTTTTGAACACCTGTTATGGGTCTACGGCCATTAGAAATACGTTTACTCTTACAGTGCGGGGATCAACTTTAGTCGTCGGATTTTGACCTCTAAAGTCGATCTCTGCACTGTAAGGGTTAAATGTTTTTTATCATTTCAAGCCGGGATTTGGTGGATGTTAATTTTATAAAATAGAAACATTTTTCATCAATTAAGTAGAAAATTCCAGGTTGAAATGAATGAAAAATAGCAGTAATATAGCAACACATCCACTATGCTGCTCTGGCCAAGAAACCAAAATAAATATCACAAGTTGTAAGTGCATTGTATAATAAGATATAAAGCATACAAAACTCACATAGTTCTCTTGAGATTTATGTCCCATAAAAAAGTTGATCATTGTTGTGATGGCATTGATGTGAAGCAGAAAGTAGCACTCATTCTCACCCATACGTGCAAACTCGAGAAGAAAGGCAAAGTACTCTGTCAAATATTTGCAGTGTAATCTTGCACTATGATCAATCTGAAATGACAACGAAGCATTTTAAATGAAGATGAAGTTATAAACGGAGAGATATTTCCCCAGGAGTTGTAGATACATACATGATACTGTCTGATTATATTCTATGTTGTACCAAGCAAAAATGAGATGTTCAACCAATATTGGTTCAATATTGACATTTAATCAATGTTGGTTCAATGTTTGTTCATTGTAATTCCAGTGTCTTAGTGAGTAGGTTAGCTTTGAGCAGACCTTGTGTGAATGTCTTGTTTTTGCAACTAGAACAGATATTGCAAATTAAATTTAGTATGTAACCAGAAATGTTCCACTAAATAGCAGCAATTTGAAAATCTAAATAACCAGCACACAATAGTATTTCTCAAATTTTTTGATGTGATCAGATATGATATGCAGAGATAATCACCACTGAGATAGATGTAATGAAGAGCTGAATTTGCATCAATGATGTATCTGCCAGTCATACACAAGTGACAGATACATGTATAGCATTGATAGTGAATAATTACAACTAATGCATGAAATGTATTGGAATTGTTCCAGAGTAATCAGCATAATTTATTTGGCTTTACAATGTCTACATGGTATTAGCACTAGTACAGAGTAAGTTTAATATGTAATGAAAGCTAAATCAAATGTAGGCCTACATGCAAAAAAAACATTAACCCAATGTTTTATCAAGGTTGTGCCACCATCATAGATGGTGGACCAACATTGACCTAACATTAGGTTACCTTAATGTATTGCCTTTCCTGCATAAATACATTACAACTGCATGTTATGCAAAGTATGAAGAATAACAAATATCATACCATTAAAATCCTGATCAATTTATTTGACACATTATTATAGCACTTTAAGTAAAAAATATAAACCAAATCCCGCCATTGGGCTTTTTGTTAGTCTGAAAATGTCTCCATATACATGTACTGTATGTTTTTACCAAAATAAAAAGTTAAATAACTAAACACATTTCAAAATGTTATGAAAGTTACTAACAATGCCAAGCATTTTCTTGACAAATCTTGTCACACAAGATTTGTTGCCTATTTGCGCCACTTCAACAGTTCCATCGCTGAAACAAAAACAATTATTTAATGACAGTAAGATACAAAGATGATGATTCATCGATTAAAATTGCATTGCTGAAATGGAAACATAGAGAATTTTTTTTAGATGAATGCAGATGATAAGCAAAATACACCAACCGGGTAGTTAATTAAAGTATCTTTCAGTAAGTGGAGGTGAAAATACTGTTAGAAATACGAGCTTGAAATGGGTTATACTTAAATGAGTGGAAATTTAAATATAACTCAACATAAAATTAAAAACGTTTGAAGTGTCATTAAAATGTTGAAAATTATAATGTTCATCAACAAGTTGACAATTAACACTTGAAAATGAAATTTGATACAAAAATAAATGTTAAATATTTGAAATCTTAGCAACTCTTTTCATAACATTTTTTTTCATTTTACGAATATGTTTGTATTATCATACCCGACAATTTCAACAGTTTTCCAGCTAACAGAGACATTATACAAAATATTGACTCAACATTGGACAAAATGCGGGGTCAACGTCTGTATACTGTGCAAGCAGCATAGTGTTGTGTCGTGATCGACAGGTGACGTTATGATCATCTATTTATCGTGTAAAAAATCATGTAAATTTGCGTTATAATTTAAGCAGATTATAGCACGCACCATTACCTTTTACTAATTTTCTCTCACAACAAATTATGCTATAAATTAGTTAAACCAAGATAGCATTATAATTCAAATATATTGTCGTAATTGTAGGATGAAATAGCGCATTGGAATGGCATGGTGCGAGATAAAGAAAACTGTATAGGCCTATCATCAGATCATGCATAATTATCAGAGCCCAAAACGCAAGTCTGTCATTTAAAATAACCCTCGACAGTGCAAAATCAGTGGGCGGTAATTTGACCACTGTCTACATAATTGCCGGTTAATGAGAAAAAACTTGACTACTGAAATGTCATATTTTTTTAAAACCATTTTAAACCCTAGGTGCAGTTTTATGTTTGCGTCTTTTTGTTTGATCGACAGGTGCAAGTGATGTACCCTGAAAGAACTTACTTTTCTGACAGTGGGTGTATATACCAGCCTGTATGTATTGGTTTCAGCTGATTAATAACGTGGATTACCAATCGTTGAAACATCTAAAATACAGAAAAAAAACATATTGATAATACCAAACAGTTCATAAGCAGCAATCATTAAAAGAACAAGCCAATACAAACAAGAGGCCTGAAGTCCTATATCATCCCTCGCCATAAATTAAGTTACAGTCTTTCAAATAGTTTAAAAGTCGACTTGTGGTGGCCATTTTAAATTTCAGTAAAATCACCTGCACATCTCCAGAGGGTGAGTAATGTCATTGTAAAATGTGAATTTTTTCCAATTTTGATTTGTGACCACAAAAAATTATGAAGTTCATCCATTTTGAATTTCAGTAACACCTTAAAAATATCACCTACACATCTCCATATCGTAGGGAATGTGATTGTAAAATTCTAATAATTTCCGCTTTTAATTATTTGAGTTTTTGCGCCCAGAAAAAAACTGAAGTTGATCCGTGGCGCCATTTTGAATTTCAGCAAAACCTTAAAAAAAGTTACCTGCACATCTCCATATCATGGGGAATGTGATTTTTAAATTTGAATAATTTCTGACTTAAAGTTATTGAGTTTTTGCGCCCACGAAGATTTTGGAGTTGAGCTCTGGCGGGCATTTTGGAAGCAACTTTAAAAAATCACTTGCACATCCCCATGTTACTAGGAATGTCATGTCAAAATTAAAAAAAAAATTGACCAGTAGTTTTTGCGCCCACAAGAAAACGTGACGCCTGACGCCAGACACCTGACGGGATCCTGGCGCGACTAAAATCCCCCTTCCCCTACGGGCGGGGGATAAAAACACGGGTAAGGGTCAAGAGTGTGACAGGCCTCCACCGGAAAGTTTTGAACCACTCTTTAACCCTTTCAAGCCTGAATTTACCATTGTCATTTTCATCCACTACAAGCCGTGAATTGCTGTCGCAATTCTCGACTTGTAGTAGATGAAGATAATTCAAGTAGGTGAAAAATTAAAGAAAATTACCATGTATTAATAAACCAGTTTCATGGAAATTTTCATTCTAAAACCCCTAGTTGTAGGAAAATAAAGTGTGTTTTCAGGGATTTTAAATGATGCTTTAATGCATCGTGAGGGTTTAAAGGGTTAAGCCACTCTATAAAAGTTCTTTTTAAATCAATTCATTATAGAAAATAAGTACTTCCCGTTGATATTTTTACCATAGATCATGTTCCATATTGATTGTACCGGAGGTAATAAATTATTATATCGGCTATTTCCTTTAAAAACATACATATATCGAGCAAATTGTTAGAAATCATAAATTATCTAACAAATAAGCTGGAATCTGACAAAAGTCAGAAAATTCTGAAAAAGCTCAACCTAGAAATAAAGCTTACAAGTAAATAATAATGTTACAGACTATAATCAGACACACACATTAGCACGATCCTCAGCAGTGATATAGTCGGTGTGGCGGCGAGAAAAAAAATGAGCTGATAATATGTAGCTGTTAAAACGTTTTAATATACATAGCACAGGACACTGACCTGGCGCACCATCTGGTTGGGACATTTGATAAGGATTTGTTGAGGCCACCAGTCATCCTCAGCCATGGTATCCAAAAACCACTGCAAATATATTAACACAGAAGTTACAATAACTGTACTCTATTCATAAAATGCTATATCTATAATTTACCTTTAAGCATTAAAATTATAAAATTTAAATTTTCACTTACTTCCAGTGGGTGAAAATTACTTACATAAGTATAATTTGAATCCAAACATATGGCCATTTAACAAATTGAGTGCTCATTAATCCTTCGAATGTTATAGTTTGAAGAGAAAATGAGAATGCTGTAAATAGCTATAGACGTAATCAACACTTTACCCAGCAAACACAAAACATTTGTATAACATTCACACAATGCTGAACCAACGTTGGGCCGACGTTGTATAAATGTTATAAAAATGTTTTGTGTTTGCCGGGTAAGGACTAAGTAATTGTCTGAAACTTGCAGTGATAAAACACTACAAGTCTCTGCTAATGTATACAAGGAATTTAAATGCAGGTGGATTTAAATTTGAGTTTGATAACATTAGGTTTTTATGGGGACAGTATGTCTTCTTCTGTGAACAAAAAAATACATTTGGGGTATATGTGCATAGATGTATAGATTTTGTTCACCTCACAGGCTGCGTGACATGCATTGAACTGCTTTGTGAGTAGCTCTATCCAGTGGTACATCGTGGGCTGAAAAGAAAACAAGTACAATTAAAGTTCTCTGAATAGTTATAGTTTTTAATGTATGGATAATATAGTTAGCAAAAGATTAGCAACCACGCTGAGGACATGTATGAAACTTAAGGTCAAGTTCCGCCGATGGAAAGAGACACAAACTCCTTTTACTGCACTAAAAATATATTTTAATTGGGCCAATATTAGCCCTTTTCCGACTTATATTAACGTCTCACCTACCAATATTGACCATTTCCTTACTTATATTAACCTTTCACCTACAAATATTAATCCTTTACCTTTTTATATTAACCTCTCTCCTACCAATATTAACCCTTTCTCTACTTATATTAACCTTTCACCTACCAATATTAGCCCTTTACCTATATATAATAAGCCTTCACCTACCAATATTACCCCTTTAACTACTAATGTTAACCTTTCAACTACCAATATTAACCCCTTACCTAATTATATTAACCTTTCACCTACCAATATTATTCCTTTACCTAATTTTATTTACTCTGTAACTACCCATATTAATCCTTTACTGTGTATTCTTTTCAAAAAGTGTACAAATTGCCTTTTTGAACTTCGAAGGCCATTTTCTCAAAATGACGCAATTTCACACTTCATAATTCTTTGAATTGGCAGAATCATATGTTCACAGCTAACCATGCTACAGAGTTGTGTGATATACCATATGGAAGGCAATTTTGTGTAGAATTAGGATCTAAAAAATGCGACTTACAACTCGTTTTGCCAGATCGGGTCACATTTTATTAAGCCATCGAAAACAATTGTTAATGGTAAAAATAAATGTTCGTTCAAATAAAATATACAATCTGGTGTATTACTTCAAAGCGTTGATATTTATTACTCAACTATCTTATAAAGGAATAAATCCAGAGCAATTAATTAACTACAAATACCTTTTCCTTGGCGTGTATCAGGGTTTCTAAAACAAAGGATGCACCAAGTTTGACAGCCAATAGTGGAATAGAGATTTCAGATTGGTCTTTTGATAGCGATAAAGTTGTTGGAATGTATGCACACATCTGCCAAATGAACCTGTAATTGAAAAAAGGAAGAGATATTGAAAGACAAATCAGTATAATTCGGTACAAAAAAAATTTAACTACAACAACTACACTGGACATTATAAAAGACTTACTGAAAATAGGTGTGTTCAAAAATGTTCTTGTCCCTGAGAAACTGCATGTTGTCTTCCCATATCCACTGGAAAAGCACAAGTATTATCTTTATAGACATAAAATCCAAGATTTTCTAACCACTTCACGTTTTCAGCAGTGTTCAGACACTTCAATTAAAAAAATCAAGAACAAATACCTCGGCAAGATCAGTTGTCAGCTCAATATTAAGTTTTGGCGTCGTCTCGTCTTCACATTCTTGTTGTGTTTCAATTTCCTGTTTTGTGTCACCCCTATCTAGAGGCAGCCGCTCATAGAACAGCATATAGGCACTGTTTGTCTGCAAAATTGAAATACAAATATATACATTTATTGAGTATGAAAAAAATGTGCCCGTTAAGGAAAAGCAACCATGTATTATTTTAAAAATTTTCATGATACATCTCAAGTTCTAAAATATATGTGAACCTTATTAAGCACCATTGCTAAGTGTGCAATGCAGTAGGACCTACAATGAGCAGCCACCATTCGGAGCCTTGAAATGTTGCCTTTCATGACAGACTGTCCATAAAAAGTTTATTTATATACAAAATTCCACCTTGGTGGATGGCCAAGTTGGAGGTTGGCTGTCCATAAAGATGGCTGTCCATACCAGGTTCTACTGTAGAAGCTAAATACATTTATTACCCGATAATGATTATGCTTTTAAATATATAATACATGCTTCCCCATTTTATTCCATTGACATTAATGATTGAAATATAATACTCCGATGATCATGTATTTTCAATCCCTATTACATTGATTCAAATAATAAACCTGCTGAAGACAAGCCAGGAAGAAAAGAAAATAGCGTCCTGAAAAAAGTTAGTTTACGGCACTTTCAAAATATTTGCACTAATAGCGAGGTTTGTTAAGTTGGGTGAGGTAAAATATATAGACATATAGCATGACATAGTGACAATTATAGCAAAAAAAGCAACTTGGTTATGCATCAATTACATGATTATCAATTAATTACGTATCTGCCCCATCCCCCCCCCCCCATACATAGCATCATAATATATTCATTATAGTTAACGGGTGTACACAAGAATATTTTCGTTTGATATTATTTTCTATGTGAGAGATTTTGACCCAAGGTTGCAAAGTCAATCTTCAACCAAACATCAGTTCCCCTTCGATCAGGCAGCATTAATTAAATTAAACAATCATAATAGGTCACAACATTACCTTTTCAAAAGAAAAATCCATAAACTTCTCTGTAGCTGTATCATAGGTTTTACTCTACAAACAAACAGTAGAATGATCACTATCACATGGATACTGCTTTATACTGTATGACTTCTTCAAATACTCCCCAGTGGCTTAAACTTGATAATTAAATATTCTTGTTTGATAACCCATGTACCACAGTATTCAATATCCCTTGATCCAGTCACCTAGCAATGGTGGAAAATAAACTAGAGGGTGGCAAATCTGCTGTAAAATGTCAGACTGTACAGCAGCTGGCTAGCATACATGTATCCGAGTGATGCCTTAGATTGTGCACTGATGATTTACTTAGTGACAATACTTGGTTTAAAAAGGCTTCACTTGGATAATTACTACTCGAATAATTTTTAGATTTCACTCCGTTTGTTTAATTTCTTTTCCCTAAGACTCCTCTAATAAAATCAACAAAAATGTACACTTTCAAAATTTCCAACTTCCGTCCCATATAAGTGCATGCACATTTATGTGTGAGAATACGGTAATCATTTGCAAGAATCATAGACTTTATTGCCATTATTCATTACCGTCATTTCTCCACCAAAACACTCGGCAGCTATCTGACAATGATCAAAGGGCTTGACTTCTGCATCATTAAACAGGTACCTGAAATGAAGATACATATAATACCAACCTTGATTACTATAACATAGAAAAATATATGTACTATGTACATGATTTTTCTAAAAACATCTTTTTATAGTAAAATAATTTTTCATGAACCTAGTTGATCAGTCTGATATCATTTGCATGTTTTTTATATCAATTATAGATCATTTACATATTTTAGTAACAAAAACCTTCATTATTTGTATGCAGCATTTGCACAGCAGTATATATATATACCCCGGTACATTATGTATTCACTGTTTTTTGATGAGCTAATTACCATTTGTCATGGCCCAGTTCACTTTTGTGTAGTTTATCTCGTATAAAGCTGTAGTAATGACCACCATCTGCGGTTCCCGTGTGTACCGTCACACCTATCAGCTCATACTCGTAGCTCTGCTCCTCCTGCTCGTGAGCCTCTTCTGCCTCCTTCTGCTTCACATCTTCATCGGCTATAAAAACAAATAACAATTAGCCAGATCACTGCTGGAATATTTCCTATTGAAGCTTTAAATAGCACCATTCAAAGGGGAAACAGTCTTCCACCGACACAACCTGAAATTGATTTGCTTCTAAAAATCAGAATAATTTTGGAGCTGCGGATTTTGTCAGCAATACACAGCTTCAAGTGTGTGAAAGTCCAAGAAAAAAGAAATTGCAGTTGAAGGGTTAATTAGCGAAATTCCACTAAAAAAATTGACACAGCCCAACAAAAAACTTTTTAAAAGTTACACAAATTAATATAAGGTACCCACAGAAACACAGATGTGAAATTCCCTGTACGGTATTTTACGTCACTAAAAAAATGGAAATCCGTGCATATGTGGAATTTAATCATCCCTGCAATATTTATATATTCACTGTATGCGGCCACCGCCAACCCCTTCAGTCATGCCAACGCAACCTAATGTAAGTAGGGTATACATGCAAACATTCAGTGATTAGAAATAGCATTCTCAGTCACAACATTTTCTGCAAGACAAAAGTTACTCCCACCATATAAAAATTACTGTTTTTCACAAAATTATAGAATTCCCAGTGTTTAAACAATTTATCCTGTTTGGGTACCCTGTAATACTCAGTGTAAATTATTTTCTCAAATTAAAATAATTTTGTCAATCCAAACTTGAGCTGGTAATACAAGGATTCATGCACATTAATAAACATGTCTCTGCAACATCTGTAAGGATAATTCATAGTGGGTCAATTTTCCTCTCTGTAAGAGCGTGAAAAACTAATACAAAGAAATTTGCTTTCTTGCATAAAATATAATTATGTACCAGGTAATAGTGTTTAGAAAAAATCAATTAAAATGTAAACTTCACATGTACTTGCCTTGAAGACGCTCTTTCCCAATTAGATTTTTCTCCATATATGGCGACATGTCCAGTTGAAGTGGAAATGAGAAATGTGTGTTTACTTTCTCCTTCATCATAGTCACCATGTTGAAAGTGTACCTCATAGTGTTGAAACACAATATCTTTGGCAATCTCTTGAAACATGCTCTGTAGACAGAGTTAAAACAAAACTGACATTAAATCCAAATTTAACAAAATTACATGGAAATAAACACATCAGCAGTACTAAAAACAATAGTAAAAAGACAGTAAAACAATAGTAAAAACAATGACCTTTTCTCAGCTCTGACTTTCTTCTGGCACTTAGAGCAGGTGTACATGTTATCTCCTTCAAGCATATCCTTAACCGTCACTTCATCAAGTGATTCCTAAACATAAAAATTGGTTAATTTTTATCCCCGAGTGAATTACAAATTATTGTTAATCCGATGACATGTAAAACTAGAAATGTGTTTTCGTTATATAGCCCCTTTCGGTAGGCCTATTTGTGATTCCTAAACATAGAAATCAGTTAATTTTTATCCCGGAGGACCAGATGGTGAATGATCAAAATTGTTGTTAATCCAATGACATGTAAAACTAGAAATGTGTTTTCCTTATATAGCCCCTTCATTAGGCTTGTTTTGATTGAGGCAACATTATAGTACTGAGAATGGAAGTTGCTACAATTAACAACAAGTTTTACCGATTGCTTCGAAACTGAAACCATAAACATATTTATGCCATTCAGACTGAAAATATTTGTATTCATGTTCTTATATAACCTTTGAGGCTGAGAATAGTGTCCTGTTTGCTCTAATATCAATATTGCCACGGTTGGCACATTTGCCTATTTTTATTTCTGCAGTTTATTATCTGTGTACCATGTTTTCGTAGGTATTGGGACTGAGTGGCTGAGATAGACTCAATAATTTGTTTCTATCACTGACACTGGGTGTCACAAAATTGTGAGTCCTATCCCCAGATCTGTTTTGATGATATTTGTGATTAAGTGTCAGATTAACGTTTATTAGTTTTATTTGTGACACTAATTCTTTTAAAGATGTTTTAAGTTAATTATAAAGTTTGTGAGATTTTGTGGTTGATTTGAGATCGTTAATCGGCCTTTTATCAATTACGAAGTTGATCACTTACTGACAGTGTGCGTCAATGACGAAAATCGATTGTCCAGCGTGAGACCAAGCTGTCTGCTAGGATTCGGAATTGTATTTGTTTTTTGGCTATTTACAGTAATTTAGCCCTCCTTTGTATTTTTCATATGTTTCTAAGGTCTAAAGTGATTTTGTGTATAAGTTTGCCGAATCGCCCGTTCGTTTTAATACCGTATATCCCCGCGTATAGTGCGACGCCATGTATAATACGAGTTAGGATTTGAGGCCTCGGATGACCTGAAAAACGTCCACCCCTCTGTATAATACGACCTCAAATTTTGGATGTCGGCAGCGTCCCGGTTAGTAGCGTTCCGGGCCATCTAAATGTGATGCATGGATATTATCTTATTCTACTAAATAGCGCCGTGACACCTGCATAGACGATGCTCAATGACGGGAACAGCGGCAACAGTACAGCTTTGCAAAACCAAAGGGCAGTATCTGCTTACTTGTAAAGTAAACAGATACAGTATTTTCATTTTCCACGGCAGAGTGGATGTCATCGGGACTGTCTCGATGGGCAGATATTCTGAGGCCTGCATAGGCTACATACACACAGATTTTTAAATACCCGTATTTATATTTCGCCAACAAATTTATATTATTTTAATTTATCTATTACAAAGACCATATTTTAATATCGTCATGCTCAAATAAGAACATTTCAAGATGAGATGTGATTGTAAAACATTTGCAGACTAGCCGCATTGTCTAGACACAAGAGGTGTGCATGGTTGTATAAGGTGTCAGGGTGCAATAACACAGCAGCGCTTCATGAACTACAGCTAACAGATACCACCATTTGCTTAATACCGTATCAGCCGCGGCAACAGCGGTAGGCGTTAATGTTATCCCAGCAATATAGACATTCTGAGGCCTACATGTATAGAATTTGAGATAGGAGATATAATCAGTGATATCTTGTTATATTTCGTCAACGCATTCTCTCATACCAATAGGAAAATATTATGTTCAGATTTGTCGTACACAATAGAACACTCCCATATGAAAGGCGATCTTAGATTAAATCGTTATTAATATAAATGAACAGGTCAGGAGTGTGAATTGGTTGCAGACTAACGGCGTCATTTATCTGCCCGTGGTTGTCAAAGGTGCCACGCGCGTCGGCGGGAATGTGAGACGGGGGCTCCCAGCAAACACGACACATTCACCCAATGCTGGTACAATGTTGTGTCAGCGTCGCAGACGGTGGCCCAACAATGTACCAGCATTGGGTGAACGTCTCTTGTTTGCTACAAGTTGGAAAGGCACAGTATCATGTGTATAGGCCTGCTTACCAAACACGCTGACTGGCCTACGTTTAAAGATACGTTCTACCGCTAGAGAACTTTACCGCTGAACTTACCGCTAGAGAGCTCAAAAATTGTATTAGATTCTACATCTATGTATAATACGAGGTGCCTTTTTGTGACATGAATAGCTAAGAAAAAACATCGCATTATACACGGGGATATACGGTAGTCATATTTTGATAAAGTGAGTACATTGACTTGACTGTTGACTGTTGCACTGTTGCGTGTCTGTGGGCGATATTATGTGATCTTAGTCTTACGGAAATTTGATGTTATTTCTGTGATTTCCCCATGACTATAATTAATCTTTATAAGTCGATTGATTGTCATATTCGGAGGTGTATTTTAGAAGTTGTTTTGGATTTTTCACTGTTGTCATTTCTTAACGATTTCACGATAAAGAGTTACATTTTCATATTCTCCTAACTGTTTCTTATTCTCCCAACCAGCGCATGGCAGAGTGTTGAGGGAAATGACGATCATTCATTTTGTCAATATTTTTGTAGTGTTTATCTGACTTTGGGAGTGTATAACTTTGAAATTAAATAAGCTCAAGTTTCAAACTCGGTGGTATAATAATGTGTGATTATTACTTGATTTAATGATATCAGTGGTTAATGTTGACAACTTGTATTTTCTGCATAATTTTGTGTCATTTGAAGGAAGGTATAGGATTATTTTTGTAGTTATTGCGCAATTTGTATGATTGTGGGTAGAGTTGAAATAGATTATTTTTCTTAAAACGTGATCAATTACTATGAAAGTTTTACAGTAATTCTATTTTAGATAAGGAGGCATTTTAAGTATTGTCTTATAACTTTATTATGTTTAAATGTGTTATTAGTTGGAGCTTAGAGAGTATTTCCCCACCCCCTCCCCACTGAATAAAACCAGCTGACACAGCATTCAGAATCAGTTCTGTCTGGTCTGTTAGTGGGGGAAGGTTGATTTTATATTAGCAGCAGAAGCAGGCAGTTCTGTCTGGTCTGTTAGTGGGGGAAGGTTGATTTTATATTAGCAACAGAAGCAGGCAGTTCTGTCTGGTCTGTTAGTGGGGGAAGGTTGATTTTATATTAGCAGCAGGCAGTAGTTCTGGCTGGCCTGTTGCGGTGTTGGTGAGAGAAGGTTGTATTTAACTTGACAGTAGCACTGGCAGTACCAGCAGACTCGAGTCGTCTCCTCTCTCTCTATTATTTTTATCTCCTTGGTTTTGTGAAGACATAAGTGAAGTGGACTCAAGACAAGAAGTAGGTTGAACCTTGAGTATAATGTTGATTTTGATATAGCTTGTAACTTCAAAAGTTGGGCTAGGTTCATTTTATTGGCGACAAGGTTTTCAGCCTGGTTACAGGGGAAATCTCCCATTTTACCCTTTTCTTTAGCAGAAATCAAGAGTATAGTTTTTTGTGTTGACTCCCCTGGCGAGCTATAATTCGTTGCATGCAAGGTTCTGAATTAGGGTTGGTGCCCAGATGGAGGGTCGGTGCCCAGAGTTGGAGTAGGAATGTTGATGCATGTTATAGGGTTTTCAGGCAAGTTTGATTTCAGGAACTCTTTCTTTTATTTAAGTTTCACATTTTTTCCTAGTGATGTGCAGTGACAGGCCAACTGCAGTGAAGAATGATGATATTCCCTAGGTTGATGTGATGAAGCGATGCGATGTCGTTGTGATGCAGGCCTTCCCATCCATTTTTCTACTTTTGGTGTTCTGGGAGACGATTTCTACTAAATTATATTATTATTTTGTTTATTTTATTTTATTTACAGTTGTGTGGTAGTAACTACCAGTGTTACTCCTTGGTGATATTTTTCCATATGATATTACAGTGGGTTCATGGCGATTAATTGGAGGAAAGTTCGAAAGGCTTCTTTGACGGCGAAGATAGTCTTGGTTGACCGTACGATTGTGTACCTGGGTTTGTTCCGCGTGAGCTCTAGTTTCTTTCGCTCGGCAATACTGGATTTGCTGGACAGCGGCGCCTGCCATGTTGTGGGTGAGGTGTTGAATGTCGGGGACATTGCACTAGGATAGAGTTTAGGTTCATTCACCTGTCTCCGCCTAAGCTGCTTTCCAATAGCCCGTACCTTTAGTTGACGTAATATAACGTTTTACCTCAGCAGAGTGTGTTTGATACAATTATATTGATTGTTACAAAATTTTACTTTACATTTTATATTCTAAGCTCCTATCTCTCTTCTGTTATTATTTTACCTTCAAGTATATTGAAGGTAGTGTTGTGTAAAAGTGTATAACTGAAGTTAGACTGTTTCGTCGCCAGGTGTCAGTATAGTTACTGACACGTGGGGATGAGAGGGTTTATGTTATATGAGTGGTATAGTCTGACAGTTTGGTTCCCAGGTCTCAGTAAGAGATTGACACGTGGGAACAAGAGGGTTTATGTATATTTTTATTGGTCACAGAAGTGATGAGCAGCAAGCAGCGATTGTGATAATCATTGTAAATAATTCAAGTGATTTTAGCTAGTTCAGAAGTGATAATATCTGGTTGCCATATTGATTTCATGTGTAATTTCCAATCATTTTGATATATAGCTCATGACTGATTTTTTGAAAGAAATGGTTGTGATTAATTCATGCGTGTGTTTGGATTCATTCTTTGGTTGTTACTTCATTCGGGTGATCCGATATTTTGGAATTTAGTTAGATTTTCTGTTTAGCTAATTGTTTGAGATTGATGTCCTTAAGGCATCTGGTGTCAGTCCTGATATTTTCTCTTTGAGGAATTAATTTTGTTATAAATAATTATAACACCGTTAACTTTTAACGTTAACTTTTCTTCTATGTGGCAGCATGTAGCCTTTTTGTGCATCCATCCTTTGACCGCTCGGGCTAATGTATAATTAGGTCGTCATGTTTTCATTCGGGGTTTATTTTACTTTTCTTTACTATCTTTAAACATTTTGCTCCGAGGTTTGAGATTCCACAATTTTTCCCGATTTTACGTCAGATTTTAACCCTGGATTTTGCCCTTGGAATATTTCTTACTATTTGTAGATTTTACCCTGGTGAGATGCAAGTAACCCTTCACAATATGTAAGGAGATAAATGCAATACTAAAATTTGTAACACTTTTTTTGACCCTCACAGTAATGGTCCACCTATCTAGCACAGTTTGCCATTTTTTAATTTGATAAGTTGACATTTTTGAAGAATATCCTTCACTGAAATCACACATTTTCTTTTAAAGTAATGGTCTAGCTATCTGGCATTTTTCCCAATATCACCCATATTAAAAATTCTGGCCACAATCGGCCATTTTGAATATGATTGATTGACATTTTTCCAGGCATATTCCTCATGAAACAGCACATTCTGTTTTATAGCAATGGTCTAGCTATCTGTCACAGATATCAGGCATTTTAAAGTCAAGAATTTGATCAAGTTGACATCTTAAAGGCATATGCCTACCTAAAAACCACACTTTTTGTTCTATAGTAATGGTCTAGCTATCTGGCATTGTTGTCAGATACCAGGCATATCAAAGTTAATTATGGCCGATATTCAGCCATTTTGAATTTTGTTTGCCAGATATCGGACATAGTAAAGCCGATGGTCGACCATTCAATTAGGACAAAATTTCATAAACCACAAAAAGGATGGGTGTGTTCAAAATGAATGAAATATCCCCATGGGTTTCCGAGATCTACTTCGGAAACGAAATGCAGACAGACTGACAGACATCCGACATAACCGCCCCAACTTCGTCAAGTGATAAAAAATCAGAATAATTTTCTCTATAACCTCCAACCTCAATTGTTCGATAAAATCCTTAAAATTGACAGACATTAGCCAAAAATGTGAAAAGGCAGGTTTTTGTTCCCTGATCACTTCAAGAAGTCATAGCAACTGAAGTTGGAGTAGATCAGAGGTGTTTATAAGATTTGGTGATGATACTTGGTGAGGAAGAAGAGAAGCCTCTAGAAAAAAAAGAAAAAAGAATTCAATGAACAGAAAAAATTCCAGGAGCACTAACAGTTTGACCGAAGGTACTCATTTGAACTAATTACAATGTACACTTGTGCCTACTTGGAAAATCACAAGCGGTTCGAGATATTGCATTCACAAGAAATTTAATTTTACAATGAAATCGTCCGCAAGTTTCTTGAAAATCTATGACCTGCAACTAAAACATGTTCATTTAGAAGCTTTGCAGGCGAGTGCCTGCGTGCAAAAGTTATAATTGATTCAGACTAGCGGTTTGGGATTTCACGTTCACAAATCCTTGAACACCTCCCTGGGGATTAGATACATAAATATCATGGTGATATGTCAAGGAATTTTTTTTTTTAATAGAAAATTACCAAAATACAATTATTCAAACATCCATGCATACATATCAGTGTTAACATACTAAACCTGTAATAATATATAACTAGCAGATATTGTATGGAATAGTTTTCTCATATGTTATCTTAATTTCATTCAACCTGAATGACGTCAAAACTAATTTATTGACAGCAGAAAATTATGTGAAAGAATAATATCCTTTCATTGAATGGTAAGTGAAAATTAGAAAGACTCACAAACAGATTTTTCATATCCGCCACCTGGCACCTGATGGTGTAAAACTCCTCCTTTGTTCTACTGACATGATGGCAATCCTAAAGCAATACAATAATGTTTACAAACATGAAATCTATGATGCTAACATTTGTGTATGCTTACCTAATTGTAATTGACAAATATATAATATGGATCACCCGCAATGGGACTACTTAAATAAAGTTAATTCAATAGAAAATCTCTGGCCCATTAGGACATTAGGTCCAGTAATTACCAACTTTTACTGGACCTCACTTATGATTATTGGACCACTAAAACAAGAGATGACAAGAAACCTCTCTGATAGTACCGGACATGATGGCAGGACAATTTTGTTGCTTATCAGACCTTCACATTTATCACTATTTATTTGGTCTGACATGAATTTTAATGACTGCAGGATGTATCTAATTTTAATGTGATATCACAAATAGATAAAATTCAGTTAAGGAGCACAATAAACTAAAATACCGTACAGCGATTCGAAACAACAAAAAATTATCCCACATTATAACATGAATATCAATCCTTTAAGCTGCATTTATGCACCATACAGCATTTTTTAAATAAAATTCCTGGAATGAAATATGGTTTAATCAACCACAAGAAGGTTTGGCGCTTTCATTTGAAACATTATACTTAAGTATTTTATAAAATCACTCATATTTATATCAGAGTAAATAGCTGGGTGCCAGGAGGAATAAACTCATTTCAGACAGAGCCACAAAAAATTGGGCAATGTTTTACTATCGTACAAGACGAAGCCTGAGATAACTCGTGCCATGTGATGTCATAGAAAGGACATTTCCCATCCACAGAAACATGTGCATATCGAGAATGTTGTCTTGAATGAGTTAATTTAGAAAAGCATACACTCATACCTCATCTAATATTCAAGGATATTGTGAAGATAAACCTTACCAGTGACACAACATTGTTTGTCAAGATTCCACCAAAAAGATCTTTAACAAGCAGACGCTGAAAAAAATTGAAAAAACTTATTTATATTTTATGGAAAACCAACGATTAAATACCTCAGATATCATTATAAAAGTTTGATAAATTGAACATTTTTGTCCTTCAAACTCACAACACCAACCCATAAACTGTGTTTCTGAATATGCCATTGCTCAAACAACCTGTTTTAGAGATGTCACTTTACATCATCATTCATCTGAAGCTGGAAATGCTAATGTAATTTCAAGCCTTAAATGCCGAGAGAGATTAGACACCTCCCAAAATAAATTATTTGAATAACTGAAGAATTGGTTTCTTTGTTTATGCAACCTACCCGTTAAAAAAAAAGACAAATAGTTGCTTAGCTCTTCTGGCCCTATAGTATTTTCCCAGTTGCTTGGTATAGCTTTTTGTACCGCAAACAAAGAAGTCACTGGCCTGAGCATCTACTACAAACAATTTGATCAATTTCAACTTTATTCTACATACCAGTTCCTGACCCATGTCTTCCATTTTACTGATGAGATCGGTGAAGAACTCCGTCATATCCTTCTGTTCACCTGTATTCAGTGGCTGGTGATCCATGGTGTACACTTTACAAAAGCTACGAGGATTATACGCCTTCCGCTCACTCTCCTTAAAAAACAAACAAAAGAGTTAAAATGTAGCAAAACAAAGAAGGTATGCGTCCTTTCAAACGTTAAATAAAATTTTTAAAATCTATCCTCACCATCAGATATGCAAACATCTTCTTCAGCTCTTGTAGTGTTCCCACATGTAACTTCATACAAGGTGCTTCCAGTACCGATTTCCGAGCTTCTGGTATCATGTACAGATGTTGCATGCATGTTGCCATGTAACATGTAGCACCGAGATTTGTTAATCCGACATAACCACATCTTGCTCTCTCCTCTTCCCGTGGCCAGTTATCCCACGAATAAGCAGCATGAGAATCTAGAAAGGTAAAGCTCATTGGTAATTTTTCAAAGTGGCACTATTAATTTTATTAACATTTATTTGACTCAAGGGGAAAAAGTTCATCAAATCTAAAGTGCTTAAAAGTGACAAGCTGGACCCAAATTTTACAGAGGTGAATAATTTGATATAATCGATTGCTATAAGGAGTTGCCTTTCCTTAACACATATGAGGTCTGTACAACAAAAAAAGCCCACTTGATGCTGCACCTCGCTACTGCAATCAGCAACTTGAAAGTTATGGTTATACATGTACTTGAAATTTAAGACACAGTATATAAGTAACTCTGGCACTGATTTGAGCATATTGAGTTATTAAGAACACAGAAAATTACAATAGGTGACATCAGTACTGTAAACCGAAATGACAAACTGCACAAATGGAAATATTAAAGAGGCATACAGGTACCTTTTGTATGTTGTTGAAGAAGTAATTCGTGCAAGGCAGCATAGTTCTCCACAGAGCCTTTTGTCATCTCAACTAACAGATCAAAAGCTGCTGACCTTGAGGACTGTGATTTACATTTTGGTAAAAGCCGTTGCTTAGGTGAGGGCAGTGCAAAAAGGCAATTGAAGATGTCTTTCAAGAAATTCTACAATGTTAACAAATGCCAGTCTTTCATATAAAAAAACATCTAAATAAATGGTTTCAAAACTAGATGGTAATATATTTGCATGGCACCTTCCACGGCGGCCATCTTGGATAAGCAAATTAGCCAGTTTTTAAACTCAACCAGGGTGATGCATCGGTGATGAGTAAACAATTTGTTAAGATTGGATGAATAATGGCGCCTGCAGAGCATCTACGTCATTGAATTGTAGAATACTAATAATAACAACAATAGACATCACTAAAACAATAATTCTCCACCATATAGTGGGTGGAGACTTTATAAATTTAGCTTATTTTCCTGCAAGACAGTTGCCATACAGAATGTTTTTTTCAACGACTTGTTTCTTAAAAATAATAAGTGTCTAGACTACCATGAAATTAAAATTGAAAATTGCTTTCACTTTCACCACCATCTGGAAAATTATCCTATTTATAAAATATATAAATTTATTTTAAACAAAATTAAAGCAATATACATTACCATATTAACAGGTATATCCACATAATTTTAATGGAATTCCCACGTCAAAGTGGTAATAATATAAATTACAACCAAAATGCTCAGTTTAACTCTTCCTTTACAGACTCTCCCCTGATAAAACTAACCCCAGAAACTGACTATTTTTTAAAGGAGGACCCCTTAAGTAGCCCCTGGGCACCATACAGGTTACAGCTATGCGCTCGCGCACATCGTAAAAAAATTAAAATGCAAGAGAACATTGCGTCCATGCCACTGACCATTCTGGTTGGCAATTTTCAACCATGCATGTAATGATATATCTCGATTGCAATTAATGCATGTACACATGTGGAATTCGCATAAATGCGAAACTGGTAAAGGAAGGTAGTTTTCGCATAAATGCGAAATTGGTAAAGGAAGAGTTAAGGGGCTGTTCTATTTTCTACTAGAATAATTTAATTACATGTAGATTTTTTCAGTTGCACAAGTGCTTAACCTTTTACATCCTACATCCTGACATCCTACATGTTTTGAATGAAAATGTCTCTATCCATTAAAATGAAATGGTTTCAAGCTAAATATCAGTATATACCACTGGGGTATTTTATAAAATAGCTATTTTTATTGCCCAATTTCCAAGTACGTATATTAAGAATCTAGGATCAGCTGAATAAGCTGGATAAACTTGTGTTATTCTGACCTGTCCTTCTGTCGATATCTTGAATGGTGGGTTGTGCTGTAGAATACTGATACATAAGGACAGAAGACCGATCAGACCATCGTCTTCTTCACAGCTATATGTCCTTTCTAAGTAAGGACGGCTTTCTATATAGCTGCTCACCATTATCGCCAAGCTGTTCAAGTTTACAACTGCTGTCTCCCCCTATCAAGCACACACAAATATTCAATCAATAATTGACCATTACAGTACTAGCAACATAAAACAGGTTGATGGTGTTTTTTTTACAATTGTTATTGTTATTTCAACTTGTGTCCTGCTAAGACAGTGCATATTTAATATTAAACAAGTTTCAAACCAGATAGATTGTCTTTGAAATTGCTATAAGATTCTGCGATAGATGCTCAGTTAATGAAATAATACAATTTGAGAGATTTTGAAAAATACTCCCTGGCAGAGGTTAAAACAGGTTTTTTCACACAAAGAAAATATTTTGATACATGTGACCCATCTTCATGTGATCAGTCGCATAGCGCATTTTTCCAACGTGGCAAAAATGCCAAAAATGACACAAGCTACCAACATTTTTAAATATTTTATTTTATTAAACCAGCTCCTTGGGATGACATCAATTTTCGCTTTTAGTTTTGTAATGAAGCTGCGTATCCCCCAGATCATAATTTTATTTTTTTCAGTTTTTAAATTTTTAAAAATATTTCTTATCAACATTTCTATGTATCCGATTAAAACCCAAACAAACTTTTTGTATACCTAAACACTTGCTAAAGGACAGTTGAATGTTCCTACAGCATTGGGCCACATGTTGATGCCGTCGGCCCAGCTTTGGGCAGACAATCAGTGTTGCAGGTGTATCCCCCCCATGTCCTGACTACAAGACACCAATTAGCGGCGATTGCTTGGATCTCATCGTCCAAGCGTGGGAATATGTGGTGTAAAGTGCTGTATATTGCTGACTTGTTTTGTTTACATGGCAATATACAACTTGGAAATATAACTATTTCACTCTTTTTCGGTGCTTTAAAATTGTTTTTCAACTTTTTTGTATTTTTAGATCAGTAGGCTAGATAGCTTCATATAAGTTAAATTTTCAAAATTGACGAAATTGAAAATGTCTAATCCCACGGGGTCCCTTTGAATAAATTGACAAATAATTAGTTATCTACACGTTAATTTTTTTTTATAAAACTCAACCTATTGGGTGGTTTATTTTAGTAATATTTAGCAAAAATTATTCGAAATCATAAATATATAAAAAATGGGGGTTTAAATAAAAAAATTAAGGGCTTTCTCTTTTTTTTCTAAATATCACATTTTAAAATGTTTAAAAAACCGTAACTTTGGTTTCGAAAAAGATAATTACACATGATTTGAACCTCATAAATAGTCTGTTCTCTTTTACATTATCTCAATTTCTGATGTGTGTGCAGATGTGTCACATATCAGAATGATCAGTCAAATTGGGAACTTTTAACCTGTATGGAGGGATGACATCTACAATTGTATGGAAGTTTGATTCATATTGACCTATGCAAAAATATCTAACATCCTCAAGTGTGCCACTAGGTATGAATTAGCTTTCATAAAGAAGAGCTATAAAATTTGAATTTTTACTTTTGTCTTGTTGCTGCGATCCCCAACTTCAAAGGACTGAAGATTACTTAGATTTGTGTGTGATGGATTGAACATAAATTTCAATGATAGAAATGGGCTACACCAGTGTCAAATAAAATTACAGTAAGAGCACTATAGTTAACCATTATCCTGCTAAATTAAATAATTTAAACTTCCACCCACTTAAAGTTGTGTCTTGCTATCGCGACCCACAACTTCAAGTCGCTGAAAATTACTCATATTTGTTTACTTTGAGCACAAACATTTGCAAATATTGATGTTTAGTCACACATTTCATTCCCAATAAGTGATTTGATCGATCAATAAAACAGATTAAAACAACAATAGTCGTGATTAGCAGAATATGGGGTGAAAAAAGTTACAGAAAGAGCACTATAGTTAACATTTATGTTGACCTAATCTGAAACATATTCAACATCTTGGTATGAAAGAGCCATCTGTCACACATGACAGATAGGATACTTTAATACTAAATCATCAGATTGAAGTACCTGTTCCCAGCTGGCTACTGCATCATCATGTGATATTTTATCAGTGAGGCCGCATACAAGCCAGAAGTAATCTCGACATCCAGGACCATAAGGCTCCTTTTCTTCTTGAGACTATGAATGGAAAGAAATACTGAGCAATTACCACTTTCACTATGAAAGACCACTTTTGCATGCTTACAAAAATGGGAGAGGTTTGGTGGTGATTTTCTTCCAAATACATGTACAAGCATTATTTTGCTCGTAAAAAATTCTAGGACTAAAACCTAATTAATTGTACTATGAACAGTTTCATGCAATTTCACAATTACTAAAAAAACGTAAAAGCCTTAAAAAAATTGCAATAAAACTAAATAGTAAGAACTATGCGGCACAAATTTTTATGAATGCTAAATTAATAAAGTGTGAAAGCATACCTTTTTCTTTGCACACTTCATATTTTGAGCCTCCTTCAGAAATGATAATAGACTGGCAAGAATAGGCAGCAAATAGCTGTAACCTGATAGGCCCTCCATTGTAGTGCCTTTACAAGCTCTGTACAAGCCTTGACATGCTTCATGTCGTATAGACGGCTAGTCGAACAACATGAAAGTAAACATACTATGGTTACAAGATAACACTTTAATGTGTTGATAAAGCATTGTGCTAGATCATTGGAAGGAATTTATAGCATTTTATCTATTTTAACCATTCAAGTGTACGATTTCAAGCCAGTTTAAAACAAATTTACAATTACACTAAAATTAGTACAATGTTTTGGTGGTTGATCAAAAAAGTTAATCAAATGAATTAATTAGGGAAATGACAATTTTTATTAAATATTAATAGAATATTTCTTGCATCATTTGACGTGTTAGCCATTCCAGCTTCAAATTCATATGAAATATCAATAGGCGACATTGCTCTACATTCCAAACTCGCTCACTAATTACCTTAACCCGTTCAGCATGGGGACTGTATTTAGACGTCAGAATCTGAGACGTCAGATTCTGACACCTAAAGATGATCCCCGCACATCAAAAAAAATTTTAAAAAGAAATTAATGGCCGTAGCCCACTGTCTCAGCTAGAATTAGACAACTGCCCAGGTTTTTTTCCGAATTTTTGCATAACTGCCCGTGCATTTTCTCCTTTATAGTGTAATTTGGACAATTTTTGCCCGTGATTTTAACTTTATACAGTAGAACCTCTTTTGAGCGGCCACCACTAATGCAAGCCGAAAGTGGCCGTTCAAGACAGGTGGCCGCTCATAGGAGGCGTCGTTCTGAAAAAAAAAAGTTTTAGAGATATGACATAGGTGGCCATATAAGGCATCAGAAGTGTCAATTTTTATACCACAGACATGTTTTTGTACTCAAAAGATCAGCTGGCAATGCTGTATTTACGTTTATATGTACTGGTAGGCGGCGTGAAACAAACGCGGCCATAAAGTATAATAGTATGAGCAAACTAAGTAAGTAAGAAACATATACACAGAGTAAACTCCCAGCAAACACGACATGTTGAAACAATGATGTTTTAATGCTGGGCGAGCGTCGCAGACGTTGGGACAACATTAAACCATCATTGTTTCAACGTGTCGTGTTTGCTGGGCAGACACTGGAGATCTGTCTGCTGCTCTGTCTACAAAGCAGAGCATCTGCTTACTTTTCCGGTGAGCAGATACTGCCTTTTGGCTCCACATGTCAGTATGAGTGTGTCCTAGTGACCGGTAATCGGCACCCTTTAAATATTAGGTGTATATAAAATATATATTTAATCTTTTTCAATCTAATGGTACGTTACGAGGCGGTATGCGAATTAAATTGCCAACAAATTATTGTAATATCTATTATTATATTGCCTTCCAAAAAAATGTGTAGTTATTTCCAGAGTAAAAAATATATGTTTCAAGCGAAAAATAAATTTGACTATTCACTGGCCAGGCAGTAAAAGGTGTGCTCGCCGTTCCAAGATAACACAGGAGGGAAGAACAACGCTGTGTCAAAGCTGGGCCGGCATCGTGAGCAATTCACTCGGCATTGGCACAGCCATTGTCAAATGCCTCTTCATTGAGCCCGGCATGGTGACCCACTGTTGGTTTGTTGCTGGCTCGACGTTGCAGATGGCGGGCCACCATTGATTCAACATTGAGTTGGTGTCTCCTGTTTAATGCAGTAGAGTGGGGTTTTGCATCGTGCCTAACTTCCCGTCAGTCTGGGCTAATTAACACTTTGAACCCTACTAGATTTTAAGTCTCAACGGTGATTAATTAAGTAAGAAATTTAATTATAAAACAGGCTAAAACACATGCTTGCAACAAATTGTTATTTTCCTCTTTGCTATGATCTTACAGATAATGACATTGCACATCACGATTTCAAATCTGTGCGCTAAAACAATAATAATAAATTTACATTTCATATTTATACATTCCACAGATTTTTCACGTTTTTTCATGTTATAAAATCCAAGGACGCATTTCCAATTTTTCAAACATCATAAAAATGATAATAAATATTGATGCGTTTATAAAATTATGTTCAGTTATATTAATAAAATATATTTCAAATAATATGTATATGGATTTGGTATTTTGACCAGTTCCTGCGAGTTGCTAATCACCACCCGTAATAATGGTTCTTTATAAAAAAAAATCATGGGCCTTGTAGTATGACGCCGTTAAGAGGTGTTTGTTGGTGACACGTGCTAACTGACTGTTTAGCGCCAAGAAGCGAGAAAATATAATAAAACACAATAGCTGTCTTGGTTGAACGTTTGATTCTAGGCCTGCTGTCACTGCTGGTTGAGCTGTCAATCATTTGAAGGCCGGCATAATCTCACTGTGATTGGTCGACAACACCCGCCCACAGGTCATCGTCACGTCACGTCTCGTCGTTCATCGCGCATGTAACGATATGTTGCGAGATTTTACGTGTGATGACTTCGGCGCATTGTTGTATTATTGTTGGTCCGCCGTCTACAACGCTGAACCGGCATTAATTCATCATTGGGATATTATCACGTGTTTGTTGTTGCATGCATTCGTAAGTTAATTTAAAATTTAATTCAACAAGAAATCTTAAAAGAATTCTACACCCTTTCACCACGAAAACCACTAATTGGATGTAAACAAGTATCAATTCTTCATTCACAAATAAAGAAAAATAGTGATATTAATCATATGATGGAATTGCAACTTAGGCCTACACATATACATCCCATCAAAGGCGTGGTGACGTAATATTTAACATTTTGATATTTTATTAATCACTTTACTCACACTATCACCGCTCTGACGTAAGGCATAAATATAGTCAAAATAAAATATGTGATTTTTCTACATGGAACACAATGTGGATTTGCTGTTGATGCATCTTTACTAATAAGGTAAAGGTTGATACACATATACGTGTATGTGCAACAGTAAAGATACCGCAGCGTTCATAGGGTCAGTTCAGACCTGTTGTAATCGTCGTTGACATCTATGTCGCGATTCACGCTGAACATTGTATTATATCTGTCGGCATAGAGTGGCCGCAGATCGGTATTATTTTGTTTAGAAATTTGAACAAGAGCACACTCGATAATAGCCCGCCGCCGAATTATGATAAAGAAAGTAAAGATGAATGTCATCACGTAAATAACAACCCAAGATATAAATGGTATGTTAAATAAGATAGATACATGTATAATATGATATACTATATAATACTTGCATAGACTACAAGGTCAAATTATTGACGTAAAATGAGAAAAATCGCAATAAATCGGCCATTTTGAATTTTTTTTCAGCCATTATTGAACTTGTCCAAGAACTACTTATTAGTAACATGCATAACAAATTTGTAGAGGATATGTGAAAAACTTTTCAAGTTATCGCGCCCACAAGGTCAAATTATTGACGTAAAATGAGAAAAATCACAATAAATCGGCAATTTTTTTTTTTTTTCAGCCATTATTGAACTTGTCCAAGAACTACTTATAAGTAACATACATAACAAATTTGAAGAGAATATGTGAAAAACTTTTCAAGTTATCGCGCCCACAGGGTCAAATTATTGACGTAAAATGAGGAAAAATCGCAATAAATCGGCCATTTTTTTTTTTTTTTTCGGCCATTATTCAACTTGTCCAAGAACTACTCATTAGTAACATGCATAACCAATTTAAAGAGGGTATGTGAAAAACTTTTCAACTTATCGCGCCCACAAGGTCAAATTATTGACGTAAAATGTGAAAAATCGCAATCAATCGGCCATTTTTTTTTTTTTTCGGCCATTATTAAACTTGTCCAAGAACTGGTCATTAGTAACATGCATAACAAATTTGAAAAGGATATGTGGTAAACTTTTCAAGTTATCGCGCCCACAAGGTCAAATTATTGACGTAAAATGTGAAAAATCGCAATAAATCGGCCATTTTTTTTTTTTTTTCGGCCATTATTGAACTTGTCCGAGAACTGGTCATTAGTAACACGCATAACAAATTTGAAAAGGATACGTGAATAACTTTTCAAGTTATCGCGCCCACAAGGTCAAATTATTGACGTAAAAGGTGAAAAATCGCAATAAGTCGGCCATTTTGAATTTTTTTTCAGCCATTATTGAACTTGTCCGAGAAGTGGTCATTAGTAACATGCAAAACAAATTTGTGAAGGAAACATGAAAAACTTTTCAAGTTATCGCGCCCACAAGTAAATGTTAACGCCGACGCCGACGCTGACGCCGACGCCGACGCCGACGCCGACGCCGACGACGCCGAACTTCAATTGCAATAGCCCACCTTTTTTAATTAAAATTAAAAGGCGGGCTAAAAATGAATTAATTACGCCAGAACTTAAACTGTTTTGCCGTGATGTTTGGCATTCACGCTGACGATTTTATTATATTGACCGAGATATAGTTTAAGCGTTTTGACTGACATGTACTATAAGTAGGCCTACTGTATATTATTATTATTATTATTATAGTGGCTGCCGATATATTAGTGGCCGTTGATTAAAGTCAAAAGTTGACTTGTTGACCGATATAGTGGCCGGTAATATGAAGTTTATTATTATTTGCCGTGGCTGCTTAACAACCTGTATTACAAAATTAACGCTAGTACGATCTTTAGAATAGATTCACGCTGCCGCTGATGATATAATAAACATATATATATATGCCTATTGACCGGTAATTGGAGGTCAAATGTTGATTTGGTCCTGGAAAATCACTGGCCGTGTCCTATATTACAAAAATCTATGCAAAAATTACGCAGCACTTGTAATTTTTTCGCCGCAATGTCTTTCATCCATGCCGCCGATTTTATTATATTGGCTGACATAAAGTGGCCGCGGATATATAGTGATATATAGTGGCCGGTAATTGGAGGTCAAAAAATGACTTGTTGCTAAAAAATCACTGGCCGTGGCCGCGTTATGGAGGTGGCAGGTAATTTATGCAGAAAATGCATTTGGAACTCCAAATGGTGACCGTTGAGTGGAGGTGGCCGTTCAAACTGGTGACCGGTCAAGACAAGTTATACTGTACCCATCTAAAAGACGGGTGCACGGGTCGCTGGCTAACACAGTGCGTAGACCCATATCATAGGTATTCAAATGAAGCGGAAAGAGCTAACCGAGACATTTATGATGGTTTCAATTTGAACAAACCCTTTGGTCTCCATGGTTTATACGAAAATATTCAGCGTTGTAAGGGTTAATACTATTACTATAATACACTGTATTTAGATCAAAGAAATTTCATGGCAATTGCATCAATTACAGCCTCAAATAAATATAAAATGGTGAACAATTCAGCATACACCACTTAACTGTCACATCAGCATTTGCAAGGAAGATTTAATCCCAAGGCGACATGAATTTATAACGTAGAGAAAAAGAACCCTCACCTCAGGAGCCTGAAGAGTCAGACGTTTTAACCATGGAAGAAGATGCTCATTGGTGCAGAGAGTTTGCGCCTCCGTACACGATAACATCAGACACACCAGGAAAGAAAGTGCGTATTTGCAGACTGAAATACAAAAATCTTTCTAAGTTTTCTCGTCAGATAAATGCACCACACGATGGATTTTCAATAATATGAAGTGAATAAAAAATAGCAAATGTCCTCATAATAAAGACATTTTGAGCTTACATTTCAGATATTACACGTGGGTATTTTATAAAATGCGGACATCTGAAGGCAAAGGAAAAAAATAAGAAAGATTATCTCTGTGCTAGGCGGGTTAAATGATGCCAATAAACAAAAAAAATACTAACTTGACAATGTATTGAAATTAATTTCACATATCAGAATTCAAATATTGCTATGGTTGATAATACATGTAATAGCAGATTTTATACATACCTTCTACTCTCCCCCATGATGCCGAAGACCAGTTGTGATTCTCTTGGCTAAATTAGATGCAAAACATTCAAATCAATCAGATGACAAACAAAAGCTTCTATAAATCAATATAGCATAATTATTATTAACCCTTCCAGTGTTGGTGCATAGAGATTAAAGCCTTAACTGCCATCAGGTGGCAGTAAGCTCTTTGATTCCCATGTACACTCATTATTATTTTTATAAAGTTTTCCCACAGGTAAATTATTTACTCCATTGGCACAAATCAGTGCTGCTGTACAGGTGTATTATAAAGGTCTAGCTTTGAGAGGTATAGGTATTTGTCTTCATTTGAACTGTGCTAGCAATGTCAGCTGTAAATGATACGAAATGAAAAGGTAGATGGTGGATGTGGAGATGAAAAGCACCAAAATCATTTGACACAAAATAAGGCTATTACAATAAGAATTTTTTCAATCAAAAATATCCAAAATATGAAAATTAGTTTTGAAAATATATAGTACTATTTCTGTAGCGATTTAACAAATTTTTGAACAAATATTTAGGATATCAGCAAAAATAAATATATTTTTTGTCAGATCTAACACTTTTTCTTTTCACCCATATTACCTTGGCAGTGCAGCATCATATGTTATGGCCATCAGAATCTCAATAACATTTTCAACTTCCACCATGGATAAAATCTCCTACAAATAAACCAGTTACAGTGAATTTGCTTTACTTTCTCCATTAGGTAGATAAAACATGGCCCAAAATACAAGCAGCATGCTTAAGGATAATAAAACAAACACCAAACACATACCGGATTAACAGTTGGAATAACAATTTTCTCCGTGGTTTTTTGCTTCTTTAGTTTTTTCTTAGGGCTATCTTGGTTGTCGCAGCAATCATCTGGTTGTTGAAGGGCGAATTGTGTCAGTAGTCGAAGTAAATAAGCCAGACAATCTTGAAGCCACTAAAAAATCACAAACAAATGTTATCAGGAAATCAAACATGAGTACTGTGATTATTTATTCTAATTACCACTTGCCCTGATGAATTGTTTGTTCCTATTTTTCATTAGATATTAGGATGAGAGTGTCAGCAAGATGTTATATTTGCATGACAAATCGTCCCTCTGGAGCAACAAGGTGCCAAGTCCATTTTTGATTGAAAAGTCACCCAGAGTGCAACAATGTGTCATGTTGCTTCGGCACATTGTTCATCAAACGTAATAGTTTAAAGATACAAAATAAAAAAGTGCCATTGTAAGTTAGGACCTTTTTGTGTGAATTGCTTTTTATTTTAACAAGTTTCGTGAGGTTTGAAAGAAAGTCCCAAAACAAGATGGCACCTTGTTGCAGTAATCAAATATTGACTTGGCCCCTAGTTTCACCAGTGGGTAAGCTACATAAAATATGTACAGATATTTGGCATCACCGCCTACACCATCCAGGGATCACCGTAACCTGGTCCAAATATTTAAATTAACTGAACTGCACTGCTTGCCTTATTTCTATTCACCCTCTTGTGCGGCAAGAGCCCGGGCTAGGTAATGTTTTGCTCGGTGTAACAAGGTGCCATCTTGTCTCAGTCCTGAAACAAGATGGCACCTTGTTACATCGAGCAAAAAAATACCTAGCCCGGCCCTTGTCGCACAAGAGGGTGAATAGAAATAAGGCAAGCAGTTCAGTTCAGTTCCGCTTTTCAAAATTAACCAGAATTATCCATCAGAAAGTGTTTTTAATTTTTTTTTGTGGAGATCAGATTAATATTATCGAGTGTAGAGCGTTTACGTCAATTTATAAGGCAGAGCCATCTCAGAAAAAATTAGCCGATTTCCGAACTGAACCAGGGTAATGTATGTGTTAAACAAAAGTGCTGACGGTAACGATATCCCCCGCCATTTAATTAAAGTCAATAATGGCCTCAAATTAAAATAATAGGTCCAAGGTCACAACCCCCA
This sequence comes from Flabesymbios commensalis, assembly GCA_964017125.1. Classification (NCBI taxonomy): domain Eukaryota; kingdom Metazoa; phylum Annelida; class Polychaeta; order Terebellida; family Flabelligeridae; genus Flabesymbios; species Flabesymbios commensalis. Next base: position 32,435,890 of record OZ024906.1, on the reverse strand, counting down.
TCAGGCACATCTACACCAGCTAAGGGATGTGTGTGGCATATGAAAACAATCCAGCAAACGCTTTCCGAGCTATTGTCCGGAAAATGAACTTATTGTCTGCCATCAATTGAAGTCAATAATGGCCGCAAAATTGAAGGTCAACAATTAAGTCGAAGGTCATAACCCCCAAAAGGCACATCTACACTCCCTGAGAGATGTGTGTGTGTGCAGTACGAAAACAATGAAGCAAACGCTTCGCGAGATATCGTCTGGAAACTGAACTTATCATCCGCAATAAATTGAAGTCAATAATTGCCTCAAAATCATAGGTCAAAAATTAGGTCAAAGGTCATAACCCCCAAAAAGCACATCTACACCCCCTGAGTGATGTGTATGTGCAGTATGAAAACAATCCAGCAAGAACTTCGCAAGATATCGTCCGGAAACTGAACTTATCATCCGCAATCAATTAAAGTCAACAATCACCTCAAACTCATGGTGATGACAATATCTCCTGCCCCTAAGATCGGATAAATATTGGTGACTGTAGTGTTTATGTTTTCAAGTTGTTTAATAATAATAACTAGAAGAGTCTAGTTTTTTGTAAAAAAAACTGGAGATCGTCTCCCCTCCAACAGCATAACCAACAAGACTACATAAGTCCAGGAGCTCCCGCTCCGAATTAGAATTTGATTTAAGCAATTTTGTATAGGGTTATTAATGTAGTCCTAGTCTAGGTCAAAAATCAAGACGCAAGACAACTAGGTCTAAGAAGCCCAGTCTAAGAGTAAGATAAGAACTAGACAGTCTGTCAGAGATTGCAAACCTCCATTGAAATTAATGATCCTAATCAGTATCCCAGTAATGGTCTACCTATCTGGCATGGTTCACCCGATATCAGGCCAATCGAGTTAACTAATAGCTGATTTACGGTCATTTTGAATTCGATATAAATTAGTTAAAAACTTAGGGTGCATCCTCCCCCGAAACCTCAAATTTTGTTTTATAGTAATGGACTATCATCTAACAGAGTTTGCAAAATATTGGGCATGTGAAAGTAAATAATGGCCGATAGAGGGCCATTTTAAATTTGATCAAGTCAAAATTTTCCAAGATGCATCCTCAGCTGAAATCTCACATTTCATTCTATAGTAATGGTCTAGCCATCTAGCACGATTTACCAAATATCGCCCATGTGAAAGTGAATAATGGCCGATAGGAGGCCATTTTGAATTTGATCAAGTCAAAATTTTTCAACATGCATCGATCCTCTCCTGAAATCTCCCATTTTGTTTTATAGTAATGGTCTAGCCATCTAGTACGGTTACTAAAAACCGGCTATGTGAAAGTAAATAATGGCCGATAGGCGGCCATTTTGAATTTGATCGAGTCAATTTTTTTCAAGATGCATCCTCTCTTGTAATCTCACATTTTGTTTCATAGTAATGGTCCAGCTATCTAACACGGTTGACCAAATATCAGCAATGTGAAAGTAAATAGTGGCCGATAGGCGGCCATTTTGAATTCGATTGAGTCGAAAGTTTTTTAAAGGCATCCTCTCTCTAAACGTCACATTTTGTTTTATAGTAATGGTCTAGCTATCTAGCACGGTTTACCTGATATCAGGCCTATCGAGGTAAATAATGCTGATTGTCGGCCATTTTGAATTCATAAAATAAAAATTTTCAGGGTGCATCCTCCCCCGAAAACTCACACTTTGTTTTATAGTAATCAGGTAATGGTCTAGCCATCTAGCACGGTTTACCAAATATCAGCCATGTGAAAATGAATAATGGCCGAAAAGGCGGCCATTTTAAATTTGATTAAGTCAATTTTTTTCAAGATGCATCCTCATCTGAAATCTCACATTTCGTTTTACAGTAATGGTCTAGCCATCTAGCACGGTTGACCAAATAGCCGCCATGCGAAAGTGAATAATGGCCGATAAGCGGCCATTTTGAATTTTATCGAGTCAAATTTTTTCAAGATGCATCCTCTCCTGAAATCACACATTTTGTTTTATAGTAATGGTCTAGCCATCTAGCACGGTTTACCAAATAACGGCCATGTGAAAGTGAATAATGGCCGATAAGCGGCCATTTTGAATTTTATCGAGTCGAATTTTTTCAAGATGCATCCTCTCCTGAAATCACACATTTTGTATTATAGTAATGGTCTAGCCATCTAGCACGGTTTACCAAATAACGGCCATGTGAAAGTGAATAATGGCCGATAAGCGGCCATTTTGAATTTTATCAAGTCGAATTTTTTCAAGATGCATCCTCTCCTGAAATCACACATTTTGTTTTATAGTAATGGTCTAGCCATCTAGCACGGTTTATCAAATAACGGCCATGTGAAAGTGAATAATGGCCGATTGGCGGCCATTTTGAACTTTGACAAAATGAATTTTTTCAAAATACATCCTCTCCTGAAGCCTTACAATTTGTTTTATAGTAATGGTGTAGATATCTTGAGCGGTTTTCATGATATTCCACAATATCAGGCCTGTCGAGGTGAATAATGGCTGATAGGCGGCCATTTTGAATTTTATCAACTTCAAATTTTTCAGGATGCATCCTCTCCTGAAACCTTACAATTTATTTGATATTAATGGTGTAGCTATCTTGAGCGGTTTTCATAATATTCCGCAATATCAGGCCTGTCGAGGTGAATAATGGCCGATAGGCGGCCATTTTTAATTTTATCGACTTGAAATTTTTCAAGATGCATCCTCTCCTGAAACCTCACAATTTGTTTTATAGTAATGGTGTAGCTATCTTGAGCGGTTTTCATGATATTCCGCAAAATCTTTCAGTCGGATTTACCGATGTTATAAATTAGGTCAAAGTGCTGGGTCAACTTCAAGGTCAAGGTCCAAAAACCTGAAAAGGCACAACTAGGGACCTTAGAGAACATGTATGTGCAATATGACTGTCATCGGCCCAGTACTTTTCGAGATCTGCTCCGGAAACGAAGTGCGCGTCAAAACGTCTAAATAGGTCATAGTTCTGAACCAGAAGTAGGTCAAAGTTCAAATACCCCAAAAGGCACAACTAGACCCCCTAGGGGTGTTGTGTGTAAAATTTGAAGACAATCGGACAAGTATTTTCAGAGATATGCTCCGGAAACGAATTGTTTACGGACGGCCCAACGGCCAAACGCCGTCACATCATCATTTTCTCCTCTGCAACCTTGCGTATTGAATTCAGATTAAAAATATTTTAACCCGTCCATTAGCCACCTGGAAGTAACCCACATACCAAAAATTGTTATCCTAGCTTATTTTCTCACAAAGTTATAGGCAAAAGAAGAGGCCAAAAAAAAAACGGAGGTAGAATCCATAGCTCCCTTCGCTCACCTACGGTGACGGCGGGAGCTAAAAAGGTTGATAACTAATAGATGTAGTGTCAAATATGTTATTAAATGGCTCCTGTGGACAGTAGAGACTATGTATTTTGATATGGTGGAGCCCGTTTTTTATATCTACAGCATCTTCCCCCACTCCTGAGGCCTCGCTGTGTCAAGAGTTGCTGCCGGGAAGATGATCTACAGTAACTAAATCATCTTTGGGCTTAATCAGTGGGGCAACAGTTTTGATATCTTCACACCCGGCGATGTGCAAAACACAACCCCAGCGAACACAAAAAATTTGTATAACATTCATTGTATAACATTCGTAAAATGTCAGCCTAACATCTTCGCCGTTGGACCAACATTGTACAAATGTTTTACAAATGTTTTGTGTTTGCTGGGATGTGGACTGTCAACACTCCCAGCAAACACGAAAAATTGACCCTTTGCTTGTCCCATTCTGGACCACCATCTGAGACACTGGCCCAGCATAAAACCAGCACTGGTTCAACGCCTCGTGTTTGTTGTATGGGCTGCGGGTCTGGCAGTGCTGGCGGCGAGTACAAGCCGACACGGACCCAATGTCTGTTAAATGTTGCGCCAGCGTCAGTATCTATTCAACCCTACTCAGTAGGCCTATTTCCCAGCAAACACGACACGTTGAAACAATGATGTTTTAATGTTGGGCCATCATTGTTTCAACGTGTCGTGTTTGCTGGCTGTACTACCGGCAAGATGCTTTGAACCTAAAGCTGGGTTAATGTTGGCCCGCCGTCTGTGACGCTGGCCCACAATCAGCGTTGCGCCAAACACGACACGGTGACCCAATACTGGGCTAATGTTGGGTCAGCGTCGCAGACTGTGGGCCAGCATTGGGTGAACGTGTCGTCTTTGACCGCCTGCACACTCACACACAGAAACACACAGACAGCACAAGCTGTGAGAAGCAAAGCTGTATGTCTTCCCTTTTGTGTACAGAGGGGAGACATAATAACAACAAAAAAATTACCTTAAAAACAATAATTATCCACAAAATATTGGGTGGAGACCTAATACCATCAAATTGTCATTCCTTTCTAATAACAACTTGAAACTAGATTTTCCTGAGGGGCAAAGCTTGCGTCTCCACCAGCCCCACATATATTCAGCAACCAAAATACAATAATAAATATAAAGAAATACAGTACTGTTCCCAATTTTTAATCTAACCACGTATAAATGTGTTGTCAGAATCACACCAAAATCTAATCACCATATGGCCAGGGTAGGTTGTTTCCCTGGAACAAATCGGTTAAGTTCTTGAGGGTAACATGTGTTTCGTCAGCCATCTTCAATTTTGTTGAAAAAATGAAAAAAGAAAAACTATTCTCCAGACAAATATCTAAGTATACCCAAAGCGAAAAGATAAAATTTGAGCTGTATAACTATATTACCAAATTTTGATAATGGCCAAAATGAGCAAAACTTAAATAACACATAAAATCATCAAACGTAAAAAATACCGTGCAAGCACTCGAATACCCCTCGGCTCATGCAGTGACCTTATATATGCCAGGATTCAAGACAAATAATTGAAAATAAGAATGATTTATTAAAATTGATAAAACCAAAATGGCCCCCGCAGCCTCGTTTTCAGTCTCACATGAAAACAGACAATACTAATAGACTCGCAGACCCCGAAAACCTATATCTATACCAGGTTTCGAGGGAATTCTAAAAAAAAAAGTTTTAAAAAATTAGTCACCAGGTGGCGGCTATTTTGCTTATTGGTGGAAAGCTGAAATTCTAATCAGGTCATCTCCATTCTCATGGGTAACTTCACATAAAAAATTGGAAAGATCCACTAATTATTTTTCCAGTTATCGCGTTAACAAGGAATTATTAAATTTAAAAATCAAGATGGCCGCCATAGCCTCGTTTTCAGTCACACACTAGAACGGACAATGCCAATAGACTCGCAGACCCAGAAAACCTATATATACCAGGTTTTGAGGGAAATCTGAAAAAAAAGTATTAAAAAATTGTAATCGCCAGGTAGCGGCCATTTAGATTTTGAAAATCTAATCAGGCCATCTCCATACTCATGGGCAACATCACACAAAAAATTGGAAAGATCCAATAATTATTTTTCGAGTTACCAAGGAATTTTGTAATTAAAAAATAAAGATGGCCGCCATAGCCTCGTTTTCGGTTGCACGCGAAAACGGACAATGCCAACAGACTCACAGACCCTGAAAACCCATATATACCAGGTTTCAAAGAAATTATATTAAAAAAAAAAATTGAATCGGAAAAAAAAAATTCATCGCCAGGTGGCGGCCATTTTGATTATCGGTGGAAAGCTGAATATCTAATCAGGTGATCTCCATACTCATGGGTAACTTCACGTAAAAAATTGGAGCGATCCAATAATTATTTTTCAAGTTATCGCGTTAACAAGAATTTTTTAAATCTTTGACCTTGACCTTGAGCAAAAAAGTGCCGGGAGGGGTTGAATGTTTGTATGAATTATGAATTTAATCTGTTGCACCATGTTGGTGTAGTAGCCAAAAGAGTGTGTGCGGCGGCGGCGGCGGAGCACGAAGGGGTCGACAATACTCTTCGGGCCCAACGGGCCGAGGGGTAAAAATATAAGTTTTTACATTATAATTACACCAAAAACTAATCAGCACACGTCCAGGGCAAGGTCTTTCCTTTAAACCAAACTTGAAACAGATCCATGAAGCGGTTTAAGAGCTCTAGAGAGCGACATCGGATTTTGGTGGCCATCTTGGATTTTGTTGAAGAAGCTGAAAAACGCAAAAAAAATACCGGGCAAATTCCCTAGGGCCAATATGCATACTGCAAATATTTAGAAATAATTCAAGCAGTGGTGTATGGCTATATTACTAAAATTTGATGATGGCCAAAATGAGCAAAACTGAAATATCCACTAAAATTATAAAACGTAAAAAAATCAAAGTTTTTATTATCAGAATCACACCAAAACCTTTTCAGCACATGTCCAGGGTAAGGTCTTTCCATTAAACTAAACATGAAACAAATCTATGAAGCGGTTCAAGCTCTAGAGCTCGACATAGGATTTTGGCGGCCATCTCAGGTTTTGTTGAAAAAACTGAGAGCAGAAACAAAATGCGGCGGCGGGGCCGGCGGGAGGACTCCGCAAAAAACAATAAGTCTCCACCACCAATTAAAATTAATAAGTCTCCAACACCACATTGTGGGTGGAGACTTAAAAATATGAACACTAATCATAAGATGGTTAGAGACTTGATCTATCTGTAATATTTCTACCTCATTCCAATGATCCCCATCCTTTGTTTGCAATGAGCCTGATAGGAATATCTGAAATAAGTGCTTCAATCCTCCACAATTGACAAACTGAAAAAAAAAAGATTGAGAATTAGGCACATTAATTAGTAATATCGGTGAAAGGTGTTTTCTTAATTGTGAATCAACCTAAAAATATGTTCATCCTCCACCTTTGCTAAGTCCATACCAGGCCATTATGTATTTTTAGGGTAAACTTGTTGCAAAGGATACAATAAACTAGTTAATATTTTTTATAAAGTGAAAATATGGATATACCATACTATGAAAAAGAGTGAGCCCATCGAACTCCAGGACCAAAGAAGCATTATGGTAAAGACATGATTACAGTTTGTTCAGTGATCAGTATGTACAGGTTGCACTGTATATGCATATGTGGTGGTTAAAATCAATATATTGGCATGCTGCACATATTTTCGAAATTTTCCAAATTTTAGCAACCACTTTTATAACACCTGTTTGAAGTGAGGTGGCAAAAGTGTAATGTACCTCTTTAGTCCATACTTCCTCAGGCCGCTGTTCTTCTGCACTTCCCGACGCAGAGAGATCATCAGATCCGGATAATGGCCATCCCATGTCACCTTGCGACTGGAAAATCAAATAGTTCATTTGTTTAAATTATAGTACCGTATTTGCTGGCCTATAAGTCGCACTGGAGTATAAGTCGCACTGGGCTCAAGATTAGGCTCGAACCATAGACAGGTCGCACCGGCAGATATGACGCACCAGGCTCAGAGACAGGTCTGACGATATTCAAGTGTCAGGTGTCAGTACATTGGCGTTTATAGCAAGAGAAGAGGACAGAGTCAATGCTATTTAATAGCCTGGTAGACCGATATTAAAAGTCTATAATAAAAGTGTTTAATATATTGTTCAATGTACGTGAACATAAAATTTAGTAATTTATTCGAAATTATTTCAATGCCATGTATGAAAGACAGACGCCATTGTTTTCTTTTCTACCTCATTAGAGAGCTCCCACTTCCTTAACTGACCCACACTCACCAGGTGTCGATGTCGATGAAGGGCATTGATTCAGGTTATAGCCCAGTGAATACAAATTATTAATAAAAACAACTTGTAGCGTATGTTTTTCGGCGATTTCTCAGTTAATTCACAACCGATTTTCATGAAATTTAACAAGGGCTATTATCGAGTCCCCTGCCGAACACTGGGAAATTTTCATTGATAAATATTGTATAGTTTAAAAGTTAGACCATCTGGCATGTAATGCAATTCATGGCTTAAAACTGATTTTAACTTAAACAAGTTTATTGGGTTTACAGAGGGACGTCGTAATTAGAAATTTATGCTACTACCGGTATATGACGAATGGTCTAACTTTTGAGCTATAGATTATTTTGTCATGAAAATTTGCTATTTTGGCGGGGGACCCGATAATAGTCCTTGTAAAATTTCATGAAAATCGGTTGAGAATTGCCTGAGAAATCAGCGAAAATCTTGCGCTACAGGTTAATGTGACTTCCACTATACTCTATAGATGTGTTTATGCGGTAAATTGCTTGCGATTGTCTCGCCCCCTAGCGAATGCTGACGATACTGTGACCGGATGCAGAGAAAAATGGCTGTCATACAAATGCAATCATAACAAACAAACAGTCACGATCTTTCACTAAAAACATTCTATCTTACCCGATTAATCGTAAATTAAATACATAGTTTTTAAGCATTATGCATGCTAATCAATAATAAACTAAATAACAGTCCCAAATGGTATTAAAACTGACATACAATGGCCTCAAACGATAATATGACGTTAGCGGTTCATGAAGGCAATCGCGTCATTACGTGACAGAGGTTAGAGGCCACTTTAGATTTTTTCCAACTGTCCTCGGCCGAGTTGAAAACCATAGAAAGGTCGCACCGGAGCATAAGTCGCACCAGCCTTTAATAGTGGTTTTAAAAATAAAAAAGTCGCGTCTTATAACCCGGAAAATACGGTAGTCATCCCACAACAGATTTCATAAAAAATATCACATTGCAATAAGACATTTATTTTAAAGAACTTCAAGTGGTACAACTATTCAATCAGAGTCTCAATCACTAGTTAAAATTTAAAATGTCTACATATTTGTATCAAGCCGAAAAAAAGTTAATTGGCTATTCACTTCAAAAATGTCATAAATGGCACAGTTAGCCTTTTCCGCTTTGCTTGAATACCTATTTTATGGGTGTACAACCACATTAAAATAGTATCATGTTCAGTGTAGACATTTAACATCAGATTCTAATGTCAAAAGCCCCTTCGCTGAAAATCTTTGAGGCAATTACCCCTGTTTTTCAATTTTATTTTTCACCACTTGGAAGTTGGGCCTCACTACCGCGATCCAATACTCCCAGTGGGTAGAAATTACTCATTTTTGTCTAATATGAGATCCAACATTTACAATTTCTACTGATAGAATAGCAATTATTTTCACAAAATCTGATATTTGATACGAGAAACAAGAGCACACTCGACAATTAACTGCCTCCATTATTGAACTTGTCTGAGAACTGGTTATTAGCAGCGTTCGACACTGACGGTGGTCCGGTGGTCCGAGACCCCCAGAAATCATGTCGGACCACCAGAACATTCAAACCCAGTGGTCCGATGGACCACCGAAATTATCAGCTCTAAGCAAAATCGTAACATGGCCAAAAAATCGAAGCAATCGTCGCCACTCGCGGCCGATAATACAAGAAACACTCGCCCCTTTTCACGGAACAAAACAAGTGTTAATAATCATGCTGGGCATGAACTATTGAGGTCGAGATTGACCATCCGCTTTCACCCTTTTTACGGAACTAAAGATGTGTTTATAATCATGCGGGATATGAATTATTGAGGCCGAGATCGACCATCAACCCAGCTGACGTAGTTAGCAAACGCCACCCTCCACAATTATTCCCAGCAGGTTTCAGCCACAGATTGACCGCATACATAATCGTGGAACATTTCTTTGGACTGTCATATCGGAAAAATTCTGGGAGTAATCAGGTCAAAAATAGTTTTTTTAGAATCAGTAACATTTCAGTTCCATGCCTGCATGCTCAGCTCAGAGTCAGAGGTCGCACAGTCATTATTAATAAAAAGTTATGGACATTTTTCGGACCTTGGCGTCGGGATCGCACTCAGTCACCGCCATGTTGGATTTTTCGGGTAAAGCAAATACATCCATCCACAGCCTCAGAGAGGATGACACGGCAACCTCCACAATGTGTTACACATAGCCATAGCCATAGGTCGCCGGTCACAGCCCATGCAGCCCGGCTGACCAGCTGCCTATTGAAAAAACACGCGAGCCACTAGGCCTAGTTTGTTGTTTGCCTGCCCTCATCTGACTGTCTAGTCAGACTAGTGGTGTACAATTAATTTGTGACGCCGAAAAAGTGTCTGCCCGCCACTTTTAATAGGTTTTTAAGGTGAAGTTAGGAAAAGATAAACAATTGAAAATTCGAATCAAGCTGGTATGAACAGTATAAACGGCGGCCATTTTGTTTGAATTTCTGGAGTCTATAACAACATCCAGCTCACCCTCTGGAAACAAAAGCCCCGTCTACCATCAACCTTGAACTTTGCTTGTTTATTGTCTCACCAGACATAATACCCCTCGATCCAGCAATCTTTAAATGAAAAAATATAGCCCCCCCCCCTATATAAACATATATATTTTGTAATCATCAGGACATAGGGCCTACTCTATCAATATGAAAAATAAAAAAGGGTGCTTTAAAACATTAGGCTTTTTTTATTTCACCTTCGAATATAAGGTCCTAGTACCTTCCCTGAGCGTTGCCAAAACGCTTTAGTTTAGCCTACTCCAGCAGCACATCCTATGTGGAGTATCAGGCTGGATGGGGGGGGGGGGAGGCTGACAGACTTAGTCAATCATATGCCTTGCTACTACCAGCATAGGGACTACATTTTATACTTGGGCCTATATTTCCCGATTTCAATGTTTATAAAGCAAGAAATGGTTACCAAATCTAGATCAATTGGTATCAAAATGATATGAATGTAATATTAAAATCAAGCTTGCTATAAATCGCCATATTAATTTTTTTTTTAACTCACTCACTTTTTAATGATATACGCGTATGAATTTGTGTGCCGAGACTTTATTCTCAGGACCACCAGAAAAATTGTAGGACCACCAGATTTTCTGAGCTGGTGGTCCTGTGGACCACTGCTCAAAAAAGTTTGTGTCAAACCCTGATTAGCATGCAGTACAAATTTGACCAGGAAAAATGAATAAACATTTGGATTTATCACGCCCACAAGGTAAAATTAGAGACATAAAATGTGAAAAATCACAATTAATCAGCCATTTTGATTTTTTTTCAGCAATTATTGAACTTGTTCGAGAACTGGTGATTACAGTAGATCCTTCCACCAACAACCTTGCTTCTGCCAGACAAAAAAAAGACGTTGGTGACAGAAAGTCGCTGGTCACAGGAACGAGTTTTTGCTGTAAAATTTGCGGGTGCGGCGGCTGGTTCAATGTCGGGCTAATGACGGCGACATTCACCCACCATTGACTGGTAGTCATTGTGGATCAAAGCATGCGGTTGCGGCAACATTTTATTTTTCATTTGTTCTAATATCACTGATTATGACGGTGTTTTTCAGAATGGCCGCTAGCTACGCTGATCTCGCTAACAGAGCACACGTTATATAAGCCCAGGTAGCTTCTGACCCTTTACAGGCATGACGCGTTGTATATTTACATTAAATGTGTCACTATATGACAGATGATGTAGCCCTGGTGAAACAAAAAAATAACTGGTGAAACAAAAAGGGAACAGTTATTCATTACTGATGAATAATACCAGACATAGATAAAGAGAGAAAACACATGTGTTTACACTAACAGGAGATCATGCCCATACTAGGACGTATCTACCGTCCCTGTCTCAGCAGATTGTCCCATTCAATGTTGGTTTAACGCAGGTCCACCGTCTACGACGCTGGACCAACGTTAATCCACCATTGAATCAACGTCTTGTGTCTGCTGGGTATATGTGGCCGGACCACGCTCATATAGGACGTTCGCTACGTGTGAATAAACACGTGTGGATGGCTCATTAAGGCAGTGTATTGTATTAAAGTGACTAGGGGACCAGTTATGTCCATGTTGTTTTAATGTTGGCCAACCTTGCGTCAACGTCTCGTGCCAGCTGCATAGTCACCCAGTAAACATGAGCCATTGACCCAATGTTGTTTTAATGAGGGCCGACTTCGAAGACAGTGGGCCAACGGACAAACAACATTGGGTCAACGTCTTGTGTTTGCTGGTCAGTGACGGCGCGTCTATGTCTGGAGAGGGGTGTACTGTTGACTGACAGGCTGTGTATAGCGTAATTATGACGGCTCCGCTCTGTCTAACAGCCAACAACTGAATAGCACTTGACATTTAGTGTGCTATAGACAATATTTTTTGTATAATTAATCATGGCGTATCTTCTTATTACATTTCCTGAACAATTTAATACGATTGTATTTTAAAACATGTTTAATTAGCGCTATCCAAAATAAGCAATTTTTTATACTTCCGACTAATGCGAGCAATAAATTGATTCATAGGGCATATCCTCAGTTGATCATTGGACATGAAGGGTTGGATGATTTCCTACGGCACGCGGTGATATTGCTGTTCAGTAACATGGACGGTCTGAGGTAGATAGACCTCTTGATCTTCCAGCGTTCTACCTCTCTGTTAACCATGATATCCACACAGTCAGATCTGACATGCAGTGGTTTGCTCATGAATGTTTGCAAAGTTGTATGACGAAAAAAGTTGAGTTAGTTCGACACAAGTAATATAATGACCTTCTGCCAGATATTTGAGGTTGAAGTCGCGTTAGACAGAAAGTCGATGATCACAGGTCGTTACCTATAGAAAAATGTTATGTGCAAGAAAAAAAGTCGTTGGAGACAAAAGGTCGTTGATGGCAGGGTCTACTGTAGTAAGATGCATAACAAAATTGAGCAGGATACATGAAAAAAATTTGAAGTTATTGTGCCCACAAGGTAAGATTATTGGAGTAAAATGCGAAAAATCGCAATAAATCAGCCATTTTGAAATTTTTGAGCTTGTCCGAAAAATGGTCATTACCAGCATGCAGAACAAATTTGGGAAGGATACATGAAAAACTACAAAAAAGTTATCTAAAATCACTGAAATATTCCATGTACTGACCATGGTTCTTCTACGGTGCAGTGGAGTTCTTGATAGGGATTCCACAATTTGCAGAGAATACATCAGTTTGTGAGGATTGCAAGGATCTAATAGAAGCTCCCAATTGATGTTGTCGTCTTTCTTTTGAGCCTAAAAACAAAATTAAGAATTTTCCATTTTTAACAGCAGCTGGCCTACAAGATTTGCCACACAGCCATCATTTGATAAATTGGCAGATTATCGATAAGTTATCGATAAGTTCATAAACGCAGAGAAATGGGAGATGATTAGATTAGAAAGATAAATTTTCAACTTTTGTGGTTTTGACCTTTGAAGATCCATCAAACATGAAATTGGTCACAATTTTTTTCCTGTGACATCAGTTTTTCTCCCAGGTAATAGAACATTGATTGTTTTAAACTTGTGCCGAACTTAATTTTATTTTAGGCACAGCATTAGGCACAACTCTCATGCTCTCTTTATTAATGCTTGAAGGATTTAAGAGATATTTCAAACTAAATCTTGAGTCATATATCCCAGGAACAGATGACAATGAAACAACAAAACCACAACCTGATATTATTTCTTTAATTTATCTGTTATTTTCTTTAAATTGGACCACTGGAAAAATTCACAATGTGGTCATGCACGTTTCAACCTACAGTGAAATAACTAGCCAGCATTATAGCTGATACAGTCTACAAGGATGTGGACGATGGTTGTGCAAAAAAGGGGAAAGGTGATCTACTAGCACTGCTGGAATGGTAGTCTAATTATGTCGGGACTAACCTTACAAGCCGTCTGAAGCTCTTCAAATTTCTGCAACATTTCCGGGTTTGTGGGCAAAAGCATAAGCAAATCCCACACTTTCCTGGAGAGAACTCTGGCCTTCATTTGCAAACAATGACGCTCTTGCAGATCCTATAAGGAAGAAAGCAGCGAAATTAACCACTAGAGCACTGATGTCGACAGCTGTGCTTTTATTAGCACCTGTATAACCATTGATAAACGGTTGGTAAAAGTAAAATATGCCTTCATTCTTGAAACACTGATATATGTTGGGGACTTAAATTTCACAAATCACATAAATTTTCAATTGACTGAAAATTCAAATTGAATAACCCAGTGCTCTAAGGTTAACAAAAGTCATCAATGCGACACAATGAGAGTCTTTTCAAACATGAAATAGATAATATACCTCGGGTATTTCTCCTGGCTTAAATGTACTCAATTGCTGCAGAAGTTGAAATAGGCGTGAGAAATGTGGTTCTGCCAGAAGTAACATCATAGGAAGATGCTTTCTGCTTGGAGCGGCCACTGTGCTAGAGCCTACTTCTACCTTCCTTTGGCCTCGGTTGGCACCCAAAGACACATATATGATCTGTGGGGATAAAAATGTACAATTGTAATCATTTACGTTGTCAAAATATTGTATTAACACAATCTAACACTTCGACATTATATTTTTTTATTTGGACATCTTACCAGAGTCTGATTTATGGACAATATACATGATCACAGTGTTTCATCTAGCTCTTTCTAACATGGCGCAGCGCCATGTTGCCTTTTGTGAGCGCCATGTTGCCCTTCATGAATGTTGCCCCTTCTGAATCCTAGATGAAACACTGAATCAACATGATAGAAAAAAAAAAGAGATGAATTTCTCTATGTTACTGAAAAAGAGTAACAGTATGTACAGTAATTGCAACACTATAGAACACAACTTTTTTCTTTTTAACTGCCTGGACGGTATACAATAGATGCGTGTTATTTATGGCTGGGGAACTGTTCAACGGGGTTCCATGGGATGACATCAATTTCGGAATTTAGTTTTGTAACAAAGTAGTGTATCTCACAGATTTTTATTTAATTTTTTTTCAAAATTTTCAGTTAAAAAAAACACATTTTTATAAACTTTTCTAATAATCCAGAGAATAACCAAACAAACTATTTGTACACCTAAAGGCGGTCTAATATTAGCACAACATCGAACCACATGTTAATGCTGTGGTCCCAGCATTGGGCAGACAAACCCACACTTTCACAAGCCAATTAACAATGGTGGCTTTGAAGTGGCCTGAATCCTATGGTCTCAGATGGTGGGCTTATGGTATAAAGTGTTGTATAATGCACAGACTTTTGTTGCCATGGCAATATACGGCTTGGAAATAAAACTAGTTTAGTACTTTTCAGTGCTTCAAGATTTTTTTTTAAATTTTTTGTCAAGTTCAATAGGCTATAAAACTTCATATAAATTTGATTTTCAAAATTGCCATTTCACCACATGGAGCTGCTTCAATCTGTCCCACTGTCTTATCACTGATCCAATTGCAAACGGCAGTGAAGTTAGTTATGTCATTTCACTTATCAAAGAGTTATGGCTCAACATGCAGCCCACTAAATGATAGAGCTATACAGCAGCTTCCAAACCGCAAGTGATATACAATTGATAACCACGCACATTGTTTTTTTTCCTATAACCATATATATATATGTGTACCGGTATACAGGGATGGGGTCAAATACATATTTGTTTTTGCGTATTTGTATTTTGCGAATTTGAATTGATTTTTTGAAAAGGCCTGTATTTTTATTTGATCCCCATATTTGATGTATTTGATCAAATATAATAATTTTTTTCACAAAGTTAATCGGATGAATTAAACAAAAATAATGATTAATAATCTTATTTCTCGTAGTAATCACCGTAATTGCCGGACAATACCGCGTTACCTTTTCTGTAGGCCTGAGTGTTATAGAACAAGTGTGCGATATGTGTGGCTAGAACACGGCTCATTAGGCAGGGCATAGTACAGGTGGATTAGTTATGTCATGTCACTTATCACTGTTACTCTCTGTCAGAAGGATTAACTGCTCAATAAAATACATGTGACTGTTTTCAGCACGAAAACATTATAAAAGCATCCCCGTTGGATAGACATACTTCCTAGACTCTAAACCAGCCCTCTCACTCAGCTCAAGGATTTGAAAGGTTAGGGTCTCCTGTGGATAATGGCAGCTGGCCAACTCGAGGTGTTGGCAGGTTGCCAGGTCCACTCAGCGACCAGCATGGGTTTGGTACAAGGGGAATTCCGACTGATCTGGTTTTTTACCACTGCATTAATATCCAAGCCAGAGACAAAAGTTTGCAGTGTCTACACATGGACAGGTGACACTGCTGAAGGAGTGTAGATATTTCCAGGTCAGTCCATGACCACCCCAATATATATAAGAACCAGAGTGTCAATGCCACAGAAGCTCATCCTTAATTAGGGCAAGTTGATAACGAACGAGTGCCCTAATTAGGTCTTAATTAGGTCATAAGTTGATTAATAATCAAAATTTCTCAAATCAGTGAGGAAATTTAATGCACAGGTAAAAGGTCTGTCAAACAAACAAAACAGAATTGAAATCTGATAAGAATTGAGGGAGGAGAAGCATTTCTTGTGAATTGTGGACAGACGACAGATGACACACGATGGCATAAGTTCATCTTAGGTCTAAAGGCCGGATGAGCTAAAAATTAAAAATAATGACTCCCCCCCCCCCCTAATTATTTTTTTAAATGGCTGCAGCAGCCATTTTGTTTTTAATGGATCCATCCCAAAAGTTAATCAGATCATCAGAAATACCTAGAGAACCATCCTATCAAATATGACTGCAATCCAGCTGACGGTGCACAGTTATTGTGCCCACAAGCTTTTTAGGTGGCTATCTTGGAAAATGGTCGTCTATGGCTTGGTGCCAAAAGAAAATATATTTGAAGAATATCCCAGTCACATAGGTCATATGTAGAAAATAAATGTGTGAAAAAATTAATTTGTTAAAAAAAAAAATCACCCCCCTCCCAAACCCCAGAAAAAGTGCCGCCAAACCCCCCCCCCCCCAATGGCTGCGGCAGCCATTTTGTTTTTAATGGATTCATTCCAAAAGGTAATCAGATTATCAGAAATACTTAGAGAACAGCCCTACCAAATTTGAAAGCAATCCAACCAACGATTCATAAGTTATCGTGCCCACAAGCTTTTTTGGGCGGCCATCTTGGAAAATGGCGGTTTTTAGCTCGATGCCAAGAAAAATATATGAAAAGAATTGCCCTGTCACAGAGGTCATATATGTGAAAAATAAACAAAATTTATTAGTTAACTTTCTAGTTAGACCTAAATTGAGGATACGCCCGCGGAGATGGCGGCGGAGACGGAATAATGCTAAACACTATAAGCATCCCGATATTTATAAGCATCCCCGATTCATCGGGGATGCTTAATTATAACTAACATGTCGCCGTTATTCTGACACAGCCCAACATGCGGCCCATTAAGGAGTTTGAAGCTATACGGAAGCTTTAAAACTGCAAGTGACATTTATATGTCTGTCATCGCAGTATACATCGCCTTCACGCATACCCCACACGAGACGATACCATGTGATAATAGAGAGTCAATGGCGGGAGCATACAGGTGACATCATAGACCGGGCCTATATCTACTCGTTTGTGGGGACATTCTGGAGCTTGCACGTTTGAAATTTTGCCTACGATGTGAAATGTATTTTGTTTTTTTAATACCGGTCTATTTCGCCGACTCATTTCCATCATTCCAATGTATCTAAATACAACGTTCATTTTATATATATCGTTGTGCTCACAGGGGAACATTGGAAGATCATATGCGCTGGTAAATTATTTGCAAGTTAACAGAGGCCTGTGGCATCAAAAATGTCACACCTTCAATGATCCAATTTTCTAATTACATATGTGTACTGGCTATCAATCACTAGCTAGTTCCCACTGTGCCGAATGATGGCCCGTCCGTGAAGTTCAAAAACGTGTGTATATTTGTGTTAATTACGTCACTCTATTGAACCGCAACACGTTTGACTCTATTGAACCGAGCCATCACAAATCAATCTTACTAACACACCATCAGTGGCAACTGTCGCGCCACGTCGATATTTTTAACTTTGTTAATAACGAGTGCGCTATATCTAAGGCTCAAGCACCAAAAAAGGCCTATTTTGACCTTCCGCATGGTATAGACCAGTGCGTGGTATCGTCCGGCAATTACAGTAGGTGAAAAAAATAATCCCCACAATGCACATCTACACCCATTAAAGGATGTGTGTGTGCAATATGAATGAAGTCACAGACGGACAGCTGGACAGACAGGGTGATGCCATAACTTCCCAAAACCAGCTTCATTGGGCAGGGAATAAAAACAATTTAATCTATTCTATAATTGATAACTTGAAAAAAAGTACCTCGTCCTGTTTTCAAGAATCTGTGGGAACCATGGTTAATTGAAATTTCAATCCATAAGAAGTTGATTCTCGCTGTTGAAAGCCATCAAGTGAATAATAATTATAATTGTTGTATGTCTGCCTAAAATTTTCAATTTTCGAAGACAGAATGATATAAAATCATCCACAAAGCCAGAATAATATGTTTGGAAAACTACAATACTCTTAGACTGTGACTAGCACTAAAAGAATTAAATGAGTGCAGGGTATAAAAAGAACGTATAAATAACAATGTACCTGATGGTCTTTAAACTGCATCTCAGCCAATGACTTGTCATCTATATCTGGCGGCAGTTCCTGGCCACCAGTTATCAATCTGATTGGTCCATCTCCAAGCATAGCTCCTAATATGGGTGTAAGCAGAGATCCCCTGCCTCCTGCTTGTTGCTGCTGTTGCATCTGTTGTTGCTTTTGTTGATGAACCTTCTGCATGTTCTCATACCACCTGGAAACTTCCGCCCTCAGTTCGGCCACAAGGTCTGTTGATAACATTTCTATTGTAGTCTGTTAAAAACAAAAAAATTATTCTGTTAACACTTGTGTTGCTGATTTGTTTGTCTCCATGTTTCATTCATTATGTCTAATAATGAAAAATGGTCATCTGCCAAATTGTATCTTTGATAAACTGAGCATCTATCACAACCTATTTTGTGGATTTCAGTGGTATTTTATTTGGTCTGAAGCCTGCTTGAAACGGTATATATCATCGCCTCGGAGCTAAAGGATCCTATCTGACACTCGTTAGAGTGGCAGATAGGATCCTTTAGCTCCGAGGCAACAATATACTTTTTCCACAGCATAAGGGTTAACTCTTATAGGGGTAAAATTACTCACTGTCACATTTGAGAAACTTGGGAACAAAATTTACAATGAATATCTCAAGTCTGTTTTTACAGTGGGATAGTGTACCTTCTCGGTGGCACCAGCTGGTTGAAGGACAAGTCGTAGTGGAGTGGAGTTTTTGTCCTGCAGACTTTTCTGATGACTTGTTATCCCTTTACCATCCAACTGCCAGTTACGTAAGTGAAAAGCGTAACGTTTCCTGTAGCTTTCCAGATGGTTTGTCAAAAGAATCAGTCCTCGTCGTATAACTAGCAGACTGCTATCAGAAGTCTGAAAGAAAAAAATACTGATATTGTTGCTGTAGCAACTATTACAGTGTACTGGTTAACTCTGTAATTAAATTACCATGAGAGTGTGCCAGTAAATTTGAAAATTTATCTAGGTATGATCAGCAAAGCAAATGTAAATTCACATAATTTTAACCCTTTGTCTACCAGAAAAATTTCATGAATAATTTCATTTACAGTGAGAATAAAATTGCGGTAAGTAATTTTTTTTTTTATATGAAACAATTGTGTAATGTACCAAATTAAAAGCCAAACATCGAGATTTGATTGGGTAGTAGTTTTCTCTATTGATATAAATTAATTCAAATTATGTCAGATGATACATATATATAATTGTCACCATTGGTACACCATAATTGTACCTTCAAGTACATAATTGAAAACTACAAACTAGGCTGACAATTAAAATATATACAGTAGTGAGAACAAAATATCATATGATGATGACAAAGCATTAAGAAATTCCTATCTAAGGATAAATTGTTTAGAAGTTAATAAAACACTACCTCTTGTAAATCAGATGAGGCATTCACAAGGCTTTCCATACATGTTTGAACAAATTCTTTCTCCTTTTCCTCAGTCTCTTTATGCCCTGTTATAAAAATATGTTTCACAAATGACTGAACTGATCGACATCAGTGCCCAAAGATAAAATGGCCATCAATTGAAATTTCTGTTTCTGTGACCTTGAAAGGTCAAAGTAAATCACAGAGTATTGAACCTGACCTTAAGATTAGGTTAGTGCACACGTGTTACAAATAAAGGCCCTAAGTCTATGCATCATGAAGTTATCACACTTACAAGCCAATTTGGTTCACGTGCCCTGGTGACATTGAAATTAAGTCAAGGGTACTGAATATCGAACTTGACTTCAAGATTAGTGTCATGCACATGTGGTTAAAAATAAAGGCTGTAAGTCAAGACTTTATGAAGTTAAAGCCTTGACTTATGGCCTTTTTTAACCACATGTGCACTACACTAATCTTAGTCAAGCTGCTTCTGTGCCCTGGTGACCTTAAAATTAGGTCAAAGTTATCGTGGTTAAAAGATGAAGGCCCTATCAGTCAAGGCATAATGAAGTTATTGCGCTTGTAGTACAGCTGTTGAGTAAAACAATCGTGCAAAATTTGACAAAAGCATGAAAATTTGCACAAATGTAGGTCAAGATATTTAGATTCATATTAAGCTTGGTACCCATGAAAATATACAAAGTATCGGAGTGCTATTTTGAATTTCAAAATAGCCGCCATGGATATCAGCATTGAATTGATGTTCTTGAGAATAGATTCATTAATAAAAACAAAAAGTAATAGAGAATTACAGTCCACCCAGAAAGAGGCAGATACCCATGTAATTTTGCACTCATATATAATTTGTTTGAGGATGTTTTAAGTGATAATATCCATGTAAATGTTGGTTCATTCCAGTATGCGTTATACCACAAATTAGCATTTTTTTGCAGGTAAGAAATTGTGCTATCAGAGGTTGTCACGAAGAGATTCATGCATAAGTGAGGGATGTTTTAGTGACAGACGCTTCTGTGCAAAAAAATACGCTGGCGGGCTTGTAAGCTTTGGCAACTTCTAGAACAATAAAAGCACATAAACACCCTTCGGCTGATGTCATGGTAACTCCAAATTGCCAATAGAATATGCCAATAGACTTGAAAATCACAAAAAACCTATACAGCGGAAGTGCATGACACTAACCCTTTGGACCCAACAGACAGAGGGGGTAAAAACCTGTGAGTCAATCGTGCTCACAAGATAATGCGGACAAACAAAATATGTCATGGGGCCACAAGAGCTTTCAGTCAAATTGGATGAGGGCTAAAAGCTTATTGTGCAAAGCTGAAAAATATTAAGAATCACACCACAATAATATTATACCTATATGTTGCCGGATAACCAAAAAACTTACAGTGAATGTAATGGTTGTTGAGGAAATTAATGGCAGTAAGACTGACATCAGTGTTGTGAGCTCTAAGGGCTATACCCCACATCTGATCCATGCCATAATGCTGAAAAAAACAAACATTCATTTCAGCAATAATAAATAATATACATCAATATTTTATCGAAATACAATAATATAGTTAGATAGATTGGCATTAAAAAAGTCTACAGCAAGATTTATATGTCATTGTACAATGAGGGACAAGAAAGAAAACACTAGTTGGTGTGAAACATTAGTATAGCAATTTAAAATAAGGGCAGTATAAGGATCACAATTAGTGACATATATATCAGCAGCAACAGTAGGCACACAAATAAAATATATAAATGTTCTTCTGATAATACTAACTTGTTCTTCTGCATTTTGGGTCGATACATCTGCCAAACGAGCCATAGAACATAAGTGTGTGAACAAATTTAGTCCCATCATGCTCATTCCTTCTGGATTCAGTTGGGGAATCTTAAAAAACCACAAAAAAACATTCACCACAACATTTTATATTTTAACATAAGACTAACTTCTATAATTTCATATAACATAACATAATAAGCAAATTAAATAAAACTTATCACTCATGGCTAAACTTTCAACCCTTAAAAGCACTAAGTTATAGAATTAACCCTTGTCCTGCTATGCCCGAATATATACGGGGTTAAGAATGTCTTAGATCAATAAAAATAACTTAATTTTGATAAAATAGTTTTTAGTAGATGCTTAGTTGATCCAATAATCTAATTTTAAACATGTCTATTTTTCGTAAATAGTAATATTTGAAATTGGAAATTGCGTTAGCAATTCCAGCTTCAAATGACGAAAAATACAATTGAACCAATTCAGCAGGACAAGGGTTAAGACTTACTTAGATCTGTATGCAATTTAAAACAAAATATGCTAATTTACCAAATTCCTCTCAATTTTTTCTTATTTGAAAAAATATCTAAAATTGGCTCACGGCATGATTAGTACTTTAGGGGTTAAGATAATTTGTACTATTTCTCTAAAACATAAATCAATTATAGGTCACTAAATTGTACCTTGTGATAAAAAATATGAGCAAATGTGTCCATGCTCATGGCATGAAGTTCTTTACTCCTAGCTTGCTGTAGAAACCAGCTGTAGCAATCATCTCCACATTCAGAATCTGTGGCCAGACAGTTCCACAAAATATCCATTTGTTCCATACTTAATTCTGTAATGTAATCACAAACAAATTAGGATCTTCTACATTCAAATTGAGTGAAATATACCTTAAATATCAGCTCATTCTACTTTTTGTTATGAATTTACAATAATGTTATAAAAAAAAAGGAAGATATTTGCAGCCACTGAATTTTAGAAACATAAAAATAAGATATAAATAGCCAGTTAAATGTTTGAATATACAATAATATAAAATATGTGTGATGTGTAAAGAATGATACATACGACAATTTTCTGGTGTTCCAGCTGATGAAAAGATACTTGTTAGAAACTGTAGTCTGACTTGAATGCCTTCTTTATAGCTGTACCTAGATGCAGATTAATTTCATGTTGAAAACTGATACTTAGACGATACATTGCAAAGAGATGTTGTTCATGGCGAAGAGTAATCTTTAATAAAGGCATATCTCAGAACACACAAGGTGTTGATGCAATGTTAGTTTGCTGTTGGACCACAACATAATATACTGGCCCAACAACAAATCAACATTGGATCAATGCCTCTTGTTTACTGGAATAGGGAAGCTTGTGTTGCGGAGAATAACATTATTGTGTAAATGGTGTTGAACGTGCTATGGGCAGCCAGTTTTAAACTGCTCTGCATGTGGCTAACTTGAAAAGTAGGCAGTTACTGCCTTTTGGCTTTTAAAAGTAAGCAGTTACCAGCTTTTGGCTTCACACAGCCTGTCCTATGATGTCACATAGAAATTACCCAAACTGGCATTTTGTATATGAATGAGCCTTCTCGAAAGACTTTTCTTTTCTAGTGAAGCTTTTCATACCTATCAGACTGAAAAATATGCTTAGAATATTCTAAATTGGTCATTCATTCAGTAGAAATATTTTGCAGTAATTGCAATGCAGTGATAATACTTTTAACTTTGTATATGGAGCATTATACCATGAATATTGTTACTTGTTTGGGTAAGATTTCATATAAATTAACTAAAATCTAACTATCAGCCTACACTACTTACAGTGATTGCTGCTGCTTATTTTTTCGTCCCACTTTAGTGTAGTGTATCAAGTCATTGAAAAAGTGCCTCATCATTCCTAATTCTCTTGCAGCATACCTGGAAAGATGATCAACAGGAATTAATATTTTCATAGTTATATTACATGTAATTGTCTAAAATGCTGGATATTTCCCAGTACGTTTTCAAATTGGTAATTATCCGTTGGTAAGCATGCAGATTGTAAAGCATGTTAAGAAATTAAACTTTTGTCATAGCCATTTAAATCATGGACGAAATTCACTTATGAATGTATCAAAGGAGGGGAGTAAGGCTAATATATGGCAAATAGCATGAAAGGCACAAACAATTTTTTCTCTCCTAAGACTTGCAAACTTCATCTTCATGCTAACACATGAATGAGTTTATAGTTCTTACAGGAAAAGAAATAGGTGAAGACTTTGTTTAAAATATTCAAATAATAGGTGATGGTGTAAAAATTATTGGAAGAGAAATGAACCTGAAACCAATTTTATACATGAACATCTGAGAACAATAATTTCTTAAATTGGTGTACATCAATTGGTGTACATCTTGGGGTACATCAGTGGGTGTACACAGTGTAAATGTGAAAACTCACAGCCTCAATTGTATAAGCATATAATCAAGTAGAGTCAAAATGTCTTCCATACTAACATTGTAATACTGTGTGTATCAAAACCGCTACGATACTGCTGGAATGAAGCAAACAGTTTTGGAAGAAGTCTTAAGGAGATCACAGCAGACCTGTAAATGGAGATAAGTATGTCATAACACATGTTATCAAATATTATCACCATCAAGTATTTTTACTGTTAAATTCCATGTAAAATAAATGAGCAAAAACTCTCAAGATATGCAAAAACTTTTTGATAAATAAAAGCTGTTTAAACAGACCTATGATTTTTTAAGTTGTCTACACACGCCTCTATAAATTTGGAGCGTATTCGTCGATCTGTGGAGAAGCAGACTAAATCACAGAGCACCTTTTCCGTCTCACCTAGTAGTCCTTCTGGCAATTTGTTCTATTTAAAAAATAATAACTTATATAGTTAGGTCAGCCTTAAAAAAATTGTTTCGGATTTTCCTTTCCACTTATTTAGAAAGCCCTACTAGAAATATTTCCCTAAGCATTTTGGGAATTACATTTCTTTATAAAAAATCATATTCTTCTCCAAGAGCATGATGAGCTGTTCACGGCCCTTTTGGGGTTGTGAGAGCAATTTCACAGTGTAAGAATTTACTAAATAGGGCTTCAAAAAAAAACATCACCTCCCTCCCTCCCTCCTGATAATTTCTACTGCTCAGAAATCTGAAACAAAAGTATTTTTAAGGCTGGCCTTATACTGAAATATACTATATTTCAAACTAATACTTCACACAAATTAAAATTTAAAAAAAATTATTAATGTATTACAATCAAACCATAACAATGATGTGCTAATTATGATAAATATCTAGGTTTATAATGTTGTCACACTGACAGTACATTATATCTTTAGCAGGTTTATAATTTTACAGAGAAAATATATATAAATATTATGTTGAGCATATTCTGCCTGTAAAATGCAGCCTAACAGCACAAAAAAGTATGTTATTAGAAATGACTTGAGTGAAAACTCAAAATTCAGTAGCTGCTTACTCTCTAGCAAGCATTTGGCTTTGCAAAAAAAACAACTACAATTAAACACTGGAATAAATAATTAGATATTCTGGATATATCAAGAAACATGATATTGAATTAAATCACTTAGAAATACATACAGCTTTATCTTCTTGTATTAGATCCCACAGCAATGTTTGGCCAGGTTTGCAAACATCTTGAAAACTAAATGTACGACAAACATCATCCTGTATGCAGACTTTCTGGTGTTGATGTATGCCTGCAAATATACAAAACTAGTTCTGTCTTGGTTGTCATTGCGAGTCTGAATGCAGAATTTAGAGTTACTGATGAGAGTGTGAAAATTAAAAAACATCAGTATCAAAGCATGTGAGGTCTAAATGATAGTTGTGCATACTCCACATTTTTAAAATTAAAATAATTCCGATAGAAAATGTCACTACCCAATAAAATCAGGAAATTTAGGGCTTTAAATTATGATATTTTATAAATTACAGTACCAAATCAGCGAAAATCTGCTGATATTTCCAATAGCTAAAGGGTATGGCATGCATTGACATTTTTATTCATTTCAACATAGCAGATAATATATTAGTAAAAATTTCTAAACATATGTATAGCTTGCAATACAATCATATTCACAATTATTGATAATTGAAATGTCGGCTTACCCACTGTAGGCTTGTGACATAAGGAAGCCATGCTTGCTAAATGATGATGATGATGTATATGAGAATCGGAGAAATGTTGCCTGTGCGAATGTCGAGCTTGCTCGCTAAGGTGAGCGAGTTCCTCTTCACTCAATCCATCCTCACCATCAAAATCTGCCACGTTCTTTTCTGATTTATTACTTGCGTGTGAACTGTTACAGCTTCCTTCCTCTGGGCTGGCCATGTCTTCTAAGATTTCACTGAAAGATAATGGATTTATTGTACTGTAATGATATGTGACTGTCAACCTAAAAAAACATATGCCAGAATTTTCATATAATTACCAAGCAAACACGGGGCATTGAACCAATGCTGTTTCAATGTTGGGCCAGTGTCAAAGACAGTGGCCCAACATTGAAACAGCATTGGGTGAATGGCCTGTGCTCTTGGTAATCATATTCACATGTAATGCTCCTTAATTTAGCTCATGTAGAGCTCTTAGTCAGCTTATTTTGAAATACACTCTTAAATGCATTTCAAATAATATTTTATTCAGCTCATAATTCATAAACATTGTAATGATCTTAGTCAGTTCATGTAATGTTCATAAAAACAATAGAAATGACCAGCAAGCAACACATGCTTGTTGTGGTCAGCGTATGTTGTGGTCTCAGCATGTTTTGCTTGTTAGTCAGCTCTATTGTCACATGCCCACGATGTGCACGTGGTCACCATGCAAACAGGAGAATTTGACAGGGTTGCTGGGCTAACGTCTTAGATGCTCTGCAAACATTAAACTAAATTTGGTCAAACTTTTAGACATTCAACCAATGTTGATTTACCGTTGGACCATCGTCAGAGACAACAGCATAGGATCAGTGTCTCTGTGTTTACTGGGGCAGTCAGCACTAAGCATGTGGCTGATCCAGTTTTTTTATTAGCAGTATGCGATCCACTTGGAAAACAAGCTATGGTTGTCACTTGAGGGTGGGTGGTTTGGCTATTGAATGATGGTGTAACTGTAAGCGATACACAGCACATTGGTTTAAGCATATGAACATGTAGCTGCATGCCTTGTGCAGGCTATGTACAGAGCACCCTTTGTATATAAGCCTCGCATAGACCCAGCTGTGTATATAGCACAACCTTGATTCTCAACACTGTGCAGTTAACAGACATTAAAATGTGTTTATCTGAAAATCTAAGCAGAAATAAAAAACAAAAAAAGTGAATCCTGATGATAAAGCAGTTAACAGTTATTTGCCATATATTTCACTCGATCTGGCAAAATGAGTCGTAAGTTGCAGTTTAACAAGCGGGGCTAGGGCTCTTAAAAGCCTAAATGACTTTCATTTGACTTAATTTTTACATTAGTTTTTATTTTCATATGATTACTTTCCAATACTAAAGTGATGTGGATAGAAACATTAGCTTTTATTTTTATGATTACTTTCTAATCCCAAAATGATGTGGCATAGAAATAGATGTACCTGTTGAAAAAGATATTTTAACTGGAAAGAGTTGTTCGGAAACAAACACAAAAGCAGCCCTCCAT
Organism: Flabesymbios commensalis; assembly: GCA_964017125.1. Lineage (NCBI taxonomy): Eukaryota > Metazoa > Annelida > Polychaeta > Terebellida > Flabelligeridae > Flabesymbios > Flabesymbios commensalis. The sequence continues at coordinate 32,408,640 of OZ024906.1, read as the reverse complement.
TACCGCCAGTCGGTCATTTTAGATGTGATATAGATCAGCAAACTTTGTCAAGGGTTATGCTTATGTAACACAGGACAGTTTATCATGCAAGGATTCCAAGATAATGATCAAAAATGAAACAAAATGGATACCAGACACCCATTTGGGATTGTATATTTGCAAAATCTGTTGTGTTGTCCTAGTGTAACACCCGACACTTTATTTCATATTAACGTTCTGGCTATCATGCAAGGTCTCAGACATCAATAATTAAAACAAAATGGCTGGTAAACTGCCATTTAGATTTTATTTCTGCAAAATTTGTCATGAGTTATCCTTGTGCGAAACCTTACATTTTGTTTCATATTCATGGATTATCCAGATATTTTGCATTGTTACATAAATATCACAGAATTACTTTCTTTAAAAAGGCAAACATTGACAGACATTTCTGAAAATAATTGCCAAATTAAAAGAAAATCTGATAGAAACTTTTTCCTGAAATGTGCTAACGAGCCTTTCGTCACTAAGGGCCATAGTACAGGGAATCGAAGGGTCAATGATATAGGGATCTAAAGGGTTGATCATATGGCGATCTAAATGTCTTCAAAAACATCCCCCAGTGGTGATGGCCATGTGAAGTATGAGGAAACAGAAATTGGTAGAGGAGTAGCTATTTTTAAAAACAAATAAAGGCGGCAAAGGAGGCGGCGGCGGATCATGTGGAACACAGTAAGCAGCCAGACTCTGCAAGGGCTGCCTAAATATATGAGTCATTTTAATTTCAGTCACTTTTTTACTCAAATTAGTTATATTTGTGTCTATTAAAAATATTTACATGTTACTATGACAATCAAAAGCATATACTTTTAAAGTTTACAAAAGTTTATACTTTTTATACAAAAAAAATGCCTTTTGGAACTACAAAGACCATTTTCTAAAATCAAGAATATTCAGACTTCACATGAGTTTGCAGGGTCAAATTTTTAGAGCTTAAGAATTGTGTGATATACCATTTAAAGGTCATTTTGTTAGATTCAGGATCAGTGAATATCTCCAATATTTCAATCAGAGACTCATATTGCCAGATCACGTCATTATATGCTAATAAAAAGGGTTTCATTATAAAACAATCAAAATAATAAGGTTCAGGGACTGCAGTACTTCCCAATAAGCTCGAAATTTCGCTGGATACTAGGTCCTGTAAACTTGATACTTTTACCAGACCAAATAAATTTCACCTCTCAGTACGTGGTCCATGGCTTATTTTTGGCTTAACCCTTTAACCGCCAAATTATTCAATTTTAATTTTCACCCAATTGATCCACCACTTCAAGTGAGTGAAAATTATGCAGATTTGACAAAATGGACGTCCACTACCTTTAAATCTTGCTGATTGGAGTCACGTTTTATTTTCAACATGTTTAAAAGCTGATAGACAATGTGCTGATAAAAAATGTTAAAAAACGAATATAATCGGTAACGATCAAAAAAAAAAACTGACAAGAAATAAACGGATTGTAGGTCTGATGTGGTTGGCCGGACCTACCTGTGTTTGGACCGACATTATAGGGGAAGACTGGGAGTGAGAAATTACTTACGTAGGAATAATTCCCTGTCTGCGTGCAGCAGTTGTGGCATGAAGGTGCTGCAAGTAGTTATCCAGTTGTTCGGGGCTCATTCCCTTCTCCCTGTAGTGCAGGTATGCCTTTTCCAAAGCTTCGTCACTGCTCAGCTCCTGCATGTGACCTAGAAGTGCCTCGTTTCGACTGTTCAGACTCTCCTGTTAAACAATCACTCGTGAGGTGGGGCATCTGATCATAAAAAGTATAATACTAACAATAGACTGCACCAAAAAAAAAATTCTTCACCACATATACCTGGTAGTGGGCGACTATTTGGTCAGAAAACACTTTAGGATCTTTCAAGATTATTATGCCATTTTTAATGCTAGCGGAAGAAACAGGACAACTTCAGACTACTTTGCAACAAAAGGTTTGCCATGCAAATTTAAACAATTTGATTTATTTTTAGCTTTTTTCGTGATTTCTGGTGTTTTTCGAGGTTATGTGCTGGAGGGAGATGTTGGCTACTGGTATATGTTTCTCTTTAAGTCTGTTATTTCACAGAAAAAAACATAAGACACCATAAACAACTTTGTGGGTGATTTGGTTAAAAAATTACAGCGTTTTCCAAATATTTATCAAAAATTATTATTATTATTTATGTTAATTTATGCCAATTATATTAGCCTGTGATTTTCAAAATTAACCATTGTACTGTCGAATCTTCAGCTTCAAATGTATGAAAAATAATATTACAGACAGACCTCAGAGGTTTGTTATACGAAGTCTGCAATCTTCTACATCTGTCACTGTTTTGAAGGGGACTGATTTGCACAATTTACTTGCGTCATTCCTGATGTCCACCCTCAACAAATTTTGAGGTCAAAAGGGTTATCAGGCTAATTGGGTGAGTGCAGACTTCTTTGTACAGTGATTGTGGTATTCCACATGTCACTCTTCTAAGATTGAAATTAAATTGAATCTATGATTGCCCTAATGCTGGTTCAATGCGGGTAACTTGCAAGAGATTAGTGGGGGGCTAATTAGCAAACAAAAAACGGAAAACACAAGACGTTCACCAGCTCAACATCGGTTTAATTTTGGAACACAACTGGGACACTGTACCGCCATTCACAAGCCATTCAAGGGCAGTAAACACGACACATTAAACTGATGTTGCTTAAATGTATGACCAACTTAGCAGATGTGCGGCCAACACTAAAGCAACATTGCTTCAAAGTCGACAGATGTTTGTCTTAACACAAACAAGCGTCATGTCTGGCACCTGTTGTGACACTATGGACACTAGCATGTAGTACTATACACATTGCAGCTTAATATGTATCATATATACGGTGTATACATTCTCAATTTCACTCATATCTTGAAATTGGTTATAAACCACTCTCAGTTTGAATAAATGTGAGATTTCAACAGTCATATTTCTGGTCAAAAACCTGTGATATCTAATAACAGCGTTTCACAACTCTTCAGAATTTGTAATCTTTTTTACTAATTATGCAAATATGTTTGAGGGTGCCAAATGGTGAATACAATAGAAGGCATAGACAAGTGAGATTTGGGTAAATGTTTCTAGCCTGCTTGTCATTATCCATACATATGGATGATAGATAACATTAAATTAGCTAAATTATTACCTAGCTTTATTATTGATTGTCAAATGACCAAAATTTCGTTTACGGAGTCTCCCACATTGAAATGCATGACAGAAATTTTGGTTATGTACATGTATGGTATTCAAATGGTTAATCAGAAGTATAATTCTTATTTTACACTATTACACACCACTTTCATGTGCTTGGCTACCTCCTCATCTTCTTCTTCATCATCTTCATCATCTTCTTCATCTTCCTCTTCTTCGTCGTCTTCATCCTCCTCTTCCTCCTCATCTTCATCATCTCCATCTTCCCCATCCTCAGAACTATCTTCCTCTTCATCTTCATCATCCTCTTCTTCCTCCACCTGAACCACTCGTCCGATATGCTTAACTCTCTTTAATTCGTGTCTCTTGTGCATTGGTATAGGCTCCTCATCACCACTCGTGTCAGACTCGTGTCTGTGGTGGTGGTGACGGTGAGTATTATGACTGTGTTTGTGTGCCATGCTTGGCGGCAGATGCTGCCAGTCCTCTGCACGCTTCTTTCTCGCCATCTGTCGACTACATTCAGCTTCGTGTTCAGAGATGTCCGTTGGTAACGTATCATCGCTGATATTGCTAAAGTCACTGTTGGCCACTAGGCTGGTATTAGCGGACTCCTCACCTTCAGATTGCTCTTGTATAGCATGACGGTGAATGTCCAGGTTACTGGGTACTAACTGTTCAGAATGTGAGCTCATGTGAGAATGTAGGCACAATCTTTCCCCATAACCAAGTCCAGTTCTTTCAGCCTGTGGTGACTGCTCACAACTGCTACTTACTTCATTATCCAAACCACCTTGAAAAACAAAAGCAAAAATATGTATCTGTTTCAATGTCAAAATTATAACATTGCATTTATTCATTTTGTTAACCCTTTACCTGCTAGTGACGCCAATATAATTCTAGAAAATGTCACTACCTGTACCCATTGAAGTGAATTTCATATTTATACATAGGGTATTTTAATAAGTGGGTAACTTTCACTCACTCCGAATGGCGATATAAATTTCCAAGGAATGAAAATATGACTAAATTTCAGGGTGAGTAAAGGGTTAAAAAGACATGGCGGCTAAAAAGCTGTCATTTTACATAATATTAGCTAAATGCATTAATAGGGATATTTAAATTAAATTAAATGTGAATCAAACTGTTTGTGAAATGTCAACCTAAAATAAGGAGACAAGAGACAGCAAAAACAAACAAGAATGCATCATCGATTATGGTAGAAATATAATTATAAAAATTTACATGATTCAATTTTTTTTTAAATTGCATCAATAAATTGCTGTCCCCATCCATGGGGAAACCCAGCAACAATTTATAAACTACATATGCAGTGAACTAATCTTTTAGTTGAAAAAGACAATGAACATATAAAACAGTTTAACCCTTTCACCACTGAAGCCCATTTTTATGTGCTGAATGCCATAGCATTCAGCACATAAAAACGGGCTTCAGTGGTGAAAGGGTTAAGGAAACATCGTATACATAAACATCAACCTTTAATCCATTGCAGAAATATACATTTCGTCAACTAATGATTTGAAATGAAAAAAAAGGTTTCAAGTCAAGTCAAGTCAAGTCAAGAAACATTTATTCGCCATGTATAAACATTGAAAAACAATTCAATTTCATAATATAATTTTATGGACAGGAGACCCCCATTAAGACACTGTATGTATCGCTATCATGAGGGCCACCGTGGTATATTACATTATTTGGGGTGAACATTCACTTCACTAACATAACAAGAAAATTAATATTTTGTACATTATAACCGTATAAATATACACTTGAAGATAATAAATGGTTGGATGCTAACAATGCATAAGCATAATATTTAAATATTGAGTAAAATATTAAAGACTAAAAAAATAGGACAGTATATATATATTACGAGTTTATATTGCAAATGACACAATTAACAATGGAACAGGTTGACGAATAATTGTCAATAATAGTTCTTTTAACATATTGGCCGAACGAATATAAAGAATGTGTTAGAATTTTACTTGAAACTGCAGTGGAAAGAGAATTAATGGCAATAGGTATTTCATATCTTAGGCAATGTCTTGCAAACTCGGGTTTAATGCGGGGAATTTGGAAATGGTGTCTCGACCTCGTATTATAAGAGTGTATGTTTCGTCTGTTGTCAGGGTACATGGATTCAAAATATGCAGGAGTCGAATTGTTCATTAATTTATAGATAAATTTTAGTTGTTGTACTTTCATTACGTCTTTAATTTTCAGTAATTTAGTAGATTTAAAAAGCGGTTCGGAATGTGAATTATATTTACTGCAGGTGATGATTCGTATTGCCTTCTTTTGTAATTTAAAAATTCGTTCACATCGATATCCCCAAAGCAATAATCCATAGTTGATATGTGGCAATATTAAGCTGTTGTACAATGTTTTAAGAATGTATGCTGGGACGAAATGCTTAAATTTATTTATTATTCCAATTACTCTAGATATTTTATTTGCTACTTTATTAGTGTGCGTTTCCCAGCCTAAATTTTCTTGTATAGTTATACCTAAAAAATTAAAACAAGTATCATGTTCAATTGGCACTCCATCCAGACATATTGAAAGGACGGGTAACTTTCGATGAGATTTACGGAACAACATATATTTGGACTTTAAGGTATTAAGAGATAATTTATTTACTTTGAGCCACTTGCTTATGTGCGAAAGTTGTGTATTAATTGTTTGCGAAAGTGAATGAACATTATTGAAATCGTTTAAGTGTATGTTGGTAATTAAGGTGGTGTCGTCGGCATAGAGAATGATATCAAAATACGATGTAGCAGCTGATATGTCATTAATATATATTAAAAATAGTAAGGGACCTAAAATGGAGCCTTGAGGGACACCTGTGGTAATGCTTCTTTCAGTTGATTTCATTGTTCCCACCTGCACGTATTGTTTTCTTTCGGAAAGGTAATTTTTGAAGAAAAGTAATTCTGTGTCCAATATTCCATAATATTTTAATTTGTCAATAAGAATCTCGTGATCTAATGTATCAAAAGCTTTCGATAGGTCTAAATATATATTTAAAGGAATGAGGCCGGAATCCATGTTTTGTACCATATTGTCTACTAAATGAAGTGTGGCTAGTTCTGTTGAATGTTTGGCTCTAAATCCGTATTGGTTGTTATGAAAAAGATTGTGAGATGTAAAGTGATTAGCTAATTGTTTAAATACTACTTGTTCTATAATTTTAGAAATAGATGGAAGTAATGATATGGGTCTGTAATTGGTTATGTCTGTTTGGCTGTCTTTTTTATGCAGCGGTATGATTTTAGCTAGAAAAATACCTGTGTTTAAACATTGATTAATTAATAAGGTCATCGGTTTCACTATTTCTGATTTTATTTCTTTCAATAATTTTGTGGATATACCATCGTGGCCTGAACTATTCTTAGTGTGTAAAGTGGTAATAATTTTATTTACACTGTCTTCCGACATAGTGTTGAATTTAAACGTTTGTTGTGTTTTATTGGTGAGGTAGTCTTTATATGATTTATTTTGATGCGGTATTTGTTGTGCTAAATTTAGACCAATGTTGGTAAAAAAATTATTAAAACTATCAGCAATATCAGTTTTATTTGTAATGTTTTTACCATTTATTTTAAAATAATGTGGAAACGATTTGTTCTCTCTATTTTTATTTAATATATTTTTTATAACTCCCCATGTGTTTTTAATATCACCATTATACTTTTTAAAAGAATTATAAAAGTATGTTTTTTTAGCTTCTCTGATAGATTTTTTGAGAATTTTATTATAAGTGTTAAGATTTATCTTTAATGTGTTATAATTATCATCATTAGTTTCAGCTGATTTTAATTTCATATAAAGGTTGTCGCGATATTTTATGGAATGAATTATTCCTTGAGTTATCCACTTGGAATTTTTATGTTTATGTTTATGGTATTTTACTTTCTTTACAGGAAATGACGTAGATTTCGAGGAAGTAATAATATCTGAAATAATCTGATAGTTTACGTTGGGATCTGATGATGCATCTTTATTTAGTTTACTATAGATGTTAGCAGAGGTAATTGTTTGCCTAAATAGTGTCATTGAATTCGAATTCATATTTTGTAATTCAATATATTTAGGAGTGGGTTTCGAGACTGCAGGCATATTTAACAATATAAAATATGGGAAATGATCTGACAGGTCTGATACAAGTATACCTGAAAGTGTTTCTGATGATAAAGGGGGAAATATTACATAAAAAATTATCAATTAAAGTTGCTGATCGTGATGATATTCTAGTTGGCAATGTTATTTTAGGAATGAAATTATTTGTAGTTAGCATGTCAAAATACTCGGATAAAATAGCTTTTTCATTAATTTTTAATAAATCTATATTGTAATCCCCTGCGATTACTACTTCAGTCTTTCTTCTGTTAAGTTTATCTAATGTTGGAGTTAATTCTTCAATAAATGTTTCGTAGTTTTCATTTATGTCCCTAGGCGGTCTGTAAATATTTCCCAAAATGAGTGTGCGATTTAGTTCCAGACATTCGATTTCTATAAATTGCCCTTCCCATATTCGTGAATTAGTGTATAATTCAGATTTTAATTTATATTGATATTTGTCTTTTACATATATACATAAACCTCCGTGCGATGAACAAATTTTACCTTGATGTATTAATGAGTAACCATTCAATTTAAATAACGATGTATCAGAAATGTCGCTAAGCCATGTCTCCTGCAAGCAAATTGCCGAAAATTCACATCCGTGTTCGCTAAGGTAATGTACGAGTTTCTAAACAGTATGATCTCATATTCACAAACTAGTTTGTGTAGCCAAACTTAAATGAGCTTTATAAAAACATATCGTTATCATTAAGCATCAAGTAATGACCATTGCAGAAGGTTGTAAACTATCAGATACAACCTTCTAATACCAAGGTGACTTTTCGCAGCGTCATACAATTATAAAAACTCGAATCACCTTGGAATTGAAGGCTTGCTAAGAGGCAGATAGACCTGTTACTAAGAAGGTGACAAAATAATGGGTGCAAACTTACCAAGATCTGGTATCAGTGATGATAGGTTATGTGTATGCGAAGGCAGGTTTTGGCGGCTAGAAGCAGCATGACTATGATTACACACAATATTCCAAACATATTTGATCAGAGCTGAAGCCAAGTAGAGAGTCTGATGAAGATGAAATATAAGATGTACGTTAGAAATAGCAACCCCAAAAATACAGTATGGTAGTTATTCGTTATATAGCATGATTGGTGACAGTGTGATTTAATAGCACAATCTGTGTTGTGAACCAATCGTGGTATAGCAAATGACCCCACGACGACCTTGCACTAGGCCAGACCGGAGATACACATGATATGATAATAACGTTATTTGTTGAAAAAATAGAGTTTAGACCTGGTTGATATCAATATTTATGAGACTGGATAATTCATCCGGTAGTTATAATTTATAATTAATAAAAGGGTAATTTGGTTGGATATATTGTTATGGATGACATAAACAAAAAGTAGAAGTCACAATAAGTGAAGTCGCGTACTATGGGATCAAAATGAGGCTGTGCAAACAAAGAATGAACATAATTTATGCCTCTATACCGGCAATTTGGAGAAAGTATGATAATTACATCATCTAGGGGATACAGGTGTGTTTATCACATTGAAAATATCTTGGAAAAATATCTCATCATTATGTAGCAAAACTGGCAGATTCACCTGTTCAGTATGTGTTGCAGGCTCCAGACGTGACACCAGTTTTAACAAATGTTGCGCAGGTCCAATTTCAATGTTCTTGATCAAAGGTATCATAACATCATGGACTTGTTTACCACAGTGCTTGAGCTATAGAGAAAACCATTTCATTGACAATAAGATTGATACTTGTCTTAATATAAATAATTGAAAAACAAAAAACTATTCCAGCATGACTAGAGCTAAATTTTTCAAAGTTAAAAGACTTTTTTTAGTTGAGAGACCGACCTTGAGTGTAAAAATGAGCATTACTAATTGTTATTATTGAATATTTTTTATTATTCCTTTTGTGGCATAATCATAGATTGTACCTTAACCCTTGAAGGCCTCACGATGCAATAAAGCATCATTTTACATCCCTGAAAACAGACTTAATTTTAGTACAACAAAGGATTTGAGAACGAAAATTTCCACGAAACTGGTTTACCAATACGTGGTAATTTTCTTAAATTTTTAAACCACATCAAATCATCTTCATCCACTACAAGTCGAGAATTGCGACAGCAATTCGCGACAATGGTAAATTCAGGCTCGAAAGGGTTAAGAAAAGGGATACACTTTTCTAAATATAGTCCTAGACATTGTGAACTGCATGATGGTAACTTTATATCATTACTTTGAATTTGTGAGTAAATTATTAGCATTGTGGAGTGAATGGCACTTCACTATCAAAACTAACTGGAAATAAAGGCATATATGAGTGCATTATAATCGCCATTAAATCACAAAACCAGAGCATTTCCCAGATTGCCCAAGAGGCCAGCCGGCCACTAAAATCCCCAGCCATGCTACAGGGTGGAAGTTTCTTTCTCACATTCTGTTTCAAAGTAATGGTCTACCTATCTAGCACAGTTTACTATGTATATTACAGGTATTGAAGTCAATGATGGCCGCAAGTCGGCCATTTTTTAAATTGATCAAGTTAACATTTTTGAGGGTATTCCCTCACTGAAACCACACATTTCGTTTTATAGTAATCATCTAGCCAGATATCAGGCTCATTAAAATTAATAATGGCCAATAATCAGCCATTTTGATTTTAATCGAGTTTAAATTTTCAGGGCATATCCCTACATGAAACCACACATTTTGTTTCATAGTAATGGTCTAGCTATCTGGCACAGTTTGTCAGATATTAGACATATTTAAGTTAATTATCTGTGAAAATCAGCCATTTTGAATTTGATTGAGTTGATATTTTTCAGGTCTTATTCCTCTATCAAACAACACATTTTATTTTATAGTAATGGTTTATTTATCTGGCATGGTTTGCAAGATCTAAGGTATGTCAAGTTATGTCCGATAGTCTATTTTTTATTGGAATTTGATAGAGTTGAAATTTTTCAGGGCATATCCCTACCTAAAACTGCACATTTTGTTGCATAGTACTTAATGGTCTAGCTGTCTGGCCCGGTTTGTCCGATATCAGGCATAAAAAAGTTGATAACGGCCGATATTCGGCCACTCTGAATTAGATCGAGTTGAAATTTTTTCAGGACATATCCCTACCTGAAACCGGTCATTTTGTTATATAGTAATGGTCTAGCCATCTGGCAAGGTTTGTCAGATATCACACATGTATATTAAAATTAATTATGGCTGACAGTCCGCCATTTTGAATTTTATCAAGTTGAAATCTTCCAGAGCATATCCTTACCTGAAATCGCACATTTTGTTTTATAATAAAAACGCGGAAAAAATGCACACATTTTCTCTGATATTTTTCTGAATGTTTGTCATATACCAGACAATGTTATATTCTGCATATATGCGATATCAGTAGGCTTAGTCAATTTAGATTGTGGTGTTAATTCTCCCACCACTCACTGATTATGGCAGTGATGTCTTAGTTTATGCACGACTGATCGTCTCCCGTGAGCATGTTGGCCTGTATAATGTATAGGCCTAATGTATTACACAGGTGCACATACATGTCGTCAGTATAAGTGTCAGTATAGAGTCATCTACAGTGATATACTATACAGCACTGCTTGGAGTGTATTGCCAGTATACATGGTATAGCTAGCGTGAGCGTACAATATCATGCTGGGACGATGTTGAATACTGTATCAGTGTGTATGGCATGCTATTTGCGCTTGCCAGCATACAGTGTGGCATTCTGTGTGCACGTCATCGCGTGTCACTCGAAATTGTCATGGCTTCACTCGTTTCGGGTTAGAGAACGTCGTTAGTAAGCGGCAATACATGGTACATAAGTGATTTTAACCTGTATCAAGTGATGCTAGTGTGGGACAACTTGAAGTAGAACCCGATGTTATAATATAGCCATTGAGAGGTGTTGATAGAAATCAAGCCCGCTGAGTTAATGGTCTAGAGTTAATTTGGTCACTTATCAATACTCACTATTAAGGCAAAACGATTTTTTTTAATGTGTCGCTTAATGTGTCTTTTCCTTCATTAGAAGCTGGAAATTGGGACAGAAATTCCAGCATCAAATGGGTGAGAAACGTGGCTAATTTGTAAAGAATACCCTAGCAGCTAAAGGGTTAACATTAATATATTACCTGTCCAGCAGCCCAAATACAGTCGACATGCTCATTACTAATACGTCCCTCAACACCAAGGAAGTTCAAGATCAGCTGACTCTGCTTAATTAGCTGTGAAAAAAATAAAAGTATACTTCAATATAACACTTTCATACACACCTTGCACACAATTATCTACTCTCACTTTTATTCACTTTGATATGTGAATTGCTCTGTTTGAAGAGCTGTGTCATTATTACGGTTCATAGCATTTTTTATTCAATTAATCATACTCAAAATATGTCATGTGGTGCATAAATATGATGAAGGAATTTAAAGGATTAATATAACACAAAATACGTTATCAAAATTAAAATAATAAATTTCTGCTGATCATTCAAAAGTGGCCGCTATAGTACATGTGGTGACAAGAACATTGATCTACTGAGGCATACAAGTTGGGACTTACTTCAACATGTAAATTGGGTCCAAAAATGTGCTCTATGATCTTGTTTTCAGTTAACCAATCTGCCAGATGACCACTGATGCTGTGAAAAAGACATTGTTGGTCAAATACAAACATCATTTTCTAAGCAAAATATTTTGTTTCATTTGGAAGAACACTATGATCTTAATGTTATGGGATTAATATATACGATGCCATAACAATTTTATTCAAAAAACATTTTATTCAAAAAAGAATTTTCCTTTAAATATCAGGGATCTAAACTGACTGATCTCAGGTATTAGCCCAAAGGGCCATTAACTTCAGATAATTACTAGCCCTTAACCTTATCGTTAGAGTCCTGAGTGTACACTCTATCAGGGGGAGTGAGATTTTTTCCTTGCCCCAGTATCTCAGGTGATTAACTGGCCCTTAGTGATTTTAACTGGCCTCGGGCAAACGGGCCAGTGTTAGTGTCGATCCCTGAAATATCATATAAACATATTACCTTTCAGCTTCCAGTAAACTGTCACTGTTAGCAAGTTCATTGTACATGTTGATTTGATTCTGTAAAATAAATAAAAATTATAGCTTTAGTACACTCACAATATCAGCACTGTCCCAACAAACACAACATGTTGACCCAATGCACGGCTAATGTTGGCCCAGTGTCTTAGACAGGGTAATTTAATTTTGATCCTTCAAGTTATATAATTGAGCAAGAAAATAATGACACATAAAGTACATTGGTCCAGGTTAATCTTTCACCAAAATATCTGGATAGGAAAACCATTTTTATCATGTGGTCCTGCGGTCCACTACTCCGAAAATTGGTCAACGAGCATTATTAATCATGACAATATGGACATCATCAATATTTTTTTATGTTTTGATATCAGCTCTAAGGCTAGAAGCTACAGCACCCTGCCTGGCCATGATCAAATTTTATTGACCTACAGCGTAATTGAAAACCAAAGATGCCCTATATTTTTAAAAGACAGTCAAAATAAATAAAAATATCCTTTTGACCTACCTTCGCCCCCCTCCCCTTCCACCAAAATTATATCCAAAGATGCTTTTAAAAAAAGAATTAAAATAATAATTTGAGTAAATTAAATATATTCATTTGACCTATCTGCCCATCCACCCAAAAATAATTTAATCCATCCAACTAAAAACAATGTAATCCGCTGGTAAAGATGTTTTGCTTATTTTAATCAAAAGATCAAGTCATAGAAAATAGTGTTTAATTTATTTTTTAACTGTTTAAAGTATTAAAACCCAGTGGGGGTTTCTGAACTCTGAACTATAAAGTCTGAAGTTTGAAGTCTAAAGTCTGAACTCTTTAAGTCGAAAGAAATCTGAAGTAGCCTATATTGGCCAAAATCTGAAATCCAAACTGAAATTCAAAATCCGAAGGACGAGGTCTATCCGAAGTATTATCCAAAGTCTAAAATCCAAATTCTAAGTCTAAAGTTTAAAGTTTGAAGTTCAAATTCTGATGTCTGAAGTTCAAAGTCTGTCCGAAGTCTTAAATCTGAAGTGTGAAATTCCAAGTCAGAAGTCCAAAATCCGAAGTCTGGCCGAGGCCCAAAGTCTGAAGTAGGAGTCTGACGGCTGAAGTCTGTCTGAAGTTTGTTCGAAGTTTTTCTGAAGTCTATCCGAAGTCTGTTCGAAGTGGTCTGCATGATAGCGATCACCATTGATCAGCAGGTCATGCATATTAGTATCAATAATGGCCGAAAGTTAGACATTATGAATTTGATCAGGTTGAATTTTTTCAGGGCATATCCCTTCCAGAAACCTCATGTTTTTTATAGTACTTAGTGGTCTGGCTATCTAGCATGGTTTATCAGATATAAGGCATGTTGAACTCAGAATTAAATAATAGCCGAAAGTCGGCCATTTTTAATTTGATCAAGTTTAATCTTTCCCTAAAACCTCACATTGTTTTATAGTAATGGTCAAGCTATTTAACACGGCTAACACAATGTCAAGCATATTGAGGTAAATAATGGCAGATAGTCAGCCATTTTGAATTTGATTAAGCCTAATTTTTTTCAGGATGCTTCCTCCAAACCTTATATTTTGTTTTATAGTAGTGGTCTAGTCATTTTGCACTGTTAAATTACCAAATATCTGGTATAGGAAGTAAATAATGGCCGATAGGAAGCCATTTTGCCTTTGATCAAATCAATTTTTTTCGGGGTGCTTTCTCCCCTGAAATCTCGCATTTGGCTTTATAGAATATATGTAGTAATGGTCTTGCCATCTAGCGCGATTTATATGACGAATTCAAAATGGCCGCCTATCGGCCACTATTTACTTTCACATTGCTGATATTTGGTAAGCCTTGTTAGATAGCTGGACCATTACTATAAAACAAAATGTGAGATTTCAGGAAAGGATGCATCTTAAAAAAAATTGACTCGATCAAATTCAAAATGGCCGCCTATCGACCATTATTCACTTTCACATAGCTGTTATTTGGTAACCGTACTAGATGACTAGACCATTACTATAAAACAAAATGTGAGATTTCAGGAGAGGATGCATCTTGAAAAATTTTGACTTGATCAAATTCAAAATGGTCTATCGGCCATTATTCACTTTCACATGGCCGATATTTGGTAAACCGTGCTAAATGGCTAGACCATTACTATAGAACAAAATGTGAGATTTCAGCTGAGGATGCATCTTGGAAAATTTTGACTTGATCAAATTCAAAATAGCCGCCTTTAGGCCATTATTCACTTTCACATGGCCAATATTTTGCAAACTGTGTTAGATGCTAGTCCATTACTATAAAACAAAATTTGAGGTTTCAGGGGAGGATGCACCCTTAAATTTTTTAACTAGTTTATATCGAATTCAAAGTGACCATAAATCAGCTATTAGTTACCTCGATTGGCCTGATATCGGGTAAACCGTGACAGATAGGTAGACCATTACTGGGATACTGATTAGGATCATTAATTTCAATGGAGGTTTGCAATCTCTGACAGACTGTCTAGATCTTATCCTACTCTTAGACTGAGCTTCTTAGACCTAGTTGTCTTGCGTCTTGATTTTTGACCTAGCCTAGGACTACATTGATAACCCTACACAAAATTGCTTAAATCAAATTCTAATTCGGAGCGGGAGCTCCTGGACTTATGTAGTCTTGTTTTTCTTTCCATATAGCAGCGCCATATTCATAAATAGGAGTAACACAAGAATTAAACAATTTAGTGTACGTTTTATAGCCAAAATTTCCTCAAGACCTAGATTTACTTATAACTGCTCCCAGAGTTCTACCAGCTGAGCTACACAATGTTTCTACTGTCATATCATATAATAAAAATTCATCCAATATAAGCCCTAAGTATTTATAACTGGATACAGTCTTGATAATATTGGGGCCGTTTTTAAATGTAAAATCAGTAGCACATTTTCCAACATTTCTAAAGCAACTTAGCTTCAAAATCTGCAAATACAACTAGATCGTCTGCATACAATAAAGAACATACATATAATTGGTCAACTGCATTATATATTTGACCATTTATATCATAATTTAAAAGTTTATACAACAATAGATCTTTGTCTAACCAGTCAAATGCTTTCTGCATATCTATAAATGCAGTGAAAAGGGATTTACCATCATTACATACGTTTCGGATTATAGATGTCAAACTAAACAAATTATCAAGAAATGATCGATTACTTCGGAAACCACTCTGCTCTTCTACAAAAATACCAGCTGTTTCAGCAAACCCACTTATTCTCTTGTTAATTATAGATGTATAAATTTTACTCATACAAGACAATAAGGTGATCCCTCTATAATTCAATCACTAGTCTTTCATACACCCTTTGGGTACTGGCACGATGATTCTTTTACACCAAGCTGAGGGTACTACAGAATTTTTAAAACAATAGTTAAACAATATAGTAAACATTAAGGTAACAATATATTAATAGTTGTTTCAATACTACATTCGGTATATTATCAATTCCACTAAATTCAACTTTACTTTTCTGACAGCATATAAAACTTCCTGAAAATTAATATCTTCATTTAGGTACACATTAAAATTTTCCCGGTGAACAGTTTCCAGTTGTTGTTTATGTTCGTACATAGTATGTCTAAATTCTTCCTGTTCTCTATCCTCATGATCCTCACTGACAACAATATTATATAACTTAGAAAATTCCAAAGTAAATGATGGCTGATAGGCGGCCATATTGAATTTGATCAAAACAATTTTTTTCAGTTTTATCCTCCCCTGAAATCTCACATTTTGTAAATTTATAGTAATGGTCTAGCTATCTAGCACGGTTTACCCGATATCAGGTCTATTGAGGTAAATAATGGTCGATTGTGAGCCATTTTGTATTTAATCAAGTGAAAAATGTTCAGAGTACATCTTGCCCTGAAACCTTGCATTTTGTTTTATAGTAATGGTCCAGCGCTGGCGCAAGCCGCTCACCACGTCTCCAAATGCGAAGATATTTGCCATGTGCTCAATGATTTCTGACGTTAGCCACAGTGGCAAGACAAAAATGATGTGTATATAAAACTGATAATGTCTAAATTCAGCCATCTAAATACCGGTAAGTACTGCGAATCCCGCAAGCGGCCAGTTATAGGATGGTCATTTAAAGCTAATCCCCCTTCAATGTTAGGGCCCTGCTATATCAGATCGCCAAATAGTCACTACAAACAATTGGTTCAGAGCTGTATCAATGTAAGAGACTCTGAACTGCACATTGACCCAATGTTGATTCATCGTTGGTGCCTGTCTGCGATGATGGCCCAACATTGAATCGACATTGAATCAACTTATTGTGCTTGCAGTGTATGAGACAGAATCCTGTGTTTGCTGGTAAGTTGTATGTGAATTATTAACTGTCACTATGCCACCATTTTGTCGAGAACGAAAGCATCCCCTCCAGCATTAGCTTTAAAGGAAGACTATTTGTTAGGCTTTTTAAAGGCTTTGATTGCATAGAAGGACAACTGAATTTTAGTTACTGCATATTCAAACAATTTTTAAAATCTCAAAACATCAATTTAGGGCACTTCCTGTTATCCGAGATACAACAAAAACTAATCAAGGCGAGAACATGCCTACAGCTTCAATTTCCACTTAAAATAAAACATAACCAGCAATCGGTTCGAACGGTTCGTTGGACAACTGAATTTAGCGCCCATTTTGCATAGAGACTTAGACTCAATGGCAAAAACATAACGCGGCGGCTGCGCACACGGTGGCCTCGGTGATCGGTCAATGCAAATTTAGTTAATTAAATACACATTTGAGAAGAATTAACTCATAATTATTAGTGATAAAAAAATACATTATGTCTGCACTTTGATCAAAGTCTAACTATTATTCTTACATTTATTTGTGTAATGCCGGCCAAACGTATAGTTAGAGTAGAGCAAGTGAAGTACTTGAAAGCGAGCTCCATGCCTTCACGATCAAAAGCTACTTGGGTATCAAGTGGTTCCTTCACAGCTGCCCACATCAGGTCTGTAGTATTTCTAGTACCAGCTAATCTTAAATCCTTATCTGACAGACGGCACATGTAGCGTATTACACTGCTTTTCAGGGGAACTATATGCTGCATCACTATTTGTATATTCATCCACAATCTTAACTGTAATATAGAAGCAAAATTAGAATTTTTAGAAGAGAACATTCACAATATTGCCTTCGCATCGCTGTTTTTCAATTCTGTTAAATTTATACATTGATGACTTTTCAATAATTTATACCTTATTTCGTTACAGTAAACTTTTGAGTGTACAATATATATTTTAAAGAACAATAAAAAAATCTCTTGATTTAGCTTATTAACAGTAAATTTTTTACCGTAAAATAAATACATCAAGGAACAATTTACGAGTGAAAAACATTCCTGCATACAAAGAAAATACTTGGAACTTCATGGACGTGTCTCCTGTATAATTTGATAATCAAAGTTATATTAAGAGGGAAAACTGCTCTGCAAAGCCAAAAAGGCAGTAACTGATTTAGGCTTACTCGAGTCAGCAGTTACTGGCTTTTAGTTTCGTGCACAATCCTTTAGCCCTCAGAGCAGTGATGTCAACTGTATTAGTTTTATGCATTTTTATTACCACCATTGTAACAAATTGATGAATGTGGAATATTTCTTTTAAAATCATAACAGAAATTAGAAGTTTATTTGTGTAATGCCGGCCAATTTTATAAATGTAAGATTTTTAGTCACTCGAAGTTGTGGATCGCAGTACTGGGGTAGTGAGATACAATTTCAAGTGGATAAAAAATAATATATATCATGGCTAAGGGTGAAGCACCGTTATTTCATAATTTTATATGAGAAAAAATGTACAGTCTCATAAAAACAGATAACTGAAAACCTATATTTGATAAATAACACTCAGGTTTTTTTTTATAAAATTACACACTTTGAGGTGGAAATTAAGACATAAATTCAAAGAGAATGACAATTTTAAGAAATGCATGTGTACTATAGTGAGGTGAAGTAATCTTACATTTGCTATTATGTTGATTAATGTATGTGCCACAGCACACGGAAGTGTCCCAGGATCAGCCTCATCAAAACATTGTGCGATAGCAGTTACGCCATTACTGTCACAGTAGAAACAAACATTTCTCAGAAGAAAAACAGGAATCTCTGGATCCTAAAAAAAATCAAACAAACAATCTTTAGTTGTGGTCGATGACATTTTTTGTAAAATCTGGTATAAAAAAGGATAGATTTTCAAACATAGAAACATCAGTCAGAAAATACAGAAAATAGATCAAACACAATAAAAACACAATAATAACGATAACATTATGGGATATTCCTGAACCTTATGAATCAGTTTTTAAGGGAAGATATCTCATATGTATATAACCTGTTATATTTAACTCAAATTTCAAGTGGGCAAGAATAACTTAAATATGTAGAATTAGAATAGAAACATATGCCAATCTGGCATGCTTAATGCTCATTACACCTACAAATTGTATTGTTTGAAGAACAAACAAAAAGCATAAAGGATAAGCAAAGCTATGTCATTTCTGTCTTGACGTTGATCTGGACTACAAAAATTTATTGCAAAATTCCAACTTACAGAGAGTTCACAGTAGTTACTCAAAGCACTAGTCTCTTGTGGAGAAAGTTCTTCTAAAGAAGCATGTACCAGATGTTTGTAAGCCATGTAGAGCGGTAAATTCATCAGGAAAACCTTTGAGACAAATTGAAATACCATATCTTTTTCTTCTAATGTCCAGTGATCATCCTTGGCCAGTTTTCTACCAGTGTCATCTTTTTTATCTGCGAGTTCGTTCTGATCCTCGCTGCCACTGCTCTTCTCTTTAGGCTTATCTCCCCCACCCAGGTCGACTTCTTGTTCACTGGTCTTGGATACTCCCTCACCATCTTTAACTTCCTCAACATTTTTCTCTGACGAGGACTGCTCCTTCACTTCACTGGGTTCTTCTGAAGTAGACATTTCCATCTTAGCATTATCACCGGACTCTTTGACCTTTTCTGAGCTGTTGTCATCTGAAGTTTGGTTATTTTCAGTTTTGTCCTCTTTGCTCTGTTCAGCATTTTTTTCTGTAAGGGGGGTATCTTTATTGTGCTCAGTAGACTCATTGTCTTGACCTTTTTTGGCAGACAATGAATGCACGAGATTCACAGACAAATTAAGTATTACTTGAATAATGTTATTGAACTTCTCAAAGTTTTTCCCATCCTTGTAGCAGCACATACATTGTCTAAAACAAATATAAAATCAATTCTCAATCATGATAGATTTAATCAACCATTTATGCTATAAAAAAATTAAAGACATCAATCTTCAAATTAAATTGTATCTCACTACTCTAATCCACAACATAGGCATTTAAGTGATGAAGCAAGACTTAACCGTTCAGAGCACTAAGCAACGAATTTAAAAAAAAAAAAATTATTAAGCCACTTAAAGTTGTGTCTCGCTAACGCGATCCACAACTTCAAGTGACTGAAAATTTGTGTTATTTGTGAAATTTAAGTCCCAACATATATCAGTGTTTTAAGATTGAAAGCATATATTTTTTTTACCAGCTGGTTATGAAGGTACTAACAAAAACACAGAATGTCATCAGTGTTCTAAAGGTTAACTCATGTTCGGCTGAAATGTTTGTCACTTTTTATCTGTTATTTAAAGCTGGAATGGCTAAGACTTAGTATTAACAATTGCCGCTTCAAGAAAATTTTTTTTTTTTAATTTATGTAAAATTGACATCGCTAAAATGATTATTAACTGCTTAACTGAATAACTGCCTCAAATTATTTTACCAGGTTCTGAGGCATTTCACTTTGGCTAAATCCTTTCTGCGACTGTGTACAGACCTAGCAGTACAATAATAAAGATTTCAAACACAACATCTCTAGGTCATACGTTCTGTTCAAGGGTAGGTACCCACTAAAGTGGCATATATATAGTTTATTTTTTTCCTTCCCCATGCCTGAGATCTTGACACGATGGGAAGAGAAAAAAATTGTTTTAAAAAATAACCAGATGGCGAATTTACCTTTGCTGCCACGCATAAACATATTTAGTGACTGCTAGTACTTCAACCTTGGTCAACTGCAATCCTACTCCACCTTCAACTCTTTCATCATCTAGAAACATCATAAAAATTAGGGTGTATTTTTATGCTTAACATGAAAATCAAAAGCAAGCTGCATCAGATTTATAAATCACAATGACTACAAACTTCAGTTGGGACATTGACATTTTTATGAGAGGGGATCTTTTACCCTTTAGCATGTTTAAGCCCCTCAAGCACCCTTCAAACCAATTCCTTATTCAAAATAAAATTAAGCAAAGAAAAATTGATAAAATAAATGACAATATACAGTGTAGTGATATAAGGGCAAAGCACACCACTTCAAGAATCATGTGACCCCAGCGGTGTTCTTGTATGTACTCTGAAGTGCTGAATAAACGTACCGGTACGTTTATTTTTTTTTGCTGGATATCCTGCCGGTATGGGCTTATTACAAATGGCTCGTTTATTGATTTTTTCACAGGCCAATTGGCAGTTTTCTTGCTTTTCTTTTTCACATTGCAAGTTTGTTTTTTTGTATATATTTTTTGGCTAAATCAAACAGAAATGTTAATTACACATATACAATTGTTACTATGCATACAGGCCACGGGATTGCGCCATTAGCGCACAATTTGCCCAGTTGCTGCACTTTGATAAATCCCGGTGGGCCACGGAGGCAGCTGTAAACATCGTCTTTTTGGATTTTGTTTGTTTGTGATAGCCCACCCTGGAAGCAGGCACCCGAGCTTTCCGATCATCGATAGCTCGATAGTCAGACATATGAATATTTTAGGGTTTGGTTTTTGTGCATGTGGCTGCCCCATGTGACTGAAGCGGACCAATCAGGGACCAGCTTACTTCTGGATGATTCTGGAAGCAAATCACAGGCACTGTATTACTATTAAGTGTAATAAGTATGTGAATGAATGATCACTCAATCGCAGAAATCTGCTGCCTCGCTTCTGTTCGTGAGGACCATGTTCTGTTCTGTTATAATAGGGCCTAAAAAAAATAATTGTTGGTTTCCGATTGCCGACCGACCCTTGCTGATGTTTGCGACTAATTAAATTTTATGCCTGTCAAAAATATAAAATAAAATATTGCCGACCGTCCGTCATTAAACGGTTAGACTACAGCAAAAATATATATATCCCCTTAAAAGAAAACGAATCCGTTTATCGGCAGCGGCAAACTCGGCGATCGTCATGTGTTGTTTGTTTGTTTGGGATAGCTAGCCTCATTCTGACCTCACACATATAACGCTCATATCGCTGTATGCACAGATGGCGATTGACCAGATTTATCAGCCGTTAGTGAGCGTTACCACGTGATTTTATAACCATTTCTATACCCACAGAACTATTTTGGTGTTCATTCCCACTCATTATTTATCCTTTTTTTAATATTTAATTTGATCTTAGAGTTTGCCACAGGTAAGGGCTATTTATTCTGTTAAGTAATGGATAAATTGAACCAGCACTTCTGTCATTCCGTAACTTATATTTGCCAGTGCTTTGTGGCCGATTTTAAATTCTGTCAGAAAAACATAAACATGGACCTTCTCACAGCAGCGCGTAGGCGGAAAAAGTAATCCATGGAATGTTTTCTAATCCTCTGTGAATAGAAACTCATATGTGGCGGAGTAGTGGTGTTATAAATTTGCCATATATATTCAGGATGGGTGTTTATAAGACTACAGTTGTCATAACAACAAAACTGCTCAAAATGAGCAGTTTCTGCCAAAACATGGCGTGTGGTTACAGAGAGAGAGCGGGGTTGACCTGAGCGACATCTATGTGTGGAAAATGAGCTAGCCTCGCATTAGCGCTGATCGGCTTTAGCGAGTCGCCTGGTCCACGGCTAGCCTCGCATAAGGCTGCTAGGGCCTTTCGTCATTGTCGATCTGTCACTAGGCCTATCTCCCGGATCGAATGTATCGCGTGTTTGTTTACAAAATGAAAATATGAAACAGCTCACTTCCGACGCGCTCACGCGCACGCGCACTGACAGCTGTTCATCGCGGCCCCCTCACCAGTGCTCACTTCATGACGATGTCTCAAATGCTAATTATTAGCGGCAACCACTATGGCTGAACACTAAGTAATAGCCATGTGGATCTTTTTAATTTTTAAAATTGAAGAAATATCATACTAAAATCTTCTTTATATCAACAACTATTTCATTATTCAAATCAAATTAAAACTATTTGTTTGCCACAGGACTCAGCGTGGCGTTGATTGTGAAATATCGATATCCCAAGATCCGAAAAAATCCAGCAGCATGATTTCAACGGCATCTACAGCAGGCTATATATCGGGAAACGGCCGGTTTTGTGTTTTATTCACTGGCTGACACGCCTGACTTTGGCAGGCAAGCATGCATGTGCTGATCAGCATGTGTAAGTAAGAATTTATAACATAGCGGTACACATGTGACAGTAGGGGGCCTATGCTACACACTCTTTGAAGTAGGCCTAGTCTGGTTGTTGCTCATATAATCGTAGTCAAATGTTGTTATCAAAAAAATTAGGGCATATAAATATGGGGTTTTTCTGAGAAGACTGATGTTATTGACTACGCAAGATCACAAGGTTCCACAAAATTAACTGTGACCGGGCAATTCGTGCAGAATGATTCTGCATGGGTCTGCCCATAGATATATTACAGGATATTTATGGGTCTGCCCATAACGATGTCAGCTATTTAAACCTCCCATTTCAATTCGGGGTTTTAACCTTTTAACTCTTAAACCGTATCCATGTTTGCCAAAAAATTAAGGAAAAAGTAATGTAAAAAATAAAATAATAAAATAATTTTTCTACCTACCCTGAATAAATTTTAGAAAAAAAAAAAAAAAATATGCTACCTACCGTATTATCCCTAATAAACGCGCCAGGCGCGGAGACGAAGTTGGGGGCGCGTTTATTATGTGCACTAAAATGTTAATCTGTATTTCACAGCCGCATTTGGCCGCGGCGCCATCATTAAGCCATGCGACATTGGTGAGAACTGACTGCACGTACAAGCCCTCATCCACTCTAACGCCGCCACTCGTGCGCGCTGGCAGCAGGTGTAACTGGTATGTTAACACAGGCTGACACCTTATGCAGCCACGGCCCGCTAGATATAGGCAGGCTAGATGACACGGTTAGCATCATATTTCATCTTGGAATGTTCTTATTTGGGCATGACGATATGTAAATATGGTATTTGTTTTTAGATACATTGGAATAAAAGAAATGCGTTGGCGACATACTGTATAAATGCTTTAAAAAGACGTATGCCTAACTGATTCAATTTACGTCTAATTTCACACAGTGTGTAGGTCTCAGAATGACTGCCACAGCAGACCGTCCCCGGCCTGATGATGTCATCTACTCTTGCCGGCCTTAGCCCGCCATTTATCAAATGGTGGTATATCATCTCTGCAGGGACATCAAGTATAGGCCTACATGTGCGATAACATTGTAAACATTGGTTTAATGCTGCAACAGCATTAATGGGCCAATGCCATGGTTGGATCGTCTGGGGTTAAGAATGTGTCAATTCCCGTGTCTAGGCGCTACTATAGTATTACACGATCCATACCTCACATATTTGGATGACCATGCAGTGGACGCCAACTGCTGACAGCCAAAACATGAGGTAGCACGATAAACAGGGGCAGACGTTTTTCGTGTCATCAGAGGCTTCAAATCTTACTTAGCGTTAAGCCTAATACATTGGCGTCGCATTTTATACGCCTGGAATTTAACAGGGGCGCTTGTAAATCTGTCTGACTCATTGATCACTGACCTAGTGCAATAGACAGTCATTACTATCGTTGTAAGCAAACCTGACACGCTGTCATTATTCTGCCACAACTCAACGATTACTTACCCAACACACACAGGTGTTATTCAATGCTGGTCCACCTGTACGACGTTGGCCCAGTGTTAAAACAACGTGTACAACAACTAGGCTACATGTAACAGTAGCATACTGCGTTTACACCCACGCTCACAACACACTGACCATGGATTAACTATGGTGACACGGATACACGCAGAAGGCTGGTGTCTGGTAGATTTTTTCAAGCCAGCTGATTTTCAGGGTACATGAAAAACTTGGGGGGGGGGGGTGCCTTTAGTAGGGGGGGGGGGTGCGTTTATTAGGGATAATACGGTACCCTGTTTTATTTTCACAACCAATCGGAAACCAACAATTATTTTTCTTAGGCCTAGTCACAAGTCTGAAATCCAATGGAGTATCAGGCTGAAGGCGTATTGCTGCTTAAAAGGCAGGCAGACCTGTGTGTTTTGAAAGCAAGCAGGCCAGGCCTACTGAGCTGATAGACCTTACACAGCTTATTACGGACCTGTACTGATCTACAGTATAAATTAGCAGATCTGCTATCCATTCGTGGCCATGTCATTCGTTTTCAGTGAATGTTCTTCTAACTTTGATTCAATGGCAAATGTAACAGGGGGTAGATCTATTTACTGGTCAACATTAAAAATGTCCCAGTATTTAAAATTGTTGATAGTTGAATGTGTGCACTAGGCCTAGATTTACCGCTTAGTAAATCTTCGAGACACATCTCAACTCTTTATAATAATAACTGATATTCCTCTTCTGCAACAAAAAAAACTTCTCACAGCTTTGGAATTTCACAAAAATGAGAAGGGGTACTTTCACCCTGAACCGGCTTCCCCAGTAGGCCTAGTGTCTAGCGCCCAAGTGCATATTTCGGCTGAGTGTGTCAAATGCTGGCTATTACAATTTCAATACTGGTAGCCACCGGGCTACTATTTATTTTCATTTGATGAGTCCTGGGGGGGGGGGGGGCAGGGGGGTATTTTAGTATTGGCCCATAATTTTATAAGTTGGCCCCTTTTCTTGACACAGTATGGGCAGCATGGCTCCCTCTTTTTTCATGATGTATTGAACACTGGTTTAGCTGTTTTCTACATCAAGCTATTGAATTGTCCTTTGACATATAATACTGTTATAGTAATAACACCAAATAATAATCACAATTTTCTGAAAATATACGTTCTTTTGTCATACAATTTATACCGATAATTTGACAGTTGTCCGGTAGCTACTTTTATTCCGGTAGGTACTTTTATTGAATCTGGAAGAACTTTCCGACAGGTATTTTTATTCCGGTAGGTATGATTATTCGGCACTTGAGAGTAGTGACCTCAACTTTTGTTTAAAGGTTCCATCGTTTAGTTCATGCATAGACATTTCAGGAAAAAGTAATTCATAGCCTGGAGAAGAAAAATGTACTTTTAACCACATAAATGCCATAAAAATGACATTTTTTGCATGTCGCCAGCTTAAATTTCTATCTTTCATGAGTGGGTGCAGTTTTTGGAAGATTGTTTGAATTTGACAAACATATTAGTGATTGTATTAATAAAGATAATTCCTAAAAGTAGTATATTGTCCCTTGCAAATTTGGATTTCTGTTTATATTGCCACAAAATAACATAATACGTTACATTTAAGTTAGTTAGTTGTTTTATCTGCAAACAAATCTAAAATTAATTAAATTTTCTTGCTGTGTGCTGAATATATGTCTAAGCTACAGTACTACTACTAAGTAGGCATCATGTGCAATCTTGCAAAACGAAAATGGAGAAAATAACCATGAATTGATGGCAGGACCCCTCAGTCGTAGGCTTTGTCCATCAATATCAAGAATTATAAATTTATGCACATGTGGCCCTAAGTCAAAGAGTTATGAAGTTATCACTCTTACAAGCCACTGTGGTCACCCGTCTAAAACCAACTCGGACCCTATTTAATAGATTTTATTAACAATATTAAGCCTACTGAATATATCAGGCCACTAAGTTTTTTTTGTTTTATCTGTTATCATTATCACTCGGGTCGCGCAATATCAAAAATCGATTAGACTCAGAGACAAAATAATAGTGTAATGCAATAAGATATCAAAATATTGTATATTGTTAGTCAATAAAAATATGAAGTTTATAAAATGTTGTCACTGGTCATGCTGGTTGTATTGTCTTAATTGTCTTTTTGATTTTGATAAATAGTATATATAATATTACCTTGCCCTAAAAGCAGCCATCTGATTAGGAACAGGGCCGGAATCATGATTATAATGTCAACTTCCCGCGTTGTGAGGACATAAATGCGTATCGTCTATATATATATATCTATATTTCAAAAATATCCTGTGTATTTAAGTGTAGGCACAGGTGAAATGCGATTGGCAAGATTAGATAACACACCGCCTGAAATGCAATTGACCTGAAAAGTTGATGAAACACGATATAAAATGCAATTAACTACAACAGTAGATAAAACACCATATAAAACGTAATTAACCTTACCAGTAGATAAAACACCATCTAAAACGCAATTAACATCTACAGTGGAGTAATAACTCAACAGAGTGATGACATGTCCTGCCGACTAGTGAGGTGTGATATATGTACTCAGGCCTTCAGATTTAGCGTGCGCGATCGCGCACCATAACTCACGCAAAGGTGAGGTCAGGCGAGTGAAATACAGCGCACGTCACGTCGTCAGGCCCCTAAAAATATTGTTTGTTTCCGATTTCTGACCGACCCTATCAAAACATATGCAATTCAACTTATTTTATTGATTTCCTGAAGTAAAATATTGCTTAATTCCGCCGATCCTATCAAAAATTATGTGACCTAAACTTATTTTATAGCTTTGCTCCCGGCATAGGCGATGTTTAATATATATAATTTATCTTTAGCTTTTTCAAGCGCCAGCGATCCGACTCCATGTCAGCTGGATAGCTAGCCCTGGAAGCTGGCTGCCTTGACCAGGTGCTCCAACCTCCCCAATGCATTTTATAGGCCCATACGAGTGGCTGTTTTCGTTGTTGCTACTTTTGTGTCAACTTAGTCAAACAACTTTTTTTACCTTAAGAAAAAAAATTCAACAGTAGATGAAAATGGGACCTATTAATAGACGATTGTCTGTGTCATAGCAAAACAACCCAAAAGCGTCAATGACGCAAACAGCCATTCGATTGTCCTGTGTTTGTTTGGAAGTCCCAGTATTACACTGATGCGCATCTGCGGCGGATGTGCATTGCACGCATGCGCAAGTGCTATTGTTTACATCTGACTGCTTGTGGTGTAGGCTACATGTGTGTGAATGGTTATTTTTAGAACACGAGGCGCTGACGGTGCCCCATGCTGATTTGATGCTGGGCCAGATTCGCAAACGGCGGTCGGCGGGCCAACAGTAATCCACCTCCGGGTTAAAGTCTCATGTTTATTTGATTCTATCGTTCTGCAGCACAAATTTTGACTTTGAAATTATAAGCCAACCACCCTCCAATTGGCGTATCAGGCCATAACCCATTCTGTCATTGGCAGGTGTAGTTACCACAATATTAGCAGGTGTAGTGGGCATTAGGGCCTACATGTGCCAATGACAGGATGTGCATAACCAGGGATTTAGCTCAGCTTGTATGAATGTTGCTTAGACAGTAAGTTCCAGTGAGCAAACCCCAGGGGACTTGGTCTAATTGCCGACCAACACTAGAATTAATGTCATACCTATAGGCTACGGTACCTAAATAGGCTAAGATCTACTAAGTTCTAGACTATGCACTGTGCTAATATTTTAAATTGATGAAATACGGTATGTCAAAATATTAGCTTTGAATAGGAGGTTGTATTTTGGCATCTTATTGGGTCATTCAATTGTAATAAATATTTTTACAATACATTACAACACGTACAATATTAACAGGCAAGACATGTATGTGGAAGTGAATGTTCAAATAATAAAATAAATCTTCGACAAAATAAAATGAAAAATAAAATAAATTTCAACAAATGACAACAAATGGGCAACACACATAATGATATGTTCTGGCCTCAGATGTTGTTAGTTTTTTTTAACCTCAAATCCTTTTTTTAAATTTCATTAACCCGTTTGGCATTGTGGGTAATTGTGGTGAGTGATCACTCACCTCACCACTTTTAGGTGAGCTTTTTTTCACTCGCCACCGATTTTCAAATCTGAAGGCCTGTGTACTGGAAAGCTCAATTAACCCTCCTCATGTTAATGACGACATTTATATCCGTATTTAACATCTGTTAACAAAATAAAATATACTATAGTCTGTATGTATGTGTTGTTATCTATTTATCCAGATACAATGATGATCACAAAACAAAAAATATCACATTTTATCGATATATAAAGATTAATTAATAAAAAAAATAAGACATTTTAGATTATACGTTGTCTCTGTTCTCATTTCTTCACTTGTAGCGAGTCGCCCGTTTCTTAATATTTTGTATTGGCAAATTTACTATTATTTTGTGGCCTACATCACTTCTAACTTCAACCATCTCTAATAATCAACACTTTATTCATGTTATATGTGGCGAGCCTTCCTCTGATTGTGTCGCTAGCGTTGTGGGTGTTTGCAAATTGCCAAAAAAAGTTCATTTTATAGAGAATGTTTTTTAAGCATGACCTTATTATTAGCAAGAATATATAATATATTCTTGATATTAGTAATATGAAACTCTTAGATTTAGGCCTTATATTAATCTCTTCAACACCTTAAACATGAAAGAACGACTTGATGACATGACTGTTATTGCATCAATGTATATAGCCGATATATTTACTCCACACATTTCCATTGTTTGACAATACCAGAGTGTAATTAACAGGCGTCACTTCTATCACGTGTGAGTGTTATTAACGCTCATTAAACTCTCAGTTAGCATTTCACTTAGTAATTGTATTTAGAAGGGTCCAAGTAGTGTCCAAGTTGGTTATATATTCATAGGGTCCGACTGTATTCAACTAATAAGCCTATCAGCAGGGTTTGAGTAGTGTCCGAGTTGGTTATATAATCATGGGGTCCGAGTTGGAATAGGGTCCGAGTTGGTTTATCATAGTGGCCGAGTTGGTAGTGTCCGAGTTGGTCTAGGATCCGAGTTGGCATAGGGTTCGAGTCGTCCGGTTACCGTGACATGAGGTAAATAATGAAGGCCTTAATTGAAGGCGTTATGAAGTTATCGCGCTTACAAGCCATTTTGGCTTCCATTCCCTGGTGACCTTGAAATTAGGTCAAGGTCACTGAATGTCTAACTTGACCTTCTGACTAGTGTCACACAGCGTTCAAAATAAGGGTTAAAAATGAGGTTGTCCATCGGACAATCAGGTCAGATTTTCAAGTTGTCCGCTGAAATTTCAGATTGTCCGCAAGTAATATATAGCTACGACCCAGCCGGTTCCCACAACTTTCTGAAAACATTAGTTAACCAACAAGTGGAAGCTCACCACTGTAATAAAAAAAATTCAACCATAACAGTCACTTGACTTATAAATGTCTTTAAATAATTATGTAATGTGAAAATATCCTTCACAAAAGTTGGTTGTCCTTATGCTAACTATTGATTGTCTGCCACAAATTTTGGTTGTCTTGGACAACCGGAAGGGCCTTATTTCGAGCACTGTCACATGAGATAAAAAAGTGAAGGCGCTATGAAGTTATCTCGCTTCAAAGAAAAATTTGTTCAGTATCTCATAGACAGCCTGAATTAATCTTCACCCACGATACTCATGATACTAGCCTTTGAGAATCAATATGATAATGTGTATCGTCAATCAAAACATCATGATACATCAATAGTATAGATGTATTGTTACACCCCTAATGTATATGAGGTAAAAAAATGAAGTTATCGCGCTTACAAGCCCTGTTGGTTTCCGGGACCTAGGAATTAGTTCAAGGTCACTGAATGTCAAAATTGACCTTCAGATTAGGGTCATCCATATGAGGTAAAAAATGAAGGCCCTAATTCAAGGCATTATGAAGTTATATGCTAACAAAACAAGCTTTTTTGGTTACCACGACGTGGTGACCTTGAAATTAGGTCAAGGTCACTGAATGTCAAAGAATCAAAGTAGCCTATCCATTCCGCCATTTGCAACATTGTCATTGAGGTCACAACTTTTAGACGTTTTTATAATTTAGCTCAAATTCTGATCCAGAGTTCAAGCACAGTAGGCCTAGCCTAGTCAAGTCAATTTTTTTCTATTTTTAACAGGCCTTGCTAAGTTACTCCCGTGGCGCGGTAGCACAATAGTGCGTACTGCCACGTAATATACACAGTTACCTGTTTCCGTTGCTAGATGTATTATATATACCCGCCGTCAGATTAACTTGTATCGCATGTTTTTTGCCGATTTCTCAGTCACTTTTCAACCGAAATTAATGAAATTTTGTATAGACTATTTGCGAGTCACTCGGCAACTACCGTGAAATTTTCATCGGAAAATATTGTATAGCCAAAAAGTTAGACCATCTGGCATTTAATGCAATTCAGGGCTAAAAACAAACTTTAATTTAACCAGTTTAATGGGTTTATAGAGGAACGTCGTAATTTCAAATTTACTACATGTCAAATGGTCTAACTTTTGAACTACATATTATTTTTTGATGAAAATTTCATGATAGTCGCCCCATGACTCGAAAATAGTCTTTGCAAAATTTCATCAAAATCGGTTGAGAATTGACTGAGAAATCGTGCGATACAAGTTCATCTGACGGCGGGTATAGACAAGTTGGGAATCTCACATTTTGGACAGTGATGTGTAACGAACTCCCTCATGGCGGCCAGTAATCATTATAGTGTAGAGGGAGTTCGGTACACAAAGACATCAGCGTGAGATTCCGAGCTCTCTATATTTATGAGTATGATATCGACAACGGAAACAAGCAAGCTTAGCCTTCGGTAATATACAGATACAGATTTTTCTTATGGTCAAATATTTTTTTTAACTAGATCTAGCATGTCGGCAGTTACGAGAAAAGGGTCAACATATTTTCATTGGGGAATGTTAAAATGCATGTGAAGTAGACTAATACTACTAATCAGTTGAAAAAGAGCCAAAGCGTCTGAAATTCACAGCCATGCACAGGACTCACAAGATATTTTCTTATATTATCGCTCAAGCGACAATTCGCGCGGCAGTTAACAAATTGTATTGGCCAACTTTATAATAATACAAAAACATATTTTTATCTTTAAAAAGACAGTCAAAAATAATTGTGTAACAGTGTGCTCAATTCGATTTAAAGAAACAAACATTTTGCATCATTATTTTCGTCAATGAATTGTAGTCTACGTTGACTGAAAAAAACGATGTCGGAAAATCACAACTTCACAATCTTGACAAGGTGAGTCACGTTTTAAAATCTTCGATGTGATACTTACGGTCATTTATTATCTGAAGCACATCACCACATAAATCGCACATTATGGAAACTTTTTTTTAATAAGGCAACGGGAAATATATACTCAAAATAACATGCTCTTGTTTCTCCTACATGTTCAAAAATATTGTCGCATCACCGCCATTATAAATGAGATCCAACAGTCTCGAAATGCAAGATTTTTTTTACGGGAAAGAACGGTCCCACTAATTCAAGGAACACCTTCGCATAGCCTGAATTGTCGATCATGGAAAACGTTGGACGACGTGAGCCTACAATAATTCAATAGGTAGGCTATACGGGTAAAACCAAAAATTGGGGTAACTTTGTAGCATCAAAAATGGCAGTGAGGTGACCATCAAAGAGGAGGAAAACTACTTTATGGGTTTGGTGCGCTGATCCCAATAGAGCATAAAAAAGCCACTGGCTGCGCTAGAAATTTTTTTTTTGCTTCAAAAACGTCATTTTAAAAAAGTTGCAGCATTCCACTTACTACTCCGTTATCAAATCCAAACCATTTAAAAAATTATGTTACTTTTTTCAGCTTGACATCACACTTTTAAACGTGATATCCTTATTGAAGCATAATACTAAACAATCGTACATCAAAACTGCTAATAATTTAAGAAAATTTGATGGGATAAACAAACATCCTTATTTCAACTCCGTTACCAACTAAAAAAATACTCAACTCCGATACCAAATGTTTGGCTCGACGTAAATATAAACTGTATATTTTCTCATCATAACATTGATCATAAATGGGTGCTCTATTTATATGGGGACAACGAGCCATGTTTTAAAAGACTATTTCATCAATCATTATGACTTTAAAACCCATAAAATTTGACAATTCACCACTCCGTTCCCTTTTCTTGGTAACGGAGTAGAGTGGAACGGAGTAGTAAAATTAAAAGTAATCTAGGGATTAATGAAAAGATTTGAGCAATAATTCAAAAATATATGATACGGGTGGAAATAGTCCCCATAGCAACTGTTGTAGGCATGCAAGCATAAAACCACAGTCGTTTTTATAACCACAAGGCTAGGAACTGAGTGGTAAAAACAAAAGTATATTTATTAACTTTTTGGTAATACCTGTTTCGAATAACTTGTCACTCAACAATATTAATTCTTTCAAGGTGAAAAAACTCGTATAAGGCCCTTCAGTGTGTCAAACTACACTATATATAATTTTAGTTCATGATTATTCACTTGATGGGGCATGCTACAATGATGGTAACGGAGTAGAGTGCAAATGTAGGGACATGTATATTCATCAAAATTATTTATATCGATATCAATTTTAAGTCGAATTTTGATCATTGATTAGTTAAAGTGAACAATGTCTAGCCATGAAATGTAATTGTTAGAATTATATTGTGATTTTGTATCCTACAGTGAAGTTTCAAATAGTGGAATTTTCTCTGGGGACATGCCATTTTCCACGTTTCCATGACATAGAGCTCTTATAAAACCATATATATATTTATTTTTTTTACAAATAATCTAAACATTATTAAGTAGTAATGCCTAAACGTAAAGTTGCACCATTTATTTTTAATATTATTATATTTGAATCAAAATGCGGACCTTTTAAGTCCTGGGGACACTAATTCTATGTAAAATTACCCCAATTTTTGGTTTTACCCATACATTCAGACGTGCTTTATCAAATAACCGTGAAATTTCGTCACAAGCTAACATGACCTTGTCATTTCAGAATCTGCCGACAGACAAGCGTTTTTTCCCTCTAGCGGTCATATTAGGCAATTTTAAATGGCTACCACTGTAATGCATTAGGCCTACCCATGCTAGCATTTTAGTTAATCATCACAGGTGGGTAGGCTACATCACAAAAAGTGATTTTGGTGTTTTTTCTTGTTTTTTTTTCAGGATTTATGTGAATTTGTGAGACACTGCAATAAAATACATATTTTTCTCTGTCTGTTTGTTTTGTTCTCTATTACTGGTAGAAATGAAGCCATCATTGTGAAATTAAAAAAAAAATGTTTCGAAGGCAATTTTTTCACTTTTTCCGTGGGTTCCCATCATTAGATTTCTCACAAATACGAAAAATGGTGCCAGCTCTCGCCTTTAATTTCGTAATTGTTGCAACAAGTGCTTGAAGAGGTATTTAAGTGGAACAGGCATGCTGTGGCACCTTTTGATAATTTTTTTTACGCAGGTGCCATTTTTTTTAATTTTTGTAAAAAAAATGCAAAAAAATAAAAATAGACTATGTCCACTGCCCTATGAGGAAGTTCTGGAGGACATCATATTAAGATCGGTAGGACAGAACAATTTGGGAATCTCGAAGAATTGAGATAGGCCTACGGCTGCACTAGTTTGCCCAGGGTGACCCCTGGGTGAAGTTCTGTTTGTCTGCACTTCCTCATAGGTCGCACTGAGGATAAAAATGGAAGTTTTATAGCCATAAGGATGAGAATCCATCAATTTTTTTCTTCTTCCATGACCCTACTGTTACTGTAGGCCTATTGCGGGGCACTCGTTGGATGCCCTGATGCATCTAAAAACAAAAACTCTCAGGAACATTCATCTCAGTAGCCTACTTTTCTTCATCTGCTTCAAAAAGTTCAAGTGTCTAGGTGATGTTTTGTATTCTGTATCCCTCCTGCCATTTGCAACATTTGGGCTCACAACTTTTGGACGTTTTTAAAATTTAGCTTAGATTTTGATCTAGCACAGCATTATTTTGCTCAATGAAAAGTGTGGAATGTGGTCAAATATTTCTTTTATCATGTGGGCAGTCAAGAGAATAGGGTAAGCATAATTTTATTCGACATTTTTTAAATGTATGTGCTGTACCTATCACAGGACCACATGTAATACCTCTTTTCCAGGGTATTTGAGGTCGGGGATGACGATTATGACATCAGTTTCGATCAAAACTTGAAATGTCAAGGTCAAATAACAATATCAAGGTCAGAATCGTTTAAAATGTGCCTATTAGCCTACTGTTTTTGTCATTGGCCGATGTTTAAAAGGATGAATAAGTATATCTCAGAATCCTGGATATTTTAGAATCTGCCGACAGACAAGCGATTTTTTTCTTCTAGCGGCCATGGGCAATTTTAAAATGGCCGCCACTGTTATGCATTAGCCTACTTATGCTAACTTTTTAACTAATCATCACAAAATCACATGGTTTACCTCTTTTCCAGGGTATTTGGGGTCGGGGATGACGATTATGACGTCAGTTTCGATGAAAACTTGAAATGTTGAGGTCAAATAACAGCAACAAGGCCAAAATCGTTTGAAATTTGTCTATTAGGCCTACTGTTTTTCTCATTGGTCTTTCATAATGTTATGAGGCAGATATCTAAAGAAGCGTGTGTTATTGGTCAGATGATGATATACAATACAATTAAATATGGCTCTCCCTCTAAGTCCACTGTCCAAATACGCCACAGTAGATAGTAGGCCTATGGAAGTCCCCAACCACTATCGGCCTAAATTAGGTATTAAATTACACAATAATACTAGCCTCGAACACCATATTGGCACATTCATCGCTTTGACACCAGTGTATCGTATGATCTTCTTCGTCATTGTAGGTCTACCCCCTGTTAATCTCGGCCGTAAGGCTTTGTTTATGTCAAAGATTGAGGATTGTAATGTGGCAAGGCTTTCATATAATAGGACTCAGAGGTCTGAGACCAGAGGAACAGCTTGGATAAAGCACGTTTCTAAACTCCCAAATAAAGAGAAGATTGATAACAACTATGACAACCCGGTCAGGTTATTATTCTCGGATGAAATATTGAAGCTCCCGCAAACCTCGAGCCGCAATTGGCATCTTACCTCTCTTTCCTGCAAAATCAATGCAGTTTCCTTCAATCCTTGGTACGGTATTAAATAACTTTGATGTGCGGAATTCATATTGAAGATAAAGCTCATTTATTACGTGGCTCGGGATGGGGAGTGGGTGATGAAAAGAAAAACATGCAAAATGAAATATATTTATGTAATTTCAATGTTGCTAAGTGTAAATGGTCTTTATACGTCATTGCAGTATATGAGACATAAAGGTGTTTTTTTTATTTCATTTTTTTCTAATAAGGACAGTAGTGTTAACATGTTCAATAACCATGCAATATTGTTTAAAATTAACCTAGACAATAAAATAAATTGCGTGTGTCATTGTTACCAGGCGCAAAATCATTAAAAGAATTAAACGTAACGTATTCTGTATTTGTGTGTATTATTAAAGTTATTACACACTGATACATGGGATAATCGATTTGTTTTTTGTCTAAGCACATTTTTTATTATTTTTATAACGATAAATACTGAATTTCTGTATTTTCGTGCCTGTTGGTTAATATTTCAAATAAAAATGCAAAATACGTTACTAAAATACGTTACATAACTAACAAAATTCATGCTATGATAATGTAATGATAATAAATGACACTACAGCCAGTAAATAGTTGTATTTTTGTGAGTGTTTTGTATTTTTGTTACGAAACATAATGCACTATTACCACATTTTTTAGTGAAGAGCAAAATACGTTATTAAAATGTAACGTATTTTGTGTAACGTATTCTGGATTTTTTTTCTATTGCAAAATTGTAAAGCTAGGTTCAGTGGCCAGGCTAAATTTTACTTGCTGCTTGGAGACATACCTAGTGATTAACTAAAGGGCTATTTGTTGTTAAAGGGACATGCCCAGGTCTAAAATCATAAAAAATCGGTGATTTTATTTTGGCTTCTTAATATACCATATGATGTAAACATGTCCATAGACAAAAGTTTTTTAATTTTTGTGCTGCGAAATTCCTGTATTTCTTATTTTTGACATTGTTGTCTATAATATATGAGTAGTAGTATTTTTTTTGTGAGACATCACACTTGACAAAAAAACTTTGTTAGAGCGTCTGGCTGATCTCCGCGTATCGATATCTTCAGCATCAATCTCGTAACTCAAATCATGGGTAAACGCACAATAAATTATTTTCAAATTGTGAAAGTGATAAAGTGCGTGGGGTGTAGGACTACCGGTACCCTTGGTTTTTTCAAAAAATGGCGTAACCGTGATGACGGCCATCTTAAATTAAAAACAGACACAAGGTAGATTTTAAGGATGTTTCGGCATTCGTATTGGTAGACGCCCCGGCATAATTCCTGAAAAAACTGATTTTAGTATCCTCGGTTACGTAAATTAACCATTTCTTTGCTCATGCAGTTCGATTTTTGTGGTTTAATCTATCAAAGAATCCATTGGTTCCATTTTGTCAACAAGATCCTTGTCAGCAAATGCTCTTCGAGAAATTGTGAAATTTAAATAAAACTTCACATATTATGAATTCTTGAGTAAATTTCGACCCCAAACATGACCTTTTTTGTTATATTGGGGACACTGAACATAGGGCATGTGTGACAAGGGCAGCATTGGGTCAACGTGTTGTGTATGCTGAGGTAT
Source organism: Flabesymbios commensalis (assembly GCA_964017125.1). Classification (NCBI taxonomy): domain Eukaryota; kingdom Metazoa; phylum Annelida; class Polychaeta; order Terebellida; family Flabelligeridae; genus Flabesymbios; species Flabesymbios commensalis. The sequence continues at coordinate 32,371,467 of OZ024906.1, read as the reverse complement.
GCTCAGCGAGTCGTGAAGATCCACCTAGTTATTAATGGTAGATAAATCAAAGGTAAGTTTGATAAAAACGAAAAACTATGACGTCATAAAGAAGCCCTGTAGGCCTATTCACCATATAATTATTTTTACGTTACTACCGCTAGCTCACGCAAATGTGGTGATCAATACATTTTCCAATGATATAATACAAGGGTTTCCGTAATCAGAATTAAAGATATAACACACAACTTTATTCTCTACAATATGTCGCGTGCCTATTTTTCTAAAACAATATATTCGCTTGTATCAAAGACTTTAGGCCTATGCAATTTTATGGTCATTGAATGTGAATTTACGACCCCTATTTCGTAGTTTGTCTGGCCAGTTTGTTTGTAGTTTGTTTGGTTCATAAAATGACGTCATTGCCATAGCGAAATGACGTCACAAACGTACGTTTGAAAAAAACCGATATACGCCACCATAAACTAGAGACTCAAACCTTTCCCGTGATAATTTTTTATCTCTAGGAATTTCAGTGTCAACTCAACTCCAAAAATGGGTCCATTCCTCCTGTACTATATGCCTAATCATGGAAATAGACTATAGACTAATTATCAAGTATTTATAAGTTATAGACGTTATTGTCTCGTAGGCCTATAGTCCTATTATAATAATTTTAGTCCCTTTAAATGCTAAAACTGAATGTTTGGTTAATTCGGTGTAGACTATTAAAATTGACGAGGGGGGTGGGGGGACCGGGGCATAAAAGATATGGTTTTCAATTGTTTTTTTTGTTCGTAGGCCAATTTAGTTTATACATATAGGCCTATACCCTATGTAGCCCTATTTTAAGCCCAATAGGCCTAGGCCTAAACTAGCCTGGGCCACATTTTTTTAATTAATTGCATGGTTCTCATGATTTAAGATTCAGAGTAGAGTGTCCAAAAATTATAAATAAAAACTTTTTATTTGATTTATTTGTAACGGTAAACTTTACTTTTCTTAAGTGTTGACTTATTTTATTTAAAAAAATCATAATTTACATTTTAATTTCAATTGATATCCATAAATAGCAGTTTGGTGGTAGTCTAGTAGTAAAATAAAAAAAGATAACATTTAAATTTTATTTTTTTATTGATGTTCCCAAAAATGCTAGAATAAAAGAATCCTGCTGTTTTGGATGAAACTAGATAATCGCAAATATTTCCGGTGTATTTAAACCCAATTTCAGTTAAAGTTGGTTTCGAAGATTTGTACGATGTAGGCCCCCTACAGTTTTAAACCAGCAGTGGGTCAACGTCTAGCATTGAGATATATGTTTTTTTCTAATCTTCGCTTTTTAGAATCGTTGACATATTTACATAATTTGTATACAGGTGGATATCAGCCAGATTGGGTCTTAAATTCGCTATTTGATTGCCTTGCTAAATATTTAACATGTGTGTTAAATGTTGTGGTATTCGGGCCATGGTGACATTTCAGCACACACGAGATGTTGAGCCGAACCGCCGAGCTTTAAGCCCTTACGATGCATTAAAGCATCATTTTAAATCCCTTTAAACATACTTAATTTTCTAACAACTAGGGGTTTTAGAATGAAAATTTTCATGAAACTATTTTACCAATACATGGTGATTTTCTTTAATTTTCAAACCACATCAAATCATCTTCGTACACTACAAGTCGAGAATTGCGGCAGCAATTCGCGGCTTGTAGTGGATGAAGTTGACAATGATAAATTCAGGCTTGAAAGGGTTAATCAACATGGGATCAACGTACGTCTCTTGTTCGCTGCTACATATTTCCAAGGATGGGGTCTTATGAGGGAAGGGTGTTGGAGGAGGTTGATTTCAGAGTCAATGGTGTTGGAGGAGGGTGATTTGAGAGTCAAGGGTGTTAGGTGGGGAGACTTTTATTTCTGTTAGATGTTAAATACATTAAAAAAAACTTTTCTGTGCTTTTGTTGACTTTAAAAAAGCATTCGATACCGTGTGGCGATCTGGGTTATGGATCAAATTAATTTCTTTTGGAATTACAGGCAAACTTTTCAATGTTATCAGAAACATCTATAACAACATCAAGTCATGTGTACAAGTAAATGGGCAAAAATCTGATTATTTTAGTTGCTATACTGGCGTAAGACAAGGGGAAAACCTCTCCCCGCTTCTCTTTGCTCTATACTTAAATGACCTTGAATCATTTTTAAAATACAACCATGTAAATAATCTCAAGCTTAATGATAATATTTTTGATCAATTCTTAAAGATACAGATTCTTCTTTACGCTGATGACACTGGACTTCTTTCCGATAATGCTGATGGTCTACAATACTCTTTAAATTGTTTAGCTCGATATTGTGAACACTGGAAGTTACAAGTTAACACTAGCAAAACTGAAATTGTAATTTTCTCTAAAGGAAAGTTCAAAAAGTCTTATAATTTCACTTTTAATAATAATAAAGTAAATATTGTTGATTCCTTTAAATATCTCGGTGTATAGTTTAACTATAACGGTTCATTTATTTATCACAAGAAATTTATATTTGGTCAAGCCCAAAAGGCTCTTTTTGCACTTTTGAAAAAATCAAAAGAACTCGAACTTCCAGTGGATATTCAACTTGAATTGTTCGATTACCTGGTTTTGCCAATTTTAATTTATGGCTGTGAGATATGGGGGTATGAAAATATCTCTATATTAGACAAATTACACCTTAAATTTCTAAAATATATATTGTGTTTAAAACAATCGACACCAACCTGCATGGTGCTCGGTGAAACAGGTCGGTTCCCATTATCAATAGCCATTAAAACACGTATGATATCTTTTTGGTGCAAGCTAATAACGAGTGATGTGAACAGATTTTCCACAACTCTATACAATTTACTGCAAATTTATAATGTTAATAATATTTTTACGTCAAAATGGCTTCAATACATTAAAACAATTTTAGATGAAACAGGTTTTTCTTACATTTGGACTCTACAAGAAGTACCAAATATCAATACATTTCCGAACCAGATTAAACAGAGACTACAAGATCAATACATCCAGCAGTGGTCGGCACATCTTAATCTTTCGAATAAATGCCGTTCATATAGAATTTTCAAACTGAAATTTGAGCTCGAAAAATATTTATGCTCCTTGTCACCTGTTAACCGAAAAATTATTTGTCGATGTAGAACATCAAACCATAGACTACCAATTGAAAGGGGAAGATACTATGGCATCAATAGAGAAGACAGAACATGTGAATTTTGTAATTCTGATAAAATTTGTGATGAATTCCACTTTGTCCTCGAATGTAATACCCTTATTGATATACGGCAAACTTTCTTACCGCCCTACTGTCAAAATCATCCTAGCCATATAAAATTTAAAAATATCATGTCGGACACATCCTCTAACATTTCTAATGAATTAGCTAAATATCTGAAAGCTGCATTCAAGTTTTATAATATATATATCTAAACTCTTAAAATGATTCTTCAAATATAGGACTACTCTCTTGACTATATTGATGTATGTCCACTATTATCATTTGTCACCCTTTACACCTTTTTCCATGTTTACTATACCGTTACATATTTATATACTTTTACCTTTTCTCATGTGGTAGCGTCGTGTCTGAAACATGGGTCTGCAGCAATATGCACAGTTCCAATGTCTAGGACACGGTGCTGCCACGGGAAGATTAAAACTAATGTTATTGTATATCACTGTATATCACTTAATATTTCATGCTGTTCTTTTATTAAATAATGTATTTTTGATCAAACCTATATTATATATATATGTATATATATATATATATTTATACATATATACATGTATATAGACATATATATGGTATTTAAAAAAATCGTTATGTTACATTCAATCATTGTACCTCACTACCTCACATTATTTTCTGCATTATGTTTCTTATGTATTTAAATATTTTATTTTATTACTATGTATTATTACCTTTAATATTGACTATTGTTACATGTATGTACTACTATTGCATACTCCAAGCCATGTATGGCCCGAGTTTAATAAACTATTGTCTATTGTCTATTGTCTAAAATAATCCACACTTATTTCAATATGTGCGGGTCATTTAGACGAAAGTGTGCATTATTTGAAAGAAAGTGTGGATTACACAAAAACACTAGAAAAAATACCACCGTTTTTTTACAAAAGAATTTGACTAAACAATCCCTCAACCCTTTAACCGCTAAATTATTCAATTTGATTTTTCACCCACTTGAAGTTGTGTCTCGGTGACGCGATCCACAACTTCAAGTGAGTGAAAATTATTCAGATTTGACAAAATGGCGGTCGACTCTTCTCAAATCCTGCTGGTTGATGTCACATTTTATCTTTAACGTATTTGAAATGTGGTACTTAATGTGCCAATAAAAAATGAAAACTTGAATATATGCGGCACCGGCGGTTAATTGTTATTGCGTTATTCTCCACATCCACACATAATCTGTACATAATCAATTATGACTTTTACAGTTGGAAGTACTGTCTGATCCTCTTGTTTGAAATGTTGCTGACAGCAGGCTATCATCGACCTGTATGGTAGACCTATACTAGTATACATGTAGGTACATAATCGACCTCGTTGTCATGATGTCTTGCAATGATGTGCATGGTGTCTTGCCATGGTGTGTAGAAAGCAACGTAAAACATTTTCACTCACTCACTCTTGCGATTTATCTATGATATTTAGCTCAGTTTACTTGTCACGTACCAGGTTCTAGAAGATACATCAATTTTGAACTGAATATAGACACAGCTCAGTAATATCACATAATTCCCTAGTGAAATTATTGCATTTCCAATCATTCAGTTAAGTGGATGAACAATCTAGAAATGGTTCCCAATATCCTCCATATATTGTCCATAGCTTCAAGTGACCCTTATCTTTTCTTTTAGTTTCAGCTGCACTTAAAACTTTTTCTGACTTTGAGTCGTTCTGCAAAGTACATTCTGTAATATCCACATGCATACGTTTGTATTTATTGTAACCGGCTCCAGTTCTACCCTTTTTTTGAAGCAACTATAGCTACAAAATGTCATGATATCATTCATTTCAATAAGATAATAATTACAACATGTGATACTCGAATAAAAGACGTGTCGTGGAATACACACTCTATGTTGTCACTGATCCGTGAAAATCTGATAATGGATTCCTACAAAATGCGTTTGATTCCATCTATTGACCATAAAACCATGTTGAGAACGTTTAATTATGAGTTATGAACGTTTATTAATGATTGCTTTGTAAAATGATATTAATGTTATATCTGCTGATTTATTTAGATTTATTTTATAAATTATTATTTGACACAAAAACATGTGCACCTAAGCTTACAAATTAATGATTCAAGAAATAGTTTAACCTTTTATCCGCTAGTGTGTATGTAGAGGGCAGAACATCATTTCAAGATAATACAGAAATTAATTTGCATATCTGTTACGCTAATTAGTTACAATGAAGACGATTTAATTTCAATGGTTGACAACTGATATTCTATATTTACGAGTTAAAGCTTATGGCAAGACGTTTGATGCGGAATGCTACGGTAACTTGAATATTTGATGGTAATTGGTTATGCAATTTGAATATTTGATAATAAATGGTTATGCTGATCGATGTTGTTCAACTAATTTGTTATTTAGGTGACGGATACTTTGAATGTCGTCAATAACCTGGCTCTGACTATTTTGCAAGGGTGACCCTATGGCTTCTGGACTTTGGCTGGTTTATGAGATATATCGGTAGCTTAAAGTAGGATTTTAGGTAATGATAGCTAATTTGCATATTTAAATAACAAAAAAGATTTTATGGAAATGTGTATTGATATTTACTGCTAGGCCTACATTAGGCTAGAGCCTAGTAAATATATAAAACGTCACAATTCCATTTTAAAGCACCATGACCTCCTAAACGTATATCTAGAAATCTGAGATAGACCACCAAGCTATTTTGCTAATTTTAAAATCGATAAAATGTCTCCTATCGGAAAACATTAAAAAAATACGACGTTGGCAACAAGTAGCATTTGCTTTAGAAAGGCCACTATGTTTTTGTTCTCTGTTTTAGATGAGCGGGCGCATTAGATTTAGGCCGCGCATTAACAAAAAAACATGTGTTTACGACGTTGGCAACAAGTAGCATTTGCTTTAGTAAGGCCACTATGTTTTTGTTCTCTGTTTTAGATGAGCGGGCGCATTAGATTTAGGCCGCGTATTACCAAAAAACATATGTTTTTTCTGCCCAGCGCGCGCATTAGATAAAGTTAATTTTTAGCTAATTTCGAGATAAAAAAAATATTTATTCAGCTATGTTTTTATTGGGCTTTTATTTTTCTCAAATGTTTTTTGTCCGCCCTCTCTCATTAGATTTTGGATTTTTTCTGATCTAAAACAGATAAATTAAACATAGTGGCCTAACTTACAAAATATAGAAAAAAGCTGGCAAATTGAGCGCAGTATACTATAAACAACTGCCGTTTGACTAAAAGAGCTAACTAACATGACTAAGACCATAGATTAACCATACAAGCTACGGTGGTCAGGCCATTTTTTGTGCATCTTTGTGCAACAATTTACATTTTTGAAACTACAATAAATTTCCCATAAACATGTGCCAGGAGTATGGCTGGAGGATGGAGGACAATGCACTCTCCCCTTTGTTAATAAGTAAAGAGCCTGTTTTGCCAAACTGCATTGAGCTTCTTAGCTTGTTACTTGTGGATGCACCCATGTCAAACAAGGCAATGCTTATGCAAGAAGCGGGGACTACGCTGCACCACAGCATGTAAATGTTTGGGAAGTGACTGGTGCAAAAATCCAAATAATTGCGATATGGACAGTTCGGATAATTAATATGTTGGGTGTTTCATGTTCTTATTTAGTTCTTTGTGTAGTTCTGTATGCTTAAGCCGTTTTGTTTTGGTAACAGAAAGTTTGATGCCTAAGAGCAAATTACGATATTGTATATCTGCATCATGTCACAGTCCTAGTCAAATACAATGTATTCATTCGCTTAGCACTTATTTATGTGTGAGCAAGGTATATTATATATGGGTATTATGTGTGTATTACTGATTACAAACCTTCCTTAAAGTAGCTGAGTTTGTTCATCTGGAAGTTATGGGGAAATTGTTCACAAAACCAGATGTATCGTCTTGAAAAAATACAAAAGAGTGCTGCTCGGATAATTCTTGATAAAAACTATTATGACTACTGCATTAGAAGCGAAGATCTTTTTGCTGAATTAAAATGGGTGCCACTAAAAGAACGAGTAAATTTTAAAATAGCAATTCAAGTATATAAATGTATCAATGGTTTAAGTATTCAAGGTTTAGAGAATATATTTACACATTGTAATGAAATCCACAGCCATAGCACGAGATCTGCTGCTAATTTGCAGCTATATTGTAGACATATTCATTACAAAAGATTTTCATCAGGAGGTGTTAATGTGTGGAACAATATCCAGATCTCCCTGCAGACGTTCGCTTAGCCAAGTCACCTTCTAAATTTAAAGAAAACTATATATCCTATTATTGCGATAGCAAGACTATGTAGAAGCAATGTAATAATGTTTTTATTACGTATTTATGTGTGTTTATTATATGTTCAGCACAAATGCACGAATAGAATAATCATGGTAATGTATGTACACATTAATACTGTGTAGGCCTTGAACCAAATTTATAAAACATATTTTTTATGCATATTTGTATGTGCATATATGCAGTCGGAATATACGTGTATAAATAAATATTATTATAAATACTTATATGTATATGCCAGTATGATTATGAATATTTGTATGTATCTGTCTATCACATAAAAATAATAATGTGTTTCACGTGTCTATTTGTCACATATATATTTTCATGTACATGTAGATATATCTGTGTATGCATGTATATTATATGAATGTATGTGTAGGTACATATATGGGTAAATATGTCTGTATAGGGCTATTTATGTATGTATGCTCGTGTATGTATATGCTATATGTATTGTATCTGCATATTATGTGTATATATAACACTCTCAACTTGTATCACGTTATAGCTGCCTGTTTCATAAACATTTTGGTTGAAGTTCTGAAAACGACTTTGCTTAGCAAATCGTTGTCATAACGTTAGCTTTTTATTCATCAAGATTGGGTGTACATTATAAAAATCTTATGTGTATATGTATATATTATGAGGGCCCATTGCAAATTAGTGCTATAGCGCTAAATGGTATACCCTCTGGAAATAAAGTTTATTTGATTTGATTGTTGATTTGATTTCAACTTATTAGTCTGTACTTTTTGTTATCATTTTGCGCGGATAATACACGTATAGCAAAACTCAATCAGATACAGTGTATTCACTCTTTGTCTTGTATTTGTAGACAGGGTATATCATGTAAAGATCAAATATGTACGATTAATCACAAAGTTATGTAAGTAAATTACCTTTATTTCATTAGATATTGTTTCTGCCGCTTATTAAATTTGTTTTATTTTCATTTACATATGTAACATAACCTTGATCACAAACTGTCTTTAAGATAGTTAAATTTTTAAATACAAATTATTTTCCCACATTATTTTATCATTTTGTTATCACTTTTTTTACATTGTTCGACCAATGTGGTTATTTAATATTGATGCTGAAGCTTTAATACATGTGTTAATTGTACAGCAGCCTTGTCTAGAAGAAAACTGCGAATGTTCGAAATATTCTTCAGATGAAAAAGCGATGTCTTGCAGATGTTTTTAATGTGGGAATACAAACTGAGTTTATCATAAAAAATAACACCCAGGATTTTAACAGTTTTCGCTGGAACGATATCGTGAGCATTGATGTTGATGTGTTGTACATCACAGGAAACACTGAACACAATAATTACAGTTTTATCTCCATTAAGCATCAGCTTGTTGGTAACCATCCATGATTTTATTTCTGCTACATATACCTCTATCCGAATCGTGATATGGCATTTACTGTGTCATCTTGGTTGAACATGATGTAAATCTGTGTGTCATCTGCATAGAGATGGACACTAAGGCCATATTCCAGCTGTAAACGAGGAATACAGGGAGAATAACGTGGGCCCCCAGAGCAGAACATTGAAGTACTCCAAAGAGTAATTTTGAAGCATAAAAGAACGACACGTGTCTTATTTTTACCGCCTGTGTTCTATCTGAGAGGTAAGATTTGAACCAATCCAGCGCCACACCACGTACTCCATACTTCGTGTTTATACGCTAAAGAAGGATGTTATGATCAAAAGCAGTAAATAAATCTAAAAGTACTAAAACTGTTGTTTTTTTCTGGTGAATGACCATAAAGAAGATCATTCTGTACTGCAAGAAGTGTTGTTTCGGTGCTGTGATGCTTTCTGTATGCTGACTGCATGGGCTCCATAAGGTTGTTGCTGGCTAAATGATGACAGAGCTGGCTTGATACAACTTTCTGTTGTATTTTTAAGAGAAAAGACAAATTTGATATTGACCTGTAATTTTTCATGATGTTTTGATCGAGAGATACTTTTTTAATAAGTGGATCGAGTTACAGTTGCCGATTTCAGTTTTCTAGGAGCTATGTTATCTCGCAGTAAGAGATTGACAATTTTGGTAAGGATATGAGCCAATGGTTCTGTGAGGTGTTTAATCATTGAAAGTGGGATAGGATCTAAGTCATATGACATTGAGTTTGATTTCTGTACAATTTTTCTGATATCTTCTTCAGTCACAGCCGTGAACTTGGTAAAAGTTTGAGGTGGAGGAAGATCTGAGGAAGTTATGGTGCTGGTGTTTATGTTGTTTGTAGTGCATCCATCTAATTTTGATCTGATGTTGATAATTTTGTCCATAAATAATTATAAGAAGTTGACTTAAATTGTCTTGACAACATCGCGCTCTATAAATGATTTTGAACTATATTAACAAAGAAAGGAGCTAAAACACTACTGTTGACAGCGCAACCAATTGAAGAGGCGCAACTCAAAGAAGGGACATGATATATGACAAGGCGAGTGATTGAAATTTGCACTGATCACAATGTTTACATGTTGAAATATCACTGTATGATTTATCTCATCAGTGCTAATCCTTTACGTTATCCAGTTTGAGTTTAGTGGATCCAGCCAGGCCGGGTGCACTTATGGAATTTTGCCAGTGCTGGTCCCTAGTAGATCCTGCGGTGCTGGTCCCATTAGTGGATCCAGCGACAACTGGTCCCATTAGTAGATCCAGTCACAGCTGGTCATATTAGTAGATGCAGCCACAGCTTGTCCCATCAGTGGCTCCAGCTACAGCTGATCTCATTAGTGAATCCAGCCGCAGCTGGTCCCTTAGTTGATGCATATGTCTATCCCATTAGACTGTAAAAGTGTGAATGATTTTTGCTCTTGGGGGTGGTCCGTTTTTTTAGTCCTTTTATGATTTGGAACTGAAAAGGGTGGTCCGTGTCCAGCATCGCGGGTCGGTCCGCTTTCTGAATCTGATAATACATTATGTGAATGGAGAAAAAGGTGGTCCGTATTCTGGCATGGTCCGTTTTGTGGTGCGGTCCGATACCGGGTCTCCACTGTATAAACATTTTATGACATTTATTTTTATATATAATTATTCGACTGATTTTTGTTACATAAGGCAGAACTTTTACATTTTGATGTAATTCTTTGCATAATTATTCAACCGAATGTTTTATATTGATTTTTATCTTTTTTTACGTTTAGAGTTAATCTTTCCATTTCCAATGCTACACACCACATACAATATATAATAAATGTATGCACAAATTGAGCATGTTTGGTGCTGAACACAAATCTGTTATGACATTAACTGTAATCATAATAATAATTTATGTGATTATATTAAAATTGAGAAAGTCAGATCAACTCTCGCAGGTTGAAGTACACTGGAGGTCATAAGAGCCGTTGCATCGGACAGTCTTGCACTTGGTAAATACACACAGTGGACACACATTTGTTCACCCCAAAAGTAGTGCCTATTACAACGATGTTTAAATCTATAGACCACTCTATATACGTTTCCGGGTTCAGTTGTATCCCAGTAGCATCTAATCAGTGTGGTGCTTTCTGTAGTACGGATGTGTCCCGCTGTTCGTAGGCCTACACAGTTGACCACTTCATTATTATCTTAATTGAATCACAACACATAAACTCCAACCCGGATACTGTAATTATTTTGTTTACAGAATATGAACAAAAACATATTTATGATGCTATGTGAAACATAATTAGTGTTAGGGGAAGACGGGGCACAGTGAGTCACAAAATAAGTTTTCTTGATTTACTCCCATCTCGTTGTAAATGGAAATTGTCCAGCACGAGCACGACCACCCCTCACTACCACCACCGCCAACCACCATACCACCCCCCACAATCACCACCACCATGCACCAAAAACCACAGACACCACATCACCACTCATAATCACCACAACCATGTATCACCAACCACAGTCACCACTCACAATCACCAACCACAACCACCTCCCACAATCACCACCACCATGCACCACAAACCACATTCACCACAACACCTCCCACTATCACCACCACCATGCACCACCAACCACATTCACCACATCACATCCCATATTCACCACCACCATGCACCACCAACCACGATTACCTCCCACAATCACCAACACTATACAACACTAACCAAATTCATTGCACCACCTCCCACAATCTCCACCACCATGCACAACCAACCACATTCACCACAAAACCTCCAACAATCAATACCACTATGCAGCACCAACCACAATCACCTCCCACAATCACCACCAACATGCATCACCAACCACAATCACCTCCCACAATCACCACCACCTTACACCACCAACCAAATTCACCATATTACCTCCCACAATCACCATCACGGTGCACCACTAGCCACATTCACCACATCACCTCCCACAATCACCACAACCATGCAACACCAGCCACAATGACCTCCCACAATCACCACCAGTATGCACCACCGACCACATTCAACATATTACCTCTCATAATCACCACCACCATGCACCACCAACCACAATCACCTCCCCAAATAACAATCACGGTGCACCACCAACCACAATCACCTCACCACCTCCCACAATCACCACCACGCTGCACCACCAACCACATTCACCACATCACCTCTTATAATCACCACCACCATGCACCACCAACATATGGGTGTTACTCATCCCTAAACATTTGCTCCACTGACTCCAGCAAATTTGCATCCATGAGGTCAATGTAAGAATGCCGAAATTTCTATCAACCACTACCAAATGGACAACGCAAGGAAGCTAAGGTATCCCCAAACCATAACAAAGACAAATACGTGGCCGAAATCGCATTGTGTCTGGATTCATACTCTATCACAAATGATGGTTATCCACAAATAACGCTTTCCACCACAACTGCATCCATACTTGCCAATGGGATGTCGGACCATTTCCCTTGTTTTATTTTGCTTCCTAGCATAACAAAAAACACTATTTACTCAGCAGACTATTCTCCAGCTAACAAAGTTCCACAGCTCATAGACCACATATACCTTGATAAAGTATAATTTTCCGTATTTTTAGACCTTTCCAAAGCGTTTGATACTGTCGACCACACTATTCTCACCCAAAAATAAAAACGTTATGGCGCCAATCTCGCACACATCAAATCTCGCACACATCTAGATCGTTCTCGTTACAAATATCAGTGTAACAGAATGATGACAAAGACTAAATCAAAATACAAATATCTGTGTCACAGTATAATGACAAAAAGTTAAATCAAAATATTTAGCTGATGCTATATCATAAAATTTGCACAATCCTCGTCTTTTATGGAACTCAATAAATACTTAAAAAGCATAGAATTCCACCACCGGCTCTACCAGAATTCACGTCAGTGAAATCACTTTCTGACAATTTCTTTTAATATTTTTTTAATTAAAATTAAAACTAGCCGTTTGAAAAAAAAATATTGACATATATGTGTGAAGTTTGATCTACGACTGGATGAATACATTCTAGTGTGCATGTTCGACGTCTTTCAAGTCTGATTAATCTGGAAAAAACTAAATCCAATTTATCCTTTTTGGCAGGACATATGGTCTATTATCCACGTGTATAATAGTAGTACTATATGATATGGCAATTTAATATAAATCTATTATAAACAAGGATACGCTCCATCTTAAAGGGGTTCAGTATTAAATATGTAATTTACATTACACATTTTAGATGTGCAAATTTACAGAAATTACAGGCTTCAAAATTTACCTCATTCTTCAAATGTATGATCACATCGAGATTTATTATTCCTGAAAGAGTGATATACATGAGTACTACTAGTTTATTTTGCCATTTGTTTTTACCAAATAAATATATTAGTAATTAAATTATCACATTTATTTCCCAAAATAAATAATCAACCATGCTACTTAGCAGATATGTAACTGTTACAGGAGAGCTAATCATCATCAGTACATTAATAATGGCGTGATATGTCGTCATAATATTCGAGCGACAACTCGAACGGTTCATTGTCTGAGATAAATTCAGGTTATCTGCCACTCATTGAATCTGTTACACGGTCTACTTTGGAGTACTGTTTTATTTTCACCGATATAGCGACCATGCACTCCGAAGAAAATATATAGCAATGCACTTCATTATCATGCATATTATTATTTCATGTTATCTTCACCAAAGTGTGTTCCATAACATAAATGCACTCTTATGCAATTTTGTATAATATATCATGGATAGGCTAAATATATATATATATATGTGTATATATAGTACATAGTACTTAACATATAATTATGTATATCTCATGGATAGGCTTAATATATATGTGTGTGTATGTATACCTAACATAGTACTATAATTATATATGATTGTGTACGTTGATGATGTTTATTTGATCAGACTTATGGTTCTATTGTGTTATCTAATGCTTGGATCAAGGATCAATAAGAGTCCCATTGTGACCCTCTTATCATCTACAACTTCAATAATCGTAATATCGACGTCACCTCAAATAGTTGATAGCATTCACATTCAGACAAGAGCTATGTAGTCCATAATACTATAGAAGCCTAATATGTAGGTATATTGTTGCAATTCGAAAAGCTGTGCTGCTATCAATTGCGTAGTGAATTTAAGCATCGTTGTTTGATTACTTGGCATATCGTTGCCATTCGAAAAGCTGTGCTGCGATTCATTGCGTGGTGAATTTAATCATCGTTGTTTGATTACTTGCCATATAATATATTCAAAATCTACTGTTGTGACCGTGTTCAAAAATTAAACAAGTAGGCCTACTAGTATATCAGATATTTCTGACTAGCTAAAAAAAATACAAGATTACAGAAATTGTGGATGCAATGAATTCTATTTGGCAGTAATCATTTTATACAGAGGAGAGCTGTCTGAAAACAAAAAAATACGTCACCTTCTATCCGTTAGTTTGTGGATATATATCTGTTGTGACCAGCACAACCCTCTCAGTCTGAGACACGTACTTAGCACATAAACTTAATGCAACCGATATAAAAGTTTATGTCAACAATAAATATAAATCCCCTCATCCCCAGCCTTGGTTCAGGTAAAGCAAACCACGACTTCATTTTTAAAAACATATTGGGTCAGGTTGAGTAAATCAGGGTTACGATACACTAATATGTGCCTTAGTAATAGATTCAATAATGAAACAAAAGTCTTCTTATCGCAAAAGGAATAGTGGCGCAGTTAAAAAATGCATCCCTCCCAATCAGAGGCAGATAACCATGTCATTTTGCATATACAATTTGTATGATGGTGTAAAAGAGTTATTATCCATGTTAATGCCACCGTGGATTAAATTAAAGCAGTGTAGTCTGCCAATTTACAATCTTCATTGGACTCTTCACAAAGCAGACACCTCCCATAGTTTATTCACAGTTTGAGTGGGCGTGATACATTTGTACATTCTAACTTTATTTTTGAAAAAAGACGGTGACATATGTCTACTTTCTAGATATGGTAGAGGTGGTGTCTAGTGCACGAAGGGTGGACCACAATTGTTCAAGATGAGAAGGCGGACAACGTGACAGAACAACAGGACACTTATACATTGATTTAACCCTTTCGTCCCCGAAATTTGATGACGGAGGCGGACATCGGAATGGCAGAACATAGAAGCAACAAGACTACATAAGTCCAGGAGCTCCCGCGACGAATTAGAATTTGATTTAAGCAATTTTGTGTAGGGTTTTTAATGTAGTCCTAGGCTACAGTCTGTTTCACCAGGACCTGGGAGTAGCCTTTTTCCAATTGGCTCGGTCGCTCTTTAAATTTTTTTAACAAATTTTTTCTCAGATTATTTTTTCACCTTCCCCCAACATCCCTGAAAATTTGGTAGATTTTTTTTGTGTATTAGCGAAGTTAGACCATTTGGCATGTAATAATTTTTCAAAATGACAGCTATTTTTAACACCATTGTCGTGAAACAAGAATCCTATTACATGCCAAATGGTCTAACTTCCTAAATACACAACAAAATTGCACCAAATTTTCAGGGATGTTAGGGGAACATAAAAAAATGATCCGAGAAAAATTTTGTTAACAAATTTTAAAGAACGACCGAGCAAATTAAAAAAAGGCTACTCCCAGGTTCTGGTGAAACAGACTGTAGGTCAAAAATCAAGACGCAAGACAACTAGGTCTAAGAAGCTCAGTCCAAGAGTAAGATAAGAACTAGACAGTCTGTCAGGGATTGCAAACCTCCATTGAAATTAATGATCCTAATCAGTATCCCAGTAATGGTCTACCTATCTGGCACGGTTTACCCGATATCAGGCCAATCGAGGTAACTAATAGCTGATTTACGGTCATTTTGAATTTGATATAAACTAGTTAAAAACTTAGGGTGCATCCTCCCCCGAAACCTCAAATTTTGTTTTATAGTAATGGACTAACATCTAACACAGTTTGCAAATTATTGGGCATGTGAAAGTAAATAATGGCCGATAGGGGGCCATTTTGAATTTGATCGGGTCAGAATTTTTCAAGATGCATCCTCAGCTGAAATCTCACATTTCATTCTATAGTAATCATCTAGCTATCTAGCACGGTTTACCAAATATCGGCCTTGTGAAAGTGAATAATGGCCTAAAGGCGGCCATTTTGAATTTGATCAAGTCAAAATTTTTCAAGATGCATCCTCTCCTAAAATCTCACATTTTGTTTTATAGTAATGGTCTAGCCATCTAGTACGGTTACCAAAAACCGGCTATGTGAAAGGGAATAATGGCCGATAGGCGGCCATTTTGAATTTGATTGAGTCAATTTTTTTCAAGATGCATCCTTTCTTGTAATCTCACATTTTGTTTTATAGTAATGGTCCAGCTATCTAACACAGTTTACCAAATATCAGCAATGTGAAAGTAAATAGTGGCCGATAGGCGGCCATTTTGAATTCGATTGAGTCGAAAGTTTTTAAAAGGCATCCTCTCTCGAAACGTCACATTTTGTTTTATAGTAATGGTCTAGCTATCTAGCACGGTTTACCTGATATCAGGCCTATCGAGGTAAATAATGCTGATTGTCGGCCATTTTGAATTCGTAAGTTAAAAATTTTCAGGGTGCATCCTCCCCCGAAAACTCACACTTTGTTTTATAGTAATCAGGTAATGGTCTAGCCATCTAGCACGGTTTACCAAATATCAGCCATGTGAAAATGAATAATGGCCGAAAAGGCAGCCATTTTAAATTTGATCAAGTCAAATTTTTTCAAGATGCATCCTCATCTGAAATCTCACATTTCGTTTTACAGTAATGGTCTAGCCATCTAGCACGGTTCACCAAATAACGGCCATGTGAAAGTGAATAATGGCCGATAAGCGGCCATTTTGAACTTGGACGAGTTGAATTTTTTCAAAATGCATCCTCTCCTGAAGCCTTACAATTTGTTTTATAGTAATGGTGTAGATATCTTAAGCGGTTTTCATGATATTCCACAATATCAGGCCTGTCGAGGTAAATAATGGCCGATAGGCGGCCATTTTGAATTTTATCAACTTCAAATTTTTCAAGATGCATCCTCTCCTGAAACCTTACAATTTCTTTGATATTAATGGTGTAGCTATCTTGAGCGGTTTTCATGATATTCCGCAATATCAGGCCTGTCGAGGTGAATAATGGCCGATAGGTGGCCATTTTGAATTTTATCAACTTCAAATTTTTCAAGATGCATCCTCTCCTGAAACCTCACAATTTGTTTTATAGTAATGGTGTAGCTATCTCGAGCGGATTTCATGATATTCCGCAAAATCTTTCAGTCGGATTTACCGCTGTTATAAATTAGGTCAAAGTGCTGGGTCAACTTCAAGGTCAAGGTCCAAAAACCTGAAAAGTCACAACTAGGGACCTTAGAGAACATGTATGTGCAATATGACTGTCATCGGCCCAGTACTTTTCAAGATCTGCTCCGGAAACGAAGTGCGCGTCAAAACGTCTAAATAGGTCATAGTTCTGAACCAGAAGTAGGTCAAAGTTCAAATACCCCAAAAGGCACAACTAGACCCCCTAGGGGTGTTGTGTGTAAATCGGACAAGTACTTTCAGAGATATGCTCCGGAAACGAATTGTTTACGGACGGCCCAACGGCCCAACGGCCCAACGCCGTCACATCATCATTTTCTCCTCTGCAACCTTGCGTATTGAATTCAGATAAAAAATATTTTAACCTGTCCATTAGCCACCTGGAAGTAACTCACATACCAAAAATTGTTATCCTAGCTTATTTTCTTACAAAGTTATAGGCAAAAGAAGAGGCCAAAAAAAAAACGGAGGTAGAATCCATAGCTCCCTTCGTCTCACCTACGGTGACGGCGGGAGCTAAAAATACATTGGGCAGATCCGTTCCAGTCAAAACCATGACGGATGTAGAAGATGACGGTACATCGGAGGACGGATCTCCTGTCTGTACCATATGGATTTGCCTTTCTTTACAGGCAACAACATATGTTTTTTGTCGTTACAAGGAGGTCAATAATGTAATTGATAGTATTTGGAGATCCATATCAATTTTTTTTCACGAACTCACACATTATTAAACAATAAAACAACGTAACAGAAACTACTACCACCAACAGAAGATACATTTTGATTAAATATAAAACGAGAAGCATTGGTCACACTGTTTACATTCCCAAATCAGACCCAAATCAGAAATTGACCCATATATAACAGTCTATATATGGATGACCTGTAGTAGATAATGTTCTGGGCCCATGTAGGCCCCTACCATATATAAATTATTTAGTATTATTGTGGAACCGCACCGTCACGTTGTCATGGCAATTGAAAATACTAAACAGAGTTGAAAAAAAAGATTAACTGACTCAATAGTTGCAAGTTATTACTCTTATAAGAACACTTTATGAGTAATTTCTGGGGGATTCGCAGATCTATATCAAACGGTGAAATAATGAGAGGGTAGCATTATTGTAGGCTTCGCGATATGCATATATATTATATAAATTGTAACGTCATAACACCAAGCCAACATTGATGTATTGTTGGGCCACCATCTACGACGTCGGCCTTTGAAATCAGCCCAGCATCTAAACAACCTTGGGATTTGTGACCGGAACACGTGCCACGTTCTGCAGACTCCCTGTGTACGCTGCTGACAAAACTGCCAGTATTAGAGCAAAGTTTTGGGCCATCCTCTGCGATGCTGAACCGTCCCTGGCCCAATTTGTAACTGGTGGGTATATCGTGTGTACACACTGGCAGCCAGTACTTACCCCAGTGCTGGCTGTACTGTGTGCCTGTTGCAGCAGACCCACTGAACACGACTGAATAGGTCTATATTAACGTTACAGCTCCACACAGAGGTGTCGCTGAAGTCGAACCCCGCTTAATAAAATGGCTGACAACCTTACGTTGCTTACACACAAATGTTGAAAAATAGACTTGTCACCGAATTGTGGCATCATATACCATCTGGCCAAGTGTGAAACAGCTGAATGCTGCAGTCACTTAGATATCGTGCGATAAAAGTTCAGGGCACTTGCTCTTAATATATAGATAGCAGGAAAGTTATATCTAGTCTGAACTGTATTTCCAGAATATAGTCAGTCATAACCACCTATTTCAATACTAAATAAATCCCATTGCTATGCACTGTGCAATTTTTAAAATATCAAAGATAAAAAAGTGGTAAAATCTATTTTTCAATCACAACATCACATGTTCGAAGAAACGGAATGAAAGCTATGTACTACATATTTGACTGATTACATGAAAAAAAGTGGTTTGAAGCCTAAATATCCTACATACTTTTTAGTTGGCCATTCAGGATTTGAATGATTACATACAGTTTTTATGGACTAAATAATGATGGAATTGTATTTTTTGGGTCAGAAAACATACAAGATCACATATCATTCATGTTTTTATATTGCAGGTTGGTTGCAAAAATACGAGCATTTTCGAAATGAGATAAATATGATCTTGGCAAAAGGCTAAACTCACTTCAAAATCGTAAAAACTAGCAGAATCAACAATAAATTGCCTTTGGCACGAACCTTAAAGTACAGAACAAATGCCGCCTGACCAAAATAAAAGTCGACAATTTTTCTAGCTAAATGATTGATTGATTTATGATGTTTTGAGTGTGATTTATGGGTATGTATGTTACTCAAGGACAGAATCATCTACCATCGCAGATGATGCTATTCAGGATTATACCCTGGAAGTGAATAACACTATGGTGAAACATCATCGTGGTCTAGGCCCATACCCATAGAACATTTGAAACAATAAAATCAAGCAATCTTTTACTCCAATTAGTCAGATTACCAATATAGTAGGGCGGATTAAGGGTCGAACCGTGACCGGCTGGACAAAAGTATGAAATTTGACACAGTTACTCCTGCGATATTACTGATCAATTTCAGAAGGGTAGCCCAAAAATCGGAATGAATTTTCTTTGTAAAAATTGCATTTTACGTAACCATGGCAACACAAAAAACTTGAACAATTAAAATCGGTCATTCAATGCATAATAAATAAATAAACCCTTTTGAAAACTGATATACACGGAAAATACATCATCCTCTTAAATAGAGTGGCCGTAAAACCTTGGTTTTGTTAGAAAATTCCGGTTACCATAGCAACCAGGTATGCATTATTACAGGAAATTAATTGTACTTGTGATTATTCTTTAAATAAACGGATTATAGCGTTACAGAGAGTTATATTGACACTAACAGCGCTTCTGTAAAACATTATCGACAATCTCAGATAACAGTGATAACATAAACAAGTGATGATATAGAAATTATCATGTTGCCATCGATACCGACGAGATATCCTATGACACATTTCTTTACAAAATATATACATATACATTACATAAATGCTTTAAATGAACCACCTGTTCATTATTTGGATAAAAAACTTAATCCCCCGTGTTTGCCTGATACTCGACATCGAAAATTTTATGACGTCATCATTTTATGACGTCACACCTTGCTTATTACCGCTGATTACTCAGATCGGACAAACTTTTGACTATCACTCAATAATTAATAATATGTTTCATTGTAGACGACTGAAGATTATGCATGGTCTGTTAGATCATGGTCTTATTTGACCCATTTGAACGATTTTTTCTTGCAAATAGACACGCCTGGTTTTAAAAAGGTCAGCAAATGATATTTTTATACCTCGTGAATAAGCTGCTAAAAATGTGTAAGAAGTTAAAATGCAAAATGATCGCCGGTGGCCAATTTTGGATCTGATTAATTTCTAACTTTTGGAATACAAATCCAATCTTATTGTGCAACACCTCATTTTCGACTAAATCAATCTTGACAAATTCATTAAAATGTTTATTGAAGGTCAGCTGACGATGAAATCCAAGATGGCGGTCATTTAGGATCCATGTTGTTCTCAACATTAAAAAAAAGCTCCCATCTTCCATGTAACACACCTTTTCGACAAAATCAATGAGGACAAACTCAATAACAATATGTTTTATGTTTCAAGATCCTCTACGGATTATCAAATCAAATCCAAGATAGCGGCCATTTTCAATCCAGTTTAATCATTGAATTTCAAACACAAATTTCATCGTAAACAAGCTGCTTAAGTTTTTTGGGAGCCTTGGAAAATAAATCATTATTGTGACGAAATTTTCCTTCTTACTACTTCACCCATTTTGTTTTTTTTGTTTCTCACCCATTTTCAGTTGCTTGTTGACGCGTGAGTCCCTCTAGGTTGTGATCCTGGGCACATATAGATATGATTTTCAGAATATAATTAAATTTCTGTATTTATGTTTGCCTGGTTGCTATGGTAACCGGAAATTTCGCGGTAACCATGTGTTTTACTGCCGTTATTTTCTAGGTGGTATTGTATATCGTCGGGATATCAGTTTTATAGGAGATTTATTTATTCAGCTCACTTGAAATCACAGATAGTATAGATATTACTGATTTAGGCTTTTAGTGTTGCCATAGTCACGTAAAACATGATTTTCACTAAGAGAATTGACTACGATTTTTGGGCTACCCTTCTAAAATTGTTCAGTAGTGTCTAAGGAGTAACTGTGCCAAGTTTCATACTTTTGTCCAGCCGGTCACGCTTTTACCTATTTTGGGCCATAATCCGCCCTACTAATATAAACGAATTCATGCAGCAAACTTAATCAGTTGATGATGTTTTTTGTCAAGTTGTACATGGGAATAAACATATTTTCATTACTTTTTCAGACAACACATCCGTTAACATTACAACAATAGTCTCGGATGTGATATTAAATCCTAAAATATTATGTGAATATCTAGCTGACATATTCAAATATCATAAAATAAATAACTCAACATTTGTATGTCACCGATGCATGATAAATGCAATTTATTCGTTACCAAACAAAACTTACAGCGTCACATAAACAATAATTATACATCTACGTGTTCGTTTAAGTGCGGTATGGGAATTAATACAGCGCCCGTTCAAGGAAATATCCTTGGACAAGTGTCGTGATTTGCCATGCTGCACAAAAATGAACAGCCTTTGTATTTTCTCACACGATCGATCGAATCCCATTTATGACCTTTCTAGGTTACTGTAATGAATTGCTGTTCAAACTGCAACCCTCGTGTGATATACAGCGTGTGAGAATACATGTATTATTTACGGTAATCACAATGATGCTTGATGCAGGGATTGTATAAAATAAATTATGTTTATTCAAATGTGTTGCAGTGCTTTAATACCACGAGTGAGTTATAACAATATGATGAGCAATTTCCTAGCACACGATAATATATAATAAATGCAATATAAATGTACATTGCCTATGATACTACAAAATCGTTCATAAGAAAATAAATACATACTTTTAAATAAACTAAATATAGTTAACAGCATTGCACAAGGACGGTTTTTTATAAATCACTCATACATCTTACATCCAGATGAACAAACATTTCAGTAAAAATTATTGTAAAAATTCACAATACTAGTATACTTGAATGGCACAGCTACACGCTTTGTTTCAGCAGAATTAACGCCCCACCTGGATATTTTAACAATACTTTGTTACTTAAAGACTCCTACAGTTTTATGGCTGCACACATTAATCAAAATGAGTAGTTCTGGGTGTTTGCTCAGCCGTCTTATAGATGTGAATCGGGATAACCCACGTCTTTAATGTAAATAGCAGGGTTAACCGTCTCATATCATTTTTCTACACATTCCCTTAATATCCATCCCGTATCTGTTAAAAAGCGTATTGAAAGCTTCTTGGGATCAAAAAGATATTTGCTCTAGCTTTTGGTGTGTTATTTGACCATTTGCCATTTATGTTTAAACAAATGTCATATGTCCAGCTTTGTGTTTTGTATTCCTAATTTAAAAAAATGTATAGAACTAAGTGCATTACACATTCTAATAATAGAACATAGGATGGGTATTTTCTAAAATGACACGACTATATAATTATATAAGTCATTGTGAGGTGCATGGCAGACAAGTCATAGGCATATCAGCTGGGAGATCAATTAACACCCCTTGGAGACAAATCCACATCTCCGTGTAGTAGGGGAGGGTGGGGCTAAAAGTCACAGGGGCTAAAAGTCACTTGCCTGTTACTTTTTCTCTATGGGTAAATACCATTATATGACGTCACTGACAAGCTTACAAATCATTTCCTAATATATACATAGCATTCCTGGTGTTCCCCAGGAACATAAAGACAGAAATGTAACGAAGTGTTCTTTTGCCATCTGTTGAAACGGGATTTCAGAGTTGGTAAGAAGAATTTGTCAACATTTTAGTATCAACATAGTATCTTAAGGTCGTGCTTGAGCTTAACTTTTACATATATACTGTATTTATTGGCATGCATAATGATTTATATGATATAACCAATGGTATTTCGAAATTTTAAACATGAAGTAAGCTGTACACCATGGGGTTGAAAGTCACAGCCACAGGGCTAAAAGTCACAGGCTGTGACTTTTAGCCCCAATGATAGATATCTTTGTCCTCATTTACCTTGAGGCGAAATATCTGGTCAGACACCCATTAGAAGATGTCATCTGCAAGCTGCCAAGTGATTCCAGGATAGCATGAAGATAACAGAAAAGCAGTATGATGTGAATACATATATTTAAAAATATATATGTTTCCGTCCATAATTGACAATAAAGTAGGATGTAATTCACAACAAATGGTTGTAAGGGAAAAAAACAGCAAGGACGCTGACCTCAAATTTGACAAAATAGGCCTGTTCATTTTTTTGTCGATATCAATAATGTGACTTTTTACCCCAGTTGCTTTATTCCTTGTGACATCTAACCCCACTGTACTTTCATACATTGTGACTTTTTGCCCCAGTGTTGTGACATTGAACCCCATACTGAGGTTGAAAGTCACAAGCTCACCAACAAGGACAAACAACGTTTTTTTAGAAGTTTTGTTTAATGTTCGTTACAAAGGAATTTATTAGACATTAGCCAAGATATGTGCCTATGTTTTGCCATTGCCAAACTGGTCCTGATTAAACACATGAAATATATATAAACTCGTTTCTACTTTTTGTGAATTTTAGAGAGTCGTACTAGGCCTACTAGGTTGATAGTTTTGCATCATATTTTAAAATATAATTATGTGAAACGCAGTGACGTCACTCGGTAAAAACAATGTTTTATAACACCCCCTCCCCCATACTTCATTCTGTAAAACGTAGTGACGTCACTCGGTGAAAACAAGTTTATATAAGACGCCTCCCCCATACTTCATTGTATTAGCTAGCTCGGTGAAAACAAAGGAGGTCAAGGTCATTGAGTTTCACAGAATAACTCTAAATCGGCACTATTATTACTTGTTGGAGATTAGTAGCTCTACCAGTAACACTAGGCTGTGATACATCTGACCATTGATATTATAGTATTTGTTGTAAATCAGCCGTTTCATATGCCAGAATCAGGATGTACAGTTAAAAGACCAGTTGACGAACACAATTTTTTCTTTGAAAAAAAACCTGACACCGGATTCTAGTTTCCATTTGATGTGGCTGGTCATTTGGAAACTTAAGCATATTGGTTACCGGGGTATAAAATCTTAACAAAATTGATGTGACGAAATATAAACAAAACACTACACAATAATTATTTTTAAAACTTGTTCATATACTATAATACTAACCTATAAAATGTATTAGCTATGACGGTTTAAAAATAAAAAGTGGCCTATAAATATGACGATGCCATTACGATACTATGTATACTAAATCTAAAGTTTGATAATGAAGATGCAACGAGAATAATAAAGCTGCATAACTATTTTGTATATTTTATTCAAACGATTAATCCATGGAGAATGATGTTTTATTTTTTTTATTTTTAGTGCTCCGAAAGAATAATCCATGGAGAATGGTGTTTTATTTTTTTATTTTACTGCTCCGGCTACTGAGTTATTAAGGATTTAGGTTAGTTGTTTTTTTAATATTGCTGCCCCCGAAACAAACCTGGTCACACCGCGTCTGTATAATCAAGACATTAAAAGTACCAAGTGGCAGATAACGGTCATCATGAAAAAAAGAGTGGAAGACTTTTAAAATTATTCTTATTTTTCAAGTGATCATAGATAAATTTCACAGTATATTGTATTGTCGCATGTCATTTTGACATATCTAGGAGTTATTACTTTGTGTGATATGGGTGATATCTGCATATATTGTCATGTTTAATTTCGATACCGGTATGGAGAATGTAACTCACTTGAAAAAAAGGACTCTATTTCAGTATGGTGCTTTTAAGTGTGGGCCGGCATCTGAGCTTTTGGCCCGCCATTAAGACGCTCTCCCCTGACTGTGGGAAATTGTAGTCAGAATTAGCACCAAATTCAGTGATGTAAATCATCTTTTTCGCTCTTTTGAATTTCGTGCTTTTCTTGAAAAACATTAGCATTTTTTTATTCGGTATCTCATGGGTATTTTAAAATATAGTCAAAATGCTACTAGACAATAGCAGACTTTATTTTATCTTATCGTAAATCATCACATATAGTGATATAAATCGTGCTATGCGGTAAAATAAAATAATATTTAAAAACATGTCATCAGACTTTACGTCTCAGGGCATCTAAGGCTGGTTATGTGGGCTTTGTATCTCTGCTAACATGAGGCATTGATCCAATGGCAAACTAATGTCGGCTCATCTTCTGCGGTACAGGCCTAACATTATTCAGTTCAACGTCTCGTGTTTGCTATAAATTAAGGCAGTTTGGTGTTGGCCAATGTAACATTATATTGGCCCATAACCTTACCACTATTACATGCATATTGTACACACACCGAGACACTACTTCATAATACTTGATGGTGTATCGCATGGTGAACTAACTCGGCTACATTTACCCAGATTTAGTATATTTATAAGGCCTTTAAGACAATATCAATGCTTGTGTTGTACTTTTAATGTTATTTTTATTGAAATGAACAAAACAGCTATGCAGCTTTAATTATAATTAGAACATAATACTGATAATCGGTTGTCTTTTGCGTAGGCCTATCTAACCAATAAAACACATTTCCAGATTTTCAAAATTTTTACTTATTTGAAGGTAAACTAGATTGAACTATTAACTGTTTTATCGCCTATAAGCACCCAGGTTAGATTTTTCTGCACTCCTAGAAGAACATAGGTTTTATGTTATTTTTGGGCTACCGTGGCGTGCTTGGTGCCAGGCTGAATGTGGGTCAGCGTCACAGACGGCGGGCCAACATTAACCCAGCTTTGGTTCTAAGCATTTAACAGACATTGGGCCGGTGCCGGCTCGTACTCTGTGGACACACCACCGCCAACAGAAAGTACTGTCCAGTGTTGAATGGTTGATGGCCTGAGCCGGCGACGCTGGACCAGCTTTGAACCAGCATAGGGTTTGCGTGTCATGTTTACCCAACATTGAAACAGCATTGGGTGGATGATCCGTGTTTTGCTATCCCCCTTTAAGCTGCTGGAGGGGAGACATCTCCAGTTTTTTGTTTACACAAAAAAACTAGACCATTCTAGTTGGATTTTATACAACATAAGTGTATTGGAAAAAAATGCCAGCTGATACTATATTTGATGCATTCTACTTTTCTCACATACCCTTTTGTGCGTTTATGTGACATGGGGTAAATATGGCTAGTTGAAATGTTGGAGTGTCGTTGAATAGACTGCAAATGTAGCAGCATTAATCACGAATGCGCGTAAACAGACAATTGGTAAACCTCTGTAGAATACCTTCCAGGAGTTTTCTCGCACACTCTGCTTTGCACAATCGAGGAATCCGGCGTACTTCCTATTCGATGGATTGTCTTCTTGTAGTCTTGTTTTTATAATGTCAAGAGGAATATTTAGCATCCAGGACGTCATGCCCGATAGCCCCCCTGCTACCAATACCAGCGACACTGGCGTATTCACCCCGTCTGGTGTCAGTTTGTCACACAGGTATTCGTAACTGGTTATGTAGACGGCAAATCCTGGGAATTCACGCATCATCGTAGCACACATCCCCTGATAACATCCCCGGACTCCGTGGTGACGTAATATATCTCGCAAACAGTGCATAGTGCCTTCATATACTTCTCCACTTGTAGATAAAGAACCTGTGAAACAAAATTGTGATAGTTTGTATTTCCGATAAAACATAGCTACTTAGTTATAGCAAAATCTCAAATATAAATAGATCACGACTGCTAAAAAATAAATAATAAATTTAGTAACACTACTTTAAAAGTTACTTAAAAAAACACCTCGAATCAGCTAGTGCCAGCTAGATACGAAAATATAATTCTAAGAAGACAACCCACCAGCTTGTAGCTTGATTTTCACTAGCTCAACAGGACAGCCAATTACAGACTGTACCATGCCAGCTGTTCCACCTAACATAAATATTTCTCCATAGGTTGGCGGTGCCGAAGTTGGGTGTAGACGGCGCATCAAACTACCGTATACACCGAAAAAGATACTATTTCTCACCCCTTCAGAGAAGAGAGGGAACCCCATACCTCTGTAGAATCCACGGACCTACATACAAAAAAGCAGACTCACGATTAATCATTGTTTGAGGAACTGAACATGGAATGATTTTGCTTGGAAGTGTTACAATAGTAGCATAGGCAAACATGCCTGCTTGAAATTTTTCCTACCCATTTGTAATCTGTGGGAATATGGCAAAGTTCAATTCATTGTTACTGGTATTCTACTCCTAAATAGGCTATGGAGCTCTTCCACGTTAGATTACGATGAAAAACATATTTATATAATTCAAGCAATCGCTGCAAAAAATATTTAATTTGGCCAATGGCCCTTTGAAGGAAGCTGTTAAGATCGCACAATTAAAAGTAAGTAGATTATTTCAATTATATTGTCCTCTTGCAAAGTGCAAAACTGAGAAAGATGAAACATGCGAAGCGTCGGAAGTATGAAATGTGCTGTTCAGTTGGGACAATGCTAAAGTTCACGTATGTATAAAACCTTATCTACTCTCTTGATATATACATTGTATAGACTCTACACAATTCATGTTATGGAAATTATGTCAAGCACAATTGACTAATGCCAATAATCTAGGGCTATTCTTGTATTTTTCAGATATTAATTAACATATCCTCGGTGTAGCAAGAAATATTACAATCGCTACGAAACCGAATTTTTTGTAACATTTAATTTTTCACTCATTAACTCAGAACCTAAAATTTCGCAATATTTAAAAATCTGTCTTACCTTGTCCTTCTTAAAAATATTTCCACAACATTGCCAGAGACTGATCGCTCTGGGATGTAACTGTTGTTTTACCTATAAAAAAACATACAATAAAGTAATATGTATTAAAACACTAAGTACATCTAATCATGAAATTACTAATAGAGCCTATGTGTAGATAATATTGAGCCTTCTATAGGCCTACGGTGAATCATCTATCTATCATGACCAACTTCTGGCTAAAATATTTTAAAAGGGACTTCTATTGGCCTAGAAATATCCATCCCTATAACATTTCCGTCGCGAAACTTCTGTCATTTATTCTGGAGGCCAATTTAAAAATTCAGAGGCTTAAACTATACGATTACATGTACGTATAAATTTTGAGTTATTAAATGACAAGGAATTAGAGTTCAGAAAATATTGTTTTAACCAAAGATGGCGCACATACTAGGCCGTATATTTGTTATCGTGTTAGCACATACAGTGCTTTCAAATTTCGGAAGGTATGCCGTGTGCTTATGGTACACTATAGAGAACTCTTGATATATTTCTAAAGAGTCGGTCATAGTCTTGATATTGCCAGAACATAAATCAAAGTTCTCTCACACCCGGTTTTGATCTATCTTGTCAATAGATTAACTCTGTTATCACATAACTACTATATTCATTTTCACTCACAGTAATAATATAAAATTTCAAATAGTACCATGACATAACATAACATGCCCCTATCACCTCAAGTTTTATGTGCATGGTCCAGAAACAAAGACACCACCGAATGTCTGTCGGATTGTAGTCCTACAATATTTTGACGCCACAAATTCGTTTTTTAGGATACAGCTCATACAAATATTTTTTTTTAAAGAAACTGACTGTTATATAATTTATTTGTATAAGATCACAATCAATGTATATATATGTATGTTAATAGGTGACATCATAATGACGGGGACCGACTGATAAACTGATAACGAAGACGTACTGATTTTAGGTGACTAACGTAGTGAAACGGTCAAGTAGATGATTGGCGACACGTACAAGTATAGGGGTCCACATTCATCTCTAATATATATCCAATATAGATCTGTAACAGAACTACGTTACAGTGTCAATCAGGTGCAGAGTTGCCCGGTGAACATAACAAATCCTCTAATTGAATTTCCAAACATCCCTCTTTTAATATTATAAAGATAAATTATTTGAAAATTAGTGATTTCATGCAACCTTCGGTCCAAGTCTAGTATTCTATCCCAGACCAATCGAGTAGTAGCTTAGCCTGTCACGCGAAGAGTTTGCTCAATCACCACCGCCATTCAGTTGTTATTTAATTTAAGTGGTAGAATACCAACTTTCTTTCGTGTTTAATTAATTGTAACATCACTTATTACAGGCCTACAACCAGCCGAGGCTCCGTGGATTCCATCCATGGGGAGGGGGAGTATGTATGAATCTGTACAGAATATGTATGAACCCGTGTGACATCTGTGTAGAGGGGATGGGGAGAGGAGTATGTATGGACCTGTACAGAGTATGTAACATCCCGTGTCACGTATGACATCTGTGTAGAGGGGAGGGGAAGGGCAGTATGAATGAACCTGTACAGAGTATGTATGAACCCGTGTCACGTGTGACATCTGTGCATAGGGGAGGGGAGGTGGGGGGGGGCGGGGGAGTATTTATGAACCCGTGTCACATCTGTGTATAGGAGAGGGGGAGTATGTATAAACCAGTGTCACGTATGACATCTGTGTATAGGGGAAGGGGAGGGGGAGTATTTATGAACCTGTACAGAGTATGTATAAACTCGTGTCATATCTGTGTGTAGGAGAGTGATATCTGTCTATTCCGACATCAGTATAATTTTATATAATTGTATCTCTAGTAATTGTGATTTAACACATTTATTGAATTGAAAATAAAAGTGAAGTACTTTAGTAGGCCTATGTATATAGTAATGTTCGCGTTGTGGTGTTTTATGCTTAACGGGTCTGCAGGTGAAGCCATCTTCAGAGTGGCATGGTGCCTCAGATCGATCTTCCCAATTATAACATTTGGGCATTTGCTACAAAATATTTGCTATATATATTATACAATATAATTATATACAATATTACACAATCATTATAATCCAGCCACCTTATCTTACCAACCTTGACTGTATCAAAGGGATGACCAACGATAATACCTGCACAACCTAGAAAAATAAAAACATTGGTGTTGATTATTCAGATCAATAGTAAGCCCCTATAGACATGCATTATTTATGATTAAATATATTGAAATATTTCAGTGGTCACTATTTGTAAAAACAAATTGGTAATATTATAAATATATATATATTAATATCAAGTTGACTTGAACTTTATTCATCTTGAATTTCACTGCCAACCATGGTAGCTTTGCTCTAAGGACATTTCCGTCACCTTCAAATATATAATAATTATTATTTTAAGTTTTTTCCATTAGTGAACCGCATGCACACTGTAGATCTTCAACCCCCAACCAGCACGGGATATTGAACTGGTGTTGGTTCAATGGTGGACCAGCGTAGTAAACGGTATACTAGGAAAACAAACGATGCCTTCTTTTAATATAATTATCGTGCTTAAAATGCTAGATTAACACTTAGTTATCTGATTTTGCAATGATGCTAATTAGACAGTTACACACTTTCATTACGCATATAGATATAGTACGCATCACAGATGATCACACATAGGCCACTTAACATGACATTTTATATGACCTTGATATAAAATCCAGGTTGCATTTGTTCAGCAGACAAGTAGGTACAACCTTCATATCCAATTATGTCTCTGTTTGCCCTGGTAGCCCAAGATGATATTTCACAGTTGTGTCTGGAAGTTCAGATTTTTAAAAGGTTAATTTATTCAATTAATTTAATTATCAGTGCGACTTTGTAAGGGTGAAGTCAAGATTACCAAGCACACCCTGTTATCATTGCCAATCATGACTCATTTTACTACCTCTAGATTCCGCCTGGTTACGTGGTTAGTGGTTAGAACATATGTAAACTGATCGACCGTAATAGTTAAAACAAACAAAAATGAATGAATGAATGAATGAATGATTGAATGAATGAATGAATGAATAAATGAAGCCTTGTTTAATTTATTGACACATAAAGGCTAAACTGGGTCAGGGAAACCTATTGTAATGAACTGAATCCTCTTTTGTTCGAATAATTTGATTGAAATAATAGCATGTGGTGCATAAAATCGACCGTGCAGCTAAAATTGTAAAACTAGAAGTATTAGTCGACCACTTCAGTTGATGTCACGAGAACATCAATGTGATGTCTTACTACTCTGACATACGAAGCCAAAAGGAAGTAGCTGCGTACTTAAAAGGTGAGCAGTTACTACCTTTTGGGCAGTACTGATGATGACGAACCTCCTATCGGACTTCAAACTTTGACCTTTGAAATTAATCTGATAAATCTCGACGAATATATTCCATTCCGCTCGCAGGCCCAGCCTAGATGGCTAATGATTAAATTGGTCATTAAATTATCAGGTTATTAATCACGATGGGTGAAATGAAGGCAACCTCAAACACTCAGTTATATCCCAGTTAAGTATCAATGTAAGGCCATGTCTTGTATAGTTATGCACCATCGCATAATAGAATGTAAAAAGTAAAAGTGTAATATTAACTTAATATAAAATATTCTACGCTACATTAAAAAACTATAGATCCGCGATGTCACCTGGATATGAATAAAAATGACAAGAATGAATATTGAATGAATACAGTAAGCTTTAGTTCATTTTGGTGCACATACAGGCTAAACTTGACCAAAAGAACTTCATGAAGATAGTCAGATAAATCAGTTGACAGGGGTCAAAGTCAAAAAGGGTGAGAAGGGTGAGGGACCTATGTGAGGGCGAGAGGGACCTATGTGAGGGTGGAGAGGTGAGGGACCTCTGTGAGGGTGGGGGTTGAGGGACCTATGTGAGGGTGAGAGGGGTGAGGGTGATGGTGATGATAGGCGGGGTGAGGGGCAATGTGAAAGGGAGAGGGAACTATGTGGGAGTGGGAGGGGTGAGGGACCTAAGTAAGGGTGGGGAGTGAGGGACCTCTGTGAGGGTGGGAGGGTAATGATGGGAGGGGTGAGGGAAATATGTGAGGGTGAGAGGGTAAGGGTGGTAAGGTTAGTTTTGAAGGGGTGAGGGACCAACGGGTAAGGGTGGGAGAATGAGGGACTATGGGAGTGGGAGGGTTGAGGGACCTCTGTGAGTGTGCGAGGCGTGAGGGACCTATGTGAGGGTGGGAGGGGTGAGGGACCTATGTAAGGGTGGGCGGGGTGCGGGAGCCCTGTAAGTGTGGGAGGGGTGAGGGACCTATGTGAAGGTGGGTGTGAGGGGCCTATGTGAGGGTGGGGGAGCCCTGTGAGTGTGGGAGGGGTGAGGGACCTATGTGAGGGTTGGAGGTGAGGGACCTATGTGCGGGTGGGGGGAGGGGGGTGAGGGACCTATGTGAGGGTGGGGTAGAGCTCTGTGAGTGTTTGAGGGGTGAGGGACCTATGTGAGTATGAGTGGGACCTATGTGAGGGTGGGCGGGATAAGGGCCCTATGTGAAGGTTGGAGGGGTAAGGACCCTATGTGAACTGGTCCTGATTAAACACATATGTGAAGGTGAGAAGGGTGAGGGGCCTATGTGAGGGTGGGGGAGCCCTGTGAGTGTGGGAGGGGTGAGGGACCTATGTGAGGGTTGGGGGGTGAGGGACCTATGTGAGGGTGGGGGTGAGGGACCTATGTAAGGGTGGGCGGGTCGAGGACCCAATGTGGAAGTGGGAGAGGTGATGGACCTATGTGAGGGTGGGAGGTGAGGGACCTATGTGAGGGTGGGGGTGAGGAAGCTCTGTAAGGGTGAGAGGAGTGAGGGACCTCTGTAAGGGTGAGAGGGGTGAGGGAGCTCTGTGAGGGTGAGAGGGATGAGGGAGCTCTGTGAGAGTGAGAGGGGAAAGGGACCTTTGTGAGTGCGGGAAGGGTGAGGGACCTATGTGAGGGTGGGTGGGGTGAAGGCCCTATGTGAAGGTGGGAGGGTGAGGGAACTATGTGATGGTGGGGGGGGGGGGGGTGAGGGGCCTATGTGAGAGTGACAGGGGTGATGCCTGAACAAATTATATTTTGTGGAAACCATACTATGCCTGTACCATCGGCGACCTGCGTACGGCTCCCACTTGGGTACGGTTTTTTAATTTGCTATATTTATTGACAACAATTTGATGATTTATGGGTTATTTTTACAGTTGACCAATGACAATTATTGTTAATAGTCGTGATATAAATAGGCAGGTAAGCAAAGGCGAGAGCATCGAGCCGCTGCCAGTGGCTGAGAGGCAGGCCACTACTTTTCTATTGTTGGAAGTATAGGACCGCTGACGATATCAAATGAATGGGGTTTTAGGCCACCTTTGTGCACGTATAGGCTAAAATGGGCCAGGAGAACCTTCTGAGGAGGGTGAGATGAATGAGATGACACTGGCCTCCAGATACAGGATTCGAAATTCTGGCGGTCTGAGGCCGAGCACGCTACCTCTCGGTCACGGAGGCTCCCCACAATATTCTTTGAAACTTGAAGGCGAGAGTGGGGTTCGAATCCGTGATATCCGACTTTCCCAGCCTATGACAGTGAAGTTTACATAATTATGGTTGTCATTATAGGCCTAGTATAATTATGACCAGTACATGCAATCAACCTGTGTCGTATTATAGTTGGTCTATCCTACACAATGTCGGCCCAGCATAAAAGCAACATTGGATCTGCGTCTTTGATTTGTGTTTTTGTAGACTTGTTTCTGTGTAATACAAAGATACCAGCAGGGATGTGCACAGTGATGACATCAACCACTCTCTGTTTAATGTTTGGACAGCATCTCAGATTGTGGATTAACATGAACCCAGCGCTGGGTCATCGTTCTTACTGGTGTGCAGTCTCAGTCAACATGATACACTGACTCAATATTGGTTTAACGTTGGTTCATTGTTTGCGACTCAGTCCCAACATTGAGAAAACTATGGATCAGTGGAAACCTATCGTGTTTATGCTGTAGGATTGACAATGTAGTCGTTGACGTTGGCCCAACATAAAATTAACATTGATCATACATGGTTTAGAATGTGTTTTCTGAGTTATATAATACAACTATACTAGGAAAGTCAAGACACATGATACATGTACTGTAGATGTAGGTCTATTCCTCACCGGACAATACTGACATGAGCACATAATCATGATAATGTCAGGCTGAAATCTCCACGGGATGTCAGGCCAAGTTGGACAAAAAATATAGCATTTTAAAAGTAGTGATGTAGTGAAACCCCTCTCTGGTCCACCCAAACTCTCTTAAAAAGCTGTTAATTTCAAAAAAATAGTCAAGTACTTTGCTATGTGTTTTCATTGGCCTGACCATGTGGATTAGAATGTCAAGAACACCATTTTAGTTAGATATTGCCATATTGGCCAGATACAAAATCAGGTGAAATTCATGCATATTCTGCAGACTGCATTATTCAGTGTAATCCACTAGCTAGGACATATCGACAATAGACACATGTGATGTACATTATAACAGATAATTAAATGTCCTTTCTAATGATATATCGCACACTGCAGTAATGTAAATAGTCGTCCCTCCATATACGCTCAAACATATTTTGTATTATAAAATAATAAAAATGAACAACAAAACAAACTAGTCAACATGGTCAAGGGAAACAACATAATAAATTATAATTATTGGAAATATCTTTTGCAGCAAATATATGCATGCTCAAAGAAGACTGTTATTTATAATTATAAATATCACATATATTTTTTAATGGAAGAATATTGCAGCCTTTTTTTGAAAATGTGTCTATTTAGCCTGAGCTGAAATCTCAAACATAAAACATTGGTCGGCAGTTTAGTGTATCATTTTTTACCCACTTGTTTTTACATAATTTGGGTGTGCTGAATTCTAATCTGTCGGATAATATTCTACATTTGTTTACCTTCATCTTCAAATTAGCAAAACATAAAATGGCATCCAAAATATAAATAAAACATCGTATTTTTCTGGTTTATCTCACATGAAAACACAGTTTCTGGCAGTTTTTTATTCGAGAAATTTATATCGAGTGTTTTTGGAATTAAATTGTCTTTAGTTGACTTTCAAATGCAATACGTCCGCCGTTTTTTAAATATTTACTGTTACTATACCGCTAATCATGCTGACGAAAAGATTATTATTTAACTTAGTGGACCAGGAATAAACATTACTGACAAGTACATTTTGAATTTTTTTTTAACTTAGTGGACCAGGAATAAACATTACTGACAAGTACATTTTGAAAAAAAAATCCATTTTGGCCGCGACATTCACGGTTCACCCTCAAATGAATAAAAAACAGAATGGCTATCAAAAATGTAAATTCCACCTCTTTTTTTGTTTTTTTTTTGCACGTGAATGCTCTATTTATGATTTTTGTCTGATGTTTATTTATCAACGTCTGACCTAGACTGTATCGTAAATCCAAGATGGCCGTCATTTTGCATATTTACGATTAAAATCATGACGTCATTCTAGAATATCATGTCATTAAACCTGATTAGTATAAACATATTTGTATTTACCAACCTAGTTTCGAATGCCTTGTAAGTTAATTTATCGTATTACGTAGTCTACTTTCTAATTTTGTATAAATAATATTTTTTATTATTATCTTATAGTTTAGATGCATAAAAAGCTATAATTTTGTGCTGGTGGTAACCTTTTTGATTTTGAAGGTCAAAGAAAGGTTATTTGGGGCAGAAAACATGGGAATTAAATCTCTCAACTCCAAATCATACAAAAAAACCCATACCAGGATTTGTACATTATTTTGTTGTGCAAATTTAAAGGTGAAGGACACTATATAGGCCTATAGAACTTTATCCGACCGATTAGAATTCAGCAAACATGCCACATCCACCTAATCTACCAGTATTGGATCAACGTCGTAGACGATGGGCCAACATTAGTCAATCTTTGGGGAGATGTGTCGTGTTTGCTTGGTTATAGTTACATTGGCTCAATGCATCGTGTTTGCTGGCCATGCAGTGAGCGCAGCACGTTAGCCCCCTGCTGGACTGGGCCGACCTCGCAGAGGACGGGCCAACGTTGTTACGGAGTCGTTATGCTTCACTAAATTAAACTATTTACGTCACGGCAATCCTGTGGACGTTGTAATGTTTACTCTACGGGAGTGCTTGATTCGCAACAGATCTGTCCAAACTAGAACCGGAATGACCAAACCATCAAATCTGCCTGCATGATGGTTTGGTCGTTTAAATATAGAACCGGTTCGCCAAACTATACGTTTTATTAACTCAAATTGTTGGATTTGCAACCGGATTGCCAAACTATACGGTTTCTTTGGTTCAAACTATTTCTAGATTGACGATAAAGCGTTTGCCAATTTTCTCAGTGCATACATGTGGCAACTATACCGAAGCAGACCGGATTACTAAACTATTTAAAGATCGGTGCGAATCGAACAAGGCCTTAGATATGAACTTTTTTTTTTAGACGCCCAGGCCATTGTTTTGACTGTCTACTGTGCTCTCAACTGGTCATCTACCAGGCTTCATCCAGCCTCCTTCTCAGGGCCAGACTAGCACAGCTAGTTGGCCCTGCTACAGAGCTTTGAGAATTTCTTCTGTAATTGCTGCGCGTTCTGATAGGGCCTCAAAAACTGGTGTCTAGTGACCCACACCTGACCCTGAAAATAATGTCACGTTCGAGATTTCCTTGCACCTATGAGAGACAGGTTTATATAATTTAGCCTTCCCTTACTGGGTTATGGTTGTTATTATATGCCTAGTATTATTATGACCAATACGTGCAATCAACCTGTGTTGTTTTATAATTGGTCCATCCTATACAATGTAGGCCCAGCATAAAAGCAGCATGGTAGCTGCGTCTTTTATTTGTGCTATTGTAGACTTGCTTTTGTGTAAGACAACCTGCAGCAGAATGTGCACAGTGATTGTAACAACCACTCTTTGTTTAATTTTGGAACAGCATCTCAGATTGTGGATTAACATGAACCCAGCGCTGGGTCATCGTCTCAGGCTCAGTCTCAGTCAGCAAGAAACACTGACCCAATATTGGTTTGACCTAGGTCTATCGTTTGCGACGCAGGCCCAAAATTAAAAAAATATTGGACCAATTTACACCTATTGTGTTTACGCTGTAAATAATGTCAGGCCTAAATATACACTGGACGTCAGGCCAAGTTGGAGACGAAATATAGTTTTTTAGATTTAGATGTAGTGGTGTGGTCAAACTCCTCCCTGGTCCCTCCCACCATCTCTTAAACATGTTAAATAAAGGTGCTAATTTCATAAAAAATGCCTGGCCACGTGTATTCATTCCTTGGCCTGACCTTGTGGTTTAGAATGTCAAGGACACAATTTTTGTTAGGTATTGCCTTATTGGCCGGATAAAAATCCGGTCAATTTCATGAATATTTCTACGGAACACATTCTACAGTGTAATCAATCAGAGCCAATAGCTGACGCTAGTGGAAAGATAGTGGATCTGATGAATTAGAATGGGCTTTATCTGGATATGACAAACAAGCCACATTGGTCCAGCATCAGTGAAATATTTTCCAACATTTTTGACGTAGGCCAATATTGAACCAGCTCCGAGCCAATGTTTTTTTTCTGGCCAATAATGCTTAGCACTCCTATGTCTGCGAGCAGCTCAGTCACTTGAACAGACGACCCGCATAAAATACACAACACTGTGATTTGCTATGAGCCATTGACCATTAGTTTGATTAGTCCAGTCATTCTATGTTCAAAAAAGGTTCGACCTGGACAAAATTTCAACCTAATTTTTTTGATGGCATGTATTTTGGAAAAAAACCCAGCAACACATATCAAAAGTCTAGAGAAATTGCAGTGATAAAAATTTCATAAAATCGCTAATTAGGACCGCCATAACCGAAATATACCGAAACGGAAACATGCATTTTCAGCTATAAATAATTATGATATAATCACAAATGAGGGTCAATAGAGATCTGTTCCGTCAGTTGCATGCTATACGGCATGGTACGGGAACACTAGTCTACAGCAATCATCCAAGGGAAGCTGCAGCCTCCTCGTATCTGGCCATAATCTTCTGACGGATTGCCAGTGGCGTACCTTGGTACCTCCGCTCAACTGAAGTGCCAATGCAGCTCTCACATCAGTGGAGGCGCTGGTGTAGGCCATGGCAGCCTTAAATAACAGGAGTAGATCCCCTAGACATGCCCAGAACCTCTTATCAGGCGAGCGAAGGAGAGCGCTCTCAATAACCCTATCATGCACTGTCACCCATCTCATCAATTGACTGTAGACAACGTTTTTATCGTATTACAATGTCATTTAAACGACCATTTGTGCCGAAAAGTGACGTAAAGCAATGCTTTACTACTACTACTACTACTACTACGTCTGCGACACTGGCCCAACATTGGAGCAAAATAGGCGGAGTGTACAATGTTTGAGGGAAAGCTGTACTGTCAATACATTTGTGGGGTCAGCTGTTTCGCGATCCCTGCAGTAATAAAGTCATTAATTAGCTTGCAAGCCCAACGCACAGCTAAGAGCCAGGGTTAAGAGCTTTGAGCTTTGGTGGAATTAATAACTCATAGATGTCGCTCAAGTATATATTGATATGCTATGATTTGGGAACTTGCTTGTTTAAATATGAGGCGCTGTGTATGAAACGCATATTTTAGTAATATTATGATATCGGGCCTAGGCCTATCCACGGGCACTATTGCATTCTGGGGGACCCATGTCCTGCATGTTTCTTACGTGCTACAAAAGAATGGCAATATTCTTAGCCTATTGTGAATTTTATATGAAGTGAGAAACCACAAAAGCTATTTTAAAAATCAGGGTTTTCCCCAGATTTTATTTTAAAGACACTTGGTCCACAATGACCGCTACAGTAAAAGGGGTGAAGAGAGAGGTTATAGTCTGATGTTGAGCAACCACGTTCACCCCTTGGTCATGGAACCTGTACTTTCATCCCGGACATTCATGTGCCCTATATTTCAGCTAAGACGGATATCTTAATGCTTGGTACATCCTCAATACAACATTACTCAGACTATGTGAGCTCAAATTCAGCTGATTCACAGCGATAAGAACCTACCCCCTCCTTATCTTCCGTCATTAAGCCTTCTATTGTTGGCCTAGATAATTGTCCACTTCAGATTAAGTGGTACTCTAAACAATACATCTCTAGGATGCTACTAACGGTAACGTGCTACCCAGCTCACCCCTCCCCTCACATCCGCATTACAACCACAATGTATCACAGCAGGGTCACAGTATGGCAATGTCTGTTGTAGCAAAACACGTGTCTTGAAAATTGTCGAGGTCAAAGATCGTGAACATAGGCTATAAATGATACATATCGTTTCGCATAGTTGTTTTACAGTATACATCAGAGACGCTAAATATATGTATGTAGGTTCTAATGTGTATTCATGATAAAATAATGTAGAATAAAAAGACAATATTAGCTCCACAGCTTACTCAATTCTACTTGAAAATGATATGAACACTTTGACCCCTTGATATCCATCGGGTCTATTTATGCACCACGTGACATATTTCGGGTGAAATTAATCTCTAGGTGAATGAAAATGACACTGAACATCTTGGGTGCTGTGAGGGCTAGTAATAGCAGACAAAGCTCATATGCGACCTATAAGGGCTGCTCCGTTGGAATAGCTACGAATTGTCAAGCCATATAGTTAGAAAGATCTCGCTTTCCACCATGTTTCGGAACTTGTTGTGGATTTTTTTTACCAAAACATTTCTACATTTCTTTACTAAAACACCGTAACAGCAAGCATGTTTTTTTAACTTTAAAAAATCTCAATGATTTTCTCTCATATATGGTCGTATAATATAATATCATTGTTGTATATGGGTGGAAAAACCGTCCTTTTCGATCAATTCCAGAATTAGATATTATAGCTATAAATATGTTGTACAATAATTAGGATTATCTAAAAAAATGAATTATACAATTGTTCACATAGATTATCTATTATAGTAAATATTTCACAATGTTTAAAATACATAGAAGCGTAAATTAGTTACAGGATAAAAAAAGCTAATGTTATTTTGATGGGGGGTAATTTAAGTCGAGGGTCGATCACGATATTTCTTATTAGCGTAAATTACCATATTGGATCAGTAAAATTATTAGCTTTTCACAACCAACTAACATTTATAGTGCGTCGAGATGTATCTATTGTCCTCATCCCACAGAAAGCATTTAAGGAAATCCGGCATAACGCATTTTTTCAAATTTGCATAATTAATAGTCATGAAAAATATATTACCGTATATATTTGCGTATTTAATGCCTTAATGGGGCATCGCGCAAATATGCCATTCAAATATTTTGCTACTGGCTACTTATATGCTAGAACGTTTGAGCCAATTCATGTAGAAAGTTTGTGTCACAATATCTGCCGGGATATGGCATTATGATATAATTATATTGAATTAAAATGGCAAATTACTATAGTAGTAATCGTATTTTTACAGAATAAAATGACACTATATTTCTATGACATGTCATCAGGGTATGGTATTTTAATTGCAGTATATGTCATTATATTGACAAATATGGCATTTTAATATGAGAAAATGGAATTCGCCTGCGAACTGAGAATAAAGAATTCCAATATATCATATGGCTTTATAGTGTCAAGTTATGACATTTCAATGTCAGAATATGATATACCAACGTAAAAAAATGCCATGGTAGATATCAGGATGTATATCATGTATATATGCAACTACAATGTGAGGGGATATTGGGTAGTTTAGCGTTTAATATTATATGGAATATCATGATAAAACAATATAATATCAGATGTCGTTACTGGGATAGTATATGGGAATATTATTAAAACATATTGAGCTACACTACCGTCGCACATAAAGTGTCACCCACCCCCACCCCTAGACGATCAATGCTCGTCTTCTCAGATGAGAGCAGATTCTATCTGTCTTACAACGATTGGTGTGTTAGAGTTTGGAGGATACACGATGAGAGGTTCCTCCGAAAGTACCCCAAACCCAGATGGTGTGAGGTGTGAGTGTGCATCGGTCGGGGGGGGGGGAGGTGTAACTTTATGCGCGAATGTAGTGTATTGTTTTAGGGTATTGCAAGGCATTACATGGACACTCTATGATAATAACACTATATTGTCAAGACTTGGTAGTCAGGATATGGTATTATCATGATTATAGAGTAAGGATATCTCATCTTTATTCACCAAGATATGGTAATACTAATAGTAATAATACCAGGAAAGGAAAGGAAAGTTTAACGGCACGATATAACAATGAAATGGAAGGATATGATATTTCAATTTCTATATGACAATACATGTATTATATCAAAATATTGCATTAAAAATTATGAGACCAATTATGTGATACATTTCAGGGCAAATTCGTTCATCTTTATTCATCTACATACCAAACGGCAAAAAATATGCACATCAAATACATTTTTAACGGCGATATTGGGGGGGGGGGGCAGTGAACGAAAATCCCCAACTATAAGTAATATTAATGTATACAATATAATAAAAAGAGCATTGTGGTATGGAAAATATTAGAAAGAAGGTGAAGAAACTATTTTGGGGTGTAAAAATTATGATAAATGAGCCAGAATATCGCAAATGA
The DNA here is from genome assembly GCA_964017125.1 of Flabesymbios commensalis. Lineage (NCBI taxonomy): Eukaryota > Metazoa > Annelida > Polychaeta > Terebellida > Flabelligeridae > Flabesymbios > Flabesymbios commensalis. Next base: position 32,329,426 of record OZ024906.1, on the reverse strand, counting down.
TTTTTATTTAAAATAATCATGATTATAAAAAGTAATTAGTACCCGCTCACTTTAAGTTGTGGGTCGTGGTGGTTTATAATAATGACCTGTGTCGTGTCACATTTTCGACTAGAGTTGTGTGAAAAATAAAGCAGCATGATAATCATGATAATGTCTAATAATTTATAGGAAAATTGTGACCACATGACCGTATCTATTTTAATTTAGCTGTTACTGCCTTTTGGCTTTGCAGAGCAGAGTCGACATTTCATCATATTTAACGAAAATGTGTCTTTGTTCTACTGAATACAGTACTTTTGTGTGTGTGTGTAAGTGTGAGTGTGAGGGGGGGGGGGGGGTGACAAGTGCCAAGTGTCTCAGCGGATGGCTAAATACATGCAAACTGCTTTGCAAAGTCAAAATACAGTAGCTGCTTGCTGAAAAGTAGGCAGTTACCACTGGTTACATGGGCTTTGAACGGCGGTGTACATATAATCCAGCAAACACGATACTTGACCCAATGGTGGATGAATGTTGGGCCGACGTCAGAAACAGCGGGTCAACATTCACCCAGTACTGTGTCAATGTATCGTGTTTGCTGGGAAGGCCCAGCTAGTCCTACCTCAGCTAGGCCTCTAGGACAGAAATGGGTTTAGCTTTTGAAAAATGTACACATTTGTTTCATACTATATACATGATATGCTAATGGTACAATTTCTGAATATCGTTGTCTATTTGATAAAAAGACACAGTATACCCCGATAATGCGCATATTTATAAGGTCACCATTTCCTTAGATAAAATATAATATGAATATTATGCATTTAGCATGTTGAGGCCTATATACTTATTAAATCTCTTTTAAAACTAGAAACACTTACGCTTACTTCGATCACAAGAAACTGGTCATGCTTTTCACACCACATTTATGGATAAATTGCGATATATATAGGCCTATAATTATGAGACAGTATGGATGTATGAAATGTACATAACACATTGATCAGAATCATACACACCAATGACCCGTACGACCATCGTACCAACGATTTTAGAACAAAATAGTCACATTTCTTGCGAGCTTCGCAAGGCAGTCGTAAGGAAAAATTCTTCGCATACCGTTCTTAAGCTCGTAGACAGGTCTTGGAAATGTATGAGAATGCTACGAGCGCCGCAAGCAATGCTTAGTACATCGTAGGGTTGATGTGAGATCGCCTTGTGTAACCCTACGAATCGCGTACCATGTTCGCAGGTAAATCTTATGAAGGAATATGCTGGATGTGAAAGAGTCTATTATATAACATAGCTGGTTGATTATTTCCTTTAACACACTGTTGCGACACTGACAACATTGAATCGATCTATTGTGTTTGCCGGGTATATTTTTGTGCGCTTATCGTTGTCGTGACACAAAAATTCTGAGAATATATATTGTAATATAGTATGTACTTCGCATGGTATTCCCAAGGCGACCGTACGAACAGTAGAGGATGCTACGCCGTACGAACGCTATTGTTTTTAGAAAATGGAGATTCGTACGAATGTATATCATTGGTCGTACAAACCCTTGTGACCCAGGTGCCGTTTAGAACAGGATACTTTCAACCCCGATTCTTGATCAACCAGTGTATACCAGGAGCTTCTATTCCCACTACTGCAGACACATGATAGTTCAAACTGTGTACGAAAGTGTCAGTAAGGTAAAATATCAGGTTGTAAACAAATGGGTCGAAAGGTTTCTCAGCTGATTTGTACCCATGAGCACCACAATAAGCTATTTAAAAAATCTACTTTCATCTGATCATTGCTAAGGTCCTAACTTGAACAAAATCGCCGCCAAAATTAGCGATAAATAATACAACTAATCTTAACTTCCCAAGATTCAAGATAAAAAGATGATATTAATACGCAAATTTGCTTCACAAGGTATATAATACACACATTATTCTAAAATGCATTCGTTGTCATTTTCATGCCAATTGTTTTCACAATTTATAATTAAACAAACAATACCAGTGAGATATTACAAGTTTTTTATTATGTTACTGTTATTAGCACCACCGTAAGTCATATTCAAAATGGCCACCAAAAGCAGCGACAAAAAATACAACTGTAACTTTGTAAATATTCAAGATAAAAAGATGATATCGGTATCAATATTTATTCACGATGCATATAATCACCCTAATTTGTTTTCACAATTAATTCTGAAAAAAAGATAAATTGACATACATTTTTCAGACTAACACAATCTGTGATTTTTTTACAAGTTTTTATTATTTTGCACAGCAAAATATAGTATTTTCACGAAATTTGAACAAACTAATAATAATTCAAACAAAATGTGTCGGCTCTTGTACCGAATATTCAATTGGCAATTTCAAAATTTGCGTGTATTGATACAGATGGAGCTTACTTCAGTGATGAAAATAATGTCTAAAATATTTTCTACTTCACTAACTACAAGCCATGAGCTGAAGTAAGTTTATTTGTGTATTCTAACACAAAACTTGTTTAATCGTATAACACAAAACTTAGTTAACACTTAACTTGCGTTTTTACACAATTCATTAGTTATTAGTCCAGTAAGCATGGTGAAGGAAGAAGTCAAATTAGAAAAAGAAATACTTTTTTTCAGCAACATTACCATAAGCTGTATTTAAAAATCCACCAACATTCTTTGATTGCTAAGGTAGGTGACCAGTGACATGTCATAGAATAATAGAAAAATGCCTAAGAAACATACCTTGTCCATTTAATTGATATAGTAAATTATTATCAAACACCCACACCATAGTGATTTGTGATGAATGATTGAATGGATGGATGGATGGATGAATGAATGAATGAATGAATGAATGAATGAATGAATGAATGAATGAATGAATGAATGCATGAATGAATGAATGAATGAATGAATGAATGAATGAATGAATGAATGAATGAATGAATGAATGAATGAATGAATGAATGGATGATCGAATGAGTGAATTAATGAATAGCGTCCTGGTCACGAAAGCTTCTCACAATATCCTCAGGTAATAAATGCTGGGCGCCATGGCAGAATATTTTGAAATACCTGTTAGTTTTCAACCTCCTAAAAATCCGCCCTTGAGTCAAGTGCAGTTAGCCTACGTACTATCTGGTGTTCCGCAAGACTTAATATCTTTCAATTTTGTTGTATATGCTGGATATTAGCATAGATTGGTCATAATTATGTATAATACTATGGGGGCGACTCAACATCAAAACACCACAATGACCAACCTATAACATTGGGGTATCGATCTGATGAAAATTGCATAGCCTACTGTCTCCACTTGGCCGGCCCCGATGGCTCATTTGTATCAACTGGGGCTTGTAACCTGGAGGTACCAGGTTCGAATCCCGGTCGGACCGGGTATTTGTCATCGTAGTTGTGAAAATATTGTGTTCCAAACTCTTCAAAGGTATGCACTATACAGTGCTGTCTATGGTGCTGTGCACTATAAAGAACCCTTGAAGTCATTTGAAATAAGAGTATGTCATAGTCCCGGCTTCGGGCTTCCTTTTGTCCCGATATTGCCTTACTGTGTAGACAGCGACGTAAAGCAATATTCACTCACTCACCATCTCCACTTGGTTGTAACAGTGTGTAGTCGGCAAAAGTAATACCAGATATTGACACAATGCTGTTTCAATGTGGATCCGCTGCCATGCGACGTTGGCAAAACATTTAAATACATTTGGCCAACGCCTCGTGCTTAATGGGCTCACTAGGTCTGCCTATAAGGTCGGGGGCCCTAGGGTAGTGGTTAGCACCGCTGCCTTTCACGCCAGAGTTCGGGGTTCGGTTCCCGGTCTCGGCGGTTTGAAAGAAACAAAAATGTTTCTTCCCCATCCACGTGTGAAAGTCAGTATTGTGGGGAGCCTCCGTGACTGAGAGGTAGCGTGCTCGGCCTCAGACCGCCAGGGCTCGAATTTCGAATCCTGTGTCTGGAGGACGGTGTCATCTCAATCATCTCACCATCATCAGGAGGTTCTCCTGGCCCAGTTTAGCCTATATGTGCACAAAAGTGGCCTAAAGCCCGATTCATTTCATTTATTTGGGTCTGCCTATGCTTTGATATTTGCAAAAAAACAACAACACAGTTTTGATGGTCCAATGAGCATCGGGCTCCCGCGTTGACGGATTATACTAATATCAGTCATTTTGTAGATATAGCTATTGAACCAAATCTCAAAATGGTTCACGCCCACACTCTACCTGCGAGTGACGCATTATTATACGAGCACAAAATGTTTCACATCAACGAATATTTTACTGTGGATTTCATTTTCCATCCAACGAGTGCAAAATGAAATGTTTGCCATTAATATATAGTTCTTTTGATATTAGCTCATGAAGCTCATCTCTGGTTACGCATCAGTTGAAAATAACTATATTTTTATGATTTTTGCAATATTAGGCACATATCATAGTTTAACGATTGCATGGTAGTTAAAGAGTTAACCCTTATCCTGCTAATCTCGACTATTGTCGTTTTAGTCACCATTGTTGGGATTGACCTGTGTGTCTAAACATGAAGATTTGCAAATATTTGTGATCAAAGTAAACTGTGAGTGATTTTCAGCCACTTGAAGTTGTGGATAGCGGTAGCGATACACAACTTCAAGTGGGTGAAAATTAAAATAAATTAGCTTAGCAGGTGTCTTTGTTCAGGCAACCCATAATGGGAACATTTAGAAAACTGAGCCGCCATCTTTATTTGTGAAGGATTATGCAGTTTTATTCAAGCAATTTTATTGAAAAAAACACGTGGTGCATCTATGCGACCACGGTTCTAGAATGTTTAGGTGATGTCTTGTTGCTTAGCTAGCACTAGCTTCTAATTTTCCAACAGGATCCACCGATTATAGGACACCGTACAAATTCTGGTTCAACAGGGCCTACAAAGCACTGCATGGGCCGTCCATGTCCATGCCACGTGTATTCGCGTACACGTTACGATATAATATGTTTTCTTTTAAGAAATAGGCCTACATAATAAAGGTAAAATAATATTTAAAATTGCAGCCACAATTTTTGTTGATATTTTTTTTTAAACAGTGCTGAAATATTTTTGACTATCGAAAACATTCAGCAAAAATGGGCCTTTTTGCTGAATATATTGTAATATAGAATTCCAACAAAATATAGTTTTCACATCCCTGACGATGTGTATATATAGAGCTCAGGCTATTCTAAGAAAATTGAATATGACTCTATGCAACTTTAGAAAAACAAATTCAAAATCGCTGTTACTCATTTGTTTCAAAACGGGTGTCTGCAAAAATATCAGATTTCGCTGTTTGTCCCAGGTTTCTCCATGCGTATTTTGAAGTCAATAACGGTTTAAAAGATAGGACCTATCCCGTTCAAAAATTTTTTTGGCGGCCGTCTTGAAAAAAATACTTATCTTGGCATAGTGCCAAAATACGTTCTATGAATTGTTCCTCGTGTTATACATGTATAGGGCATACACCCTGAGAACTGAAAGAAAATTATACCTCTGATTGGGCGTTGTAAAATAATTTAAAATATGGTCCATATGATCACTAGTTAGTACGTAAAGCGTGCTGTAACTACTTTGTGATACCACAATTAAAAAGTACATCAGGTCAGAAATTATTGTCCCAGAGATGTTCCTAAACCTTTTCCAGTTGTCTAACCAAATGTGTGGTGGTGGCTTGTAACTGAGAACAATTTTATTGGTCTTTGCTCGTGGACTACTGGAGGATAAAATATATGTAGGCCTACTTAAAATATTAGGCCAATGCTGGTCTATTATGCTGGGCCAGCTATAATTAGACGCTAGACCTGCACTGCTCTGGGGATGCAAAAGGCAGTATCTATCTGCTTGCTTGTAAAATGAACAGATACTGAGAGCATTAAACTGTTATTATCCCTTTCAGCGCGGGGACCGAGTTTAGACGTTTGCCTCTGACGTAGACCCATAACAAAGGTATTCAAATAAAGCAGATCTGAGAGCTAATTAAGACATTTGATATAATGATTTCAAATTGACAATAACCCTTTGCTCTCTTGGCTTGTATTAAAATATGTAAGCGCTTTTAATGTAACCGTCCGTGTGCATGAACAGGTGTCACCCTTCCAATCCCCAGGGACGATATAGGCCCGAGTATTACTTTTATACCAAGGCAATGATACGCGCAACAAAGTTTATTATGTATTTACTCACCTCCGAAAAGACCGGCCGCGAAATCCGGCCAGTGTCTCAGGCTTTTTTCAGAGTCTTCCACCGGGAGGCTGACACTCTCAACATTTGTTGCCGCGGGTTGTGGGTTCGCCGCAGGTGCTGCTGTTCCGCTATTTCCGTGACTAGATCGAGGTGGAGACTTTGTTATGAAATGTCCATCGCCATCGCGACCAGGACAAGGCACCGTGGCTAGCCCGACCTCACTCATACTTTGCACATGGTGGTACTCCGTGATGGAACAATACTGTCACTTCATCTTGGTATTTACACGATAAATTAGGTGGTTTGTCCGTTACATATCACGATGTGATGTATGGCTGTGCCGCCGTGGTCAAAGCAAGAGGTGACAAGCCCCTATTCAATGGTGTACTCAGGCAATCTAATTAATGGCCCGTACATTAAACTTCCCAGTTGGTATCACATAGCCTATATGAGTGAATAGTGTTAATCTTGTATCGTTTGTATTTTACTGACCACTCGTCACAGCTTATCCTGAGATACGTATAGGCATAACGTGTCTCTTTAATCAGTGAGTGACAGAGCCAATACCTAGTTACCACATGCCTACACTGCTCACCTATTAACATGTCTCATTGCGCCCGATAACGCATGATCAGGCACGCGTGCACTGTGACCCCCAGCTCTGTCATCAAACTCAAAACACAGCGCCAGCGCTGGTTTAATGCTGGGCCGATGCCAAAGACGCCCGCGATCAAGAAATCAACATTATTAAATAAGTATGTATTTATTATAGTGACATGCATATATACATATACAATTTAAACATAGACATCATGGTCATCAACAGTAAAATATGCCGGACCAATTTGGCTTATAATGTCACTTTATATAAGATTGCAGCGAACAATTAAACGTATACAGTGTGACGAGGAGGTATATTACGAATATACCCATAATTTGTTTTGCCCTTGCAAACAAAATTTAGTGTTTCTCTCCAACACTTGGTGACCAAAAAAGTATTTTTTTGTTCTAAAGTTAGATGAATGAAATCAGCGCTACTACGCATAAAATTGTTGATATAGTCTAATCAACTCTAATATCGGCAAATACATTACATTTTAACAAAAAATGATATTCATCTTCGACTTCGCCAGATGAGCAAATTGGACAGACACGCTTTTTCAGTTTTAGAGAGTGTGTCTGTCCAGTTGTATCATCTCTAACTCTATGTTTATTGCATGTTTCTACTCTCAAATGTAAAGTTCCACAACAAAATTCAGCACAAATACTTCTTTGAGATTTAGGTAGTAAAGTAGAAACATAATTTGGTATGACAAAATTGTCTTTAAGGGTGATATATTTTCTCAATCTAAGTTTATTTGAAAGGTCTCGCTTCCACTCTTGTTCCATTAATAAAATAGTTTTATGTTTTACATTTGAAATATCACACGAGACAAAGTTTTCAAATACATGTTTAGGTAACCTTAGGTGTTGAATAATATTGTTACATCGTACGATCAATTGCTCTTACCTGTCACTCAAAATAATGCGTCGCACTAAACAATATGTTTTGTTGATCTACGATTCTCCATATTTACTAAACGATTTCAAAATATAACTAGAAGGGTCACAGTTTTTTGTAAACGAAAAACTGGAAATGTCTCTCCTCCAGCAGCATAACCATAAAGGTTGCTAGCTAATAGATGTATAGTTTTGTAATTAATGTTATTAAATGGTTCCTGTGGACAGTAGAGACCATGTATTTTGATGTGGTGTTTTTTTATATCTACAGTAACTAAATCGTCTTTAGGCTCAATCAGCTGGACAACAGTTTTAATATATTCATGCTGAAATGTCACCTTACAACAACTGTCATTCACTACCCTAACTGGCCTAAGATTCAGTATTAAGCGAGATGTTTTATTCCGTTTTTGAACCTCGGCGATGTGCGAAACACAATGTGGCCTTTCAACAATCCCAGCAAACACTGGACGTTGATCCAATGCTGACCCACCGGCTGTGCCTCTGGCCCAGCATCTAACCAACACTGGTTCAACGCCTCGTGTTTGCTGGGCTCCATTCAGGGCATACTGTTGGCGGCGAGTACAAGCAGACACCGACCCAATGTCTGTTAATTGTTGGGCCAGCGTCGCCGGTGCTGGCCAGTATCCATTCAGCCCTAGTCAGTACTTCATGATGGCGGGAGTGCGTGCACATAGCATACACCGCCCCAATGCCGATTAAATGTTGGTCAGCGTCGTACACTATGGCCCGGCAGCGGACTAATGCACGTTACACCGACACATTTCCGGGTCAATGGTGGGCTTGCATAGCATAGACTATAACCAGCCTGATGCTTTGAACCAAGACTGGGTAAATGTTGACCCGCCGTCTGTGTCACTGGCCTACATTCAGTGTGACGCCAAGCACGACACGATAACCCAATACTGGGCTAATGTTGGCTCAGCGCCGTGGATGCTGGGCCAACATTAGCCCAGCATTGGGTCAGCGTCTTGTGTTTGCTTGGCGCGGGCCTGCACGATAGAAACCGCTGGACAGACTGGACAGACACACTGAGCGCACAGAGGTAAACCAACGTGTCCCCACCTCTGTCTACAGAGGCGGAGACATAATAACGTGTACATAGTGACGATATTTGATTTTAGCCTGCCCATTTCTCCATATATCGAGGGTAGTGGGGTAATAAGATATTATATAACATTATGTACACCTTAGTAGTTATTTCATGTCTGATATTATTTAAAAGTCTGTTTTACTAGATAAGGAGAAAATAATTTCAAAGCATGAACATTTTTTTCAAAAACCGTTTTGTATGTCTACCAATATGGCATATATAATACAGTCGGCTGTTAGTCTGTTATTTAGAACTCCAGAATAAAATTCAAGTTTCAAAGAAACAAAATGTTTCTTTCCTGCTCACTCGTAATGATTGAATATTGTGGGGAACCTCCGTGACCGAGAGGTAGCGTTCTCGGCCTCAGACCGACAGGGCTCAAATGTCGAATCCTCTGTCTGGAGGGCCGTGTGACCTCATTTTATCTCACTTTTCTCAGGAGGTTCTCCTGGCCTAGTTTAGACTATTATGTGCACAAAGGTGGCCTAAAATCCCATTCATTTTCTGCGGACCACAAAGTGTATTATTTGTATTTAATGTTAAACAATAAAGTTCCTATCTTATACAGAACATTTAATTGTTTTCAAGCATCACATACCCTACATATGGGGTGTGAAGGCAAAAATAAATGATAAAATGTGACTTTTTGCCACTTTTATGCACACACAGGATAAACTGGACCAGTGTGGTCGGATTTATTAGATGACACTTCCCTCGAGACAGGGGATTCGAAATCCAAACTCTCGCGGTCTGACGACGAGGTCGCTACTTCACCGTCAAAAGAGTTACTCATAAGTGAAAATCGACTGTTTTAGGCATGGCTTCAATATTGTTCTTGTTCGTTTATAAGTGCATGCACTTATATTCGAATACAACGTGCATGCACTTATATTCGAAAATTACTACGCGTACCACTGTGTAACTCGAACTCATACTGCAGGTGAGAATTATATCGATACGTATTGACTTATAGAAACCATTACTAGTATATGACCATAATTAATTTAAAACAATTATTATGTTGGATCGTAAGTACACACTACATTATTATTTTTATTTATTAATGGGTAAACATTAAGAGAGAATTGCTCCATATAATAATAGATATGCGCCAGCAGTTCAAGCCGTCAATGCGATAATGTGTGCATGGGTGTGCGATAGCTGAAAAGCGTGGACCAATGAGGTGTGATATGACAGTTCAGGCAGTGTCAACACCTAACGCCTGGAGTCACTCCCGCAAGTTAACTTCAAAGTAACAGTCAGTGATTACTAACGTTAGCTTCGTTTACTTTGGATTGGAATACATCAACTAACTACAGTTTTAAAGAATTTAAAGAAAATATTTTTATGTTCAAATATAAGTGCATGCACGTCAATGCGCGGGGATACACGGTAAATTACTTTCCAACCTGAATACCGAGAACGATAGACTATAAGGCTTAAACGTGAACACAGAGAACGATAGAAAATATGGCTTTCCTAACTGTTTTTTCCATTGCTTGAAGCGAAATGTACTGAGCAGCAAACTCGAGGCGTTGATCCAGTGTTGTTTTAGTGTTGAACCAGCGTCTGTGAGACTGGCTCAACTTTAAAACAACACCAGACCACCAGTGGTGTTTGATGGGGCGCGTGGTCGAAGGATCATTACCAACAGGTCTGGACAATAAACAAAAAGGTGTGACAAATCACGCCTATTGTTTCCATAACGGAAATTTTCGGTATTTATTTATTTATTTATTTTTCTTTAGGCCCAATGCATAGAAACGTTGTACTAAATTTTATGACAGCTAATCGTATACTACTAATGAAAGGGGAATATTTTTAAATTATACAAAGATGAATTGACAAATGAATTTTAGTTTTTTCTTGAAAAACAAGTCCTGAATGATCAACGCCGCCATAAATAGGTCTTTACTTACTTAAAAAAATTGGAAGAGCCTGATTTTATCACTAGAACGCCCGATTACACTGACAGACCACGCACAGAGAAACTGAGTGCAATATGTATATAATGGGTGCAATGAAATAAATGAATGGGGTTTTGTACACATATAGGCTAAACTGGGCCAGGAGAACCTCCTGAGGATGATGAGATGATTGAGATGACACTGTCCTCCTGACACAGGATTCGAAATTCGAGCCCTGGCGGTCTGAGTCCGAGCACGCTATCTCTCGGTCACGGAGGCTCCCCACAATAGGCTACTGACTTTTACACGTGAATGGGGAAGAAACAATTTTGTTTCTTTCAAACCGCCGAGACCGGGAACCGAACCCCGAACTCTGGCGTGAAAGGCAGCGGTGCTAGCCACTACCCTAGGGCCCCCGCCTATGGTGGGTGCAGCTTGACTCATCGTTGTAAGCTGAGTTATTCACCAGGTGGCACTTATCTTTTGTCCGATATAATTTAGTAGAGATAGTAAGCAACATGTAATGGGGCTGTGGATGATCTTCTAGTCCGAGATTTATGTACATGACCTAATCATGTCAAGACAATCTTCAGTAAGCATACAAAATACATTCATGAAATATGCTACCGTACCTGAAGAGGGGAATTTGTATAACAGAAGTAATAGATGTAGGCCTAATCGATTATACTTTTAAAGCCTTAAAAAACTTTTCAAATTAGATGTCGATTGTCTGAAATGAGGTCATATAATTTAGAAATCAAACGAACAAGGCATATAAAGCCGCAAAACATACTACTCAAATGATGCATATATCAAGAATGTAAACCCTACAATAACATTTATTGATCACAAAATTGACTTTTTAATTAGTTCTTGATCGTTTGATAGACAGTGAACTAATTTAATTGCCGAAACCAAGTTACACAACACATAATTTAATTCACTTTAAAACAACGACAAATTTATACTTGACACAGAAACAAACGGTATTCTTATTTTTGTTGTTTTTATTTTGAACTATTTGTTATGATTTAAATAATTTATATTTTCTTCCCACTACGCCCATTTCTTTCTTAAAAAGAGGCAAATGACCTTGAAATTGAAAAAAATCAACCATTGTGGTCATGGGCAGCTTACATTATTCGGGACATCTGAGAATGAAGCAATAATAAGGGCTGTGATCGAGGTGATATATGAAAAGTACGTTTTCAGATTCAATGGTGATCAAAACATGATGGGTTGATTATAAAAACCAGTTTAACAATACTCAGGATAAACACCAGATTTCAGGACACCGAAAACCATTGGCAGGCCACGGCAGGGAAGACCAAGGATAAATAATGCACTTGGGATCCCAAGGCCGTACAAAAACATGATTTCTGCGAATACACTAACGTTACGCATCGGGGCAAGGCGGCTACAAGTGACTCAGACCAGTGAAAAGTTCCACACTGCACGCCTGAGGGGGGGGGGGGGGTGTGGGGGTCTTTATGTACTGATATATTTGCTTCGGTTTGCAAATAATAGTCACCAGGCGGAGATGGGGGGGATTGACCACATACCAGGAAATGGGTGAAATGGCCAAATGCTGAGGGAGTTTATTGGCGGTCAAAATCGAAGCGCAAAACCCAAGACAGCGGCGATTATTGGCGGGAAACTAACAATCTGAGCAGTGCATGTGAGTGGGGGAGGGGCACTGCACAAGGATTGAAAGTGACCATGTGTGCGCTTATAACTCTGTTTGGCAGTGCACCATGCAAATATGGCCGGGTCATATATACGCTACCGTGGGTGACCCACGACAAAAAACCTAGCAAATATTCATTTTCAATAATCAATTAATGAGTGGTATATTTCGGTTTCTTCAAATATTTATTTACCAGTACATCAATAAACTGGTGTTGCATTTATTTTGTTGTAAAGCATAGGCCTACATAAATTATGCCATCTATGCGCATCAGTAGTTGTAATAAACATAGAAAAATACATCTGTTTTCAAACCTTGAACGTTTGTTCTTCGAAAAGAATAAAAAAAACATATTGCATGTGGAATATTGTCCCTCTGTCTCGAAGCCCGTTTATCATGCTTATGGTTTGTAAAAGTAGGGGTATCTTCATTCATTTATAACTGGCAATTGCGTTAAAATAACCGACTTCCAATAATTTACTTTTAAAATAGGCCTTAAAATTAATGTAAAGAAAGAAAATTGAAAATTTTTATCTGAAGGGATCGTGCACATTTGGCCATAATCAACAAATTTATACTTTCTAAATTTACCTGTGGTGCTATGGCTTTAATTTGCCAATGTGCAAAATTAATTATATTGTAGTGGTTCATCCCAAGGTAATTTACAGTTTATGGTTTCTAGGTGATACGATTTAATGTTAAAAAAGAAGTGCTTTACTAAGGTGAAACCTTTGTAAAAAAATTGCATATGCGATTTCCTCTACAATGCTGTAGGTGCAGTTGAAATGAAACATAATTTAAAAAAGCTCTATGATAGATGATAACCAATATGTCTAGTGTGGGTCCTGACTTTAGATCTCATTAATCTCATCAGTCCATAGCTCATTTGTAAGGGCACTTTCTTTAAGCGTGTACCAGCTCTGAAGCCTGCTTACTAATTTCCATGGCAATTTTTCTATTGTGCTTATGTTCATATAGTTCACGCAAACGTTTTTACAATAACGTCCTCATCATTAATCCAACCTTATCATAGTTATCAGTATTTAATCATCGTAGAGGCTGCTCTCAGACAATCAGAAGATGTTTCTGTTCCAGATGACCCATCTTCTCATCTATTATTTTCATCAGCATTGAATTACAACATGTATTTATTATATTAATCACTACACACATTCTGTTTTAACTTATTTTAAAGTTGAAATAAGCAACTTATTTTAAAATAAGTTCAACATATATCATAGAGGTCGCCAGCTCGTGATTGGCAGAGTACAAATATATGAAGAGGACACTGTGGTGCTGCTCCTATATTCTTCACGTCTAGTTTTACATTTCTATTATTAAACAAGTATTTTACGCAAAAATTTTGCTATGTAATTATTCACAATAATCTGTTCGAACTCGATAGAAAAGCTCTCCTCTCTGAGGCCGAAAAATATATCACAAACTTCAACACTCTATCCGAAACTGAATAATTTACATCTATCATGCGCAGCGAGAACCATACAATTATCAACGCCCTCGCAAAATATACTTATGCGTGTTTTGAAAAAATAGTAGTTTGACAACTCCCGAACCCATCACCTTGGCCAGGTTCAAGGGCGTCTCATAACTTTCATATTATACTTTTTGTTATATATGTGGGGCTTTCCAGTCGTCATTATGTTACATTACTATGTGGAACAATCACACATCACCTGGTTCTATGAGATAGTTTGTACTTTCTGAATTTATATGTATATATTCATTTCCTTTATGTTATTACTAGACCTTAGATTCATGTGAGATTAATTGACCAGGCCGGTTTAGTGGAGTCTGTTACCGGGGAGGCTGCGACAGTAACCCAGGTTTAGCTTTCTGCTATAACCGGTAACATCGTCGAATCTAGCGTACGTGCCTCGGCTGTGCGACTGACAGACAATTCTTTTATTTTATTTTATTTTGAACATGTTAAATATAATAATGGCTCATGTTATATTTTTTTTATACATACTCTCGTACATTATATAACTCTTAGGTTTCTACGCTTTCCAGAGGGTTTTTTTGCTATATGCAGTAGCTATTTTATCTCTGGTTTTGGTGCGGGAAACAGACATATCATGACAGTGCTGTTCAATTGTATTTTAATTTGTTATGCTCCATCATCCTCCATCATCCATCATCCTCCATCATCATCCATCACCCATCCTCCATCATCCATCATCCATCCTCCATCATCCATCATCCTCCATCATCCATCCTCCATCATCCATCATCCGTCATCCATCCTCCATCATCCATCATCCATCATCCATCATCACCACCACCACCACCACCACCACCACCACCACAGTATGATTATATATATATATATATATATATATATATATACAGGTCTTGTGAAATTACCTGAAATTATCTGTATTTATTTTCTTCTAATGTTTTTCTAATATACAATTGTTTAAATTTAGCAAATGTTCCGGATTTTTTTGTATTCTCTGGCAATGCATTCCAAATAATTACGCCTGTATAGGAAAATGATTTATAATGTGTTCTAGGAACGAATAATTTGTTATTTGATGAAGATCTTAGTGAATAATTTGAGTGATCTTTAATATTAGTAAACATGGTCTGTATATATTGGGGTGCATTACCAGTTACAGATTTATAGACTGAAAAGACATGTTTACATTTTACGATTTCATCAAAGGGTAACCATTTAACCTCTTGAAACATGTGTTTGCTTGGTGTTACAGGAGGTGCTTCTAATATTATTCTTGCTGTTTTCTTTTGAATTTTAATTATTTTGGTTTGATTTTCTTTTGAACAAACACCCCAAACTGAGCTGCAATATTCAATTAGTGGTTTGACATAATAATCATACAATTTAATTGTAGTTTCCAGACCTAATGGTAAATATTTTCTAATTTTTTTAAGAAGGAATTATCTATAAGAAGTGCATTTTTTAACCATAGCATCCTGTATATGTGTACGAACAGAAGATTGCGTTTTCGTTCAATTTCGGAACTCAACTTTTGTACTGCGACGCTCATTTCACTGGCTGGCGATGTCAAATTTAACACCCGTCCGTTTAGTTCTGATTTTTGTACGAATAGCCACATAGAACGTTCTTTAACTTCCAAGTGTGCCAGTTTTTCAGACTTTGTTTTATCTGAAAAAAACTTGATGTGGTGGCTATCTTAGAAACGTGGTTGATGCCCAAAGAGAAATCAGCTGGCCTGGCTGACCTAACACCGCGACGGTTCAAGATCATTCTCCAGCCTAGCCTGAACACTGGCCCTGTGACTACATATTGGGCCAGATACTGCGCTCTGGTTTTCAGGTTGTGACTGGCTAGCCTCAATTTGATTCAATTTGGGGGTGTGGCTTGAAGTCAGGTTCCACGATAATTAGCCTGAATACTGATCAATACCAATATGTAGTCACAGGGCCCGTGGTCAGACTACACGATAATGTGTACCACCAACCTACCTACGTTTCAATATATTTGCAGAATGAACAAACAACATGTTTTTGATAAATTTGATATAATTCATGAATTTGATAATGGTAAAAAACATGTATTCGTGCAGTCTTGCAATGGGAAATAGGGAGAAAGTTTGTTGTTTTAGTAACTGTCACTCACAAATAATTTACGTGTCACCGATACATGAAATTCACATAAAGTAACACAAAGTATTCTATTAATAATAACATGATATATTCAAATGGGGCACATATCCAGCTCATGATATGCCTACAGGCTACATGGCGACTTACATCATATAATCCCTGTTCAGCCTACTCATTCACACCTGAGTGAAATGAAGCACGTTGGGACTCAACATTGACACATACATTTCCCAGCGTAGAGAGAGGATAACATTTCTTTGGCAATCCTGCACTAAGCAAGCCTTAAACTCGCAAGGCAGGCATGCAGCGGTTAATTGCAAAGTTCTACGCCAAAGTTCCATTGCATCACGCCCCACACTTCCCTAAAACAGTTTGTTCTAGGTATGGCTAATGATCAATTTTGTTACTTTTCGTTTGAACTGTTATTTTCATGAGTGGTAGATGTTTTTTTCATAAATACAAAAAATTGATGAACTTTTCTCTTAAAGAGATTGGCCTTCTTGCAATTAACTTGCATATAGATTGTCTCAAGGTTCAATTGATCTTTAATTTCTAGGTGAAATTGTCTCGACGTGCGTCATCAAATACATACAAACTACTTTAATTTAATCAGGCTTATGATGTAAAATATCACCAATAGGCCTACATCTTTTTGTAGCCCCAACAGTGAAAACATCTAAATAGCATAACGTTCACAGTAAAAAAACATCCACAAAACATAACGTTCACAGCGAAAACATCCAATTAACATAACGTTCACAGTGAAAAACATCCAAATAACATAGCGTTCACAGTGAAAACATCCAAATAACATAACATTAACAGTGAAAAACATCCGATTAACATAGCGTTCACAGTGAAAAACATCCAAATAACATAACGTTCACAGTGCAAAACATCCAAATAACATAACGTTCATAGTGAGAAACATCCAAATAACATAACATTAACAGTGAGAAACATACAAATAACATAACGTTCACAATGAAAAACATCCGAGAAATATAACGTTAGTCTGTGGTTTGTCCAGTATCCATAAACGATAGCAACACAAACACAAAATTGTGTTTAATTAAATAGCCTTGACTGGTGCAAAGCATTATATTCGCTGTAATGAGATACATTATGTCATTTTCTACGGAAATGGCATGTTCGGAGGTACAAACTGGGCACTTAACAGGCTTGAATATATTGTCAAACCAAAATGCTTACGTTACTACTGGTTTATCACAGAGATGGTGACGTAGATTTTAACCAATACATTTTACAAACATGCCTACCTCATAGCGTGCAGGCAATAGCCACACATTTCAAAACTATGTCACATGGGCAGCTAGTATACAAATCTCTTGCTGTACAGTGCGTAAACTGCAGTGCTATTTTTACGCAAAATAGGACAGCGAATTCCGTGACTGTCATATCGATGCCACTATATAAATGTAGAATTTAACATTATAACATTTTGTGTTATATATATTAGTAGACAAACCAGTTACTTGATCAATTGCTCAAGTTCATATAAATGGTGTAAATAGTTTTGTCGTACTAAGATAGTTAATTTTGCTAACGTGATGAATACATTTTTGATGTACAAAATCACGTTTTAAGTGTCAATTTTAAACATTTCTATTTTTGTCGGGGTTTTCGGGTTGAAATAAACTTTCAATAATCATAATTTGATATATTATTTTTATGATGCAGCATAATTTTGGCGAAACTAATTAAATAATGTTGACAAAAATGATGTACAAAAACATGACATGTCGCCGCAGTAGGTTTTATACTCTTTATATTCTACTTTAATATGACAGGTTTTTCGCTACGTTTTATTAATTTTAAGTTTTCACGACTTTTCTTTATCACATACATTTTGTGTATTATATGGCAGTATGGTAACCTTTAAGCACACCCATTTCCTCTTCCCTATACTAAAACAATAAAATGTTATTTGCAATCATAATAATGCTCACGTTATGGTTCACATTATCGTGGAACATGCCTGCAGGTTCCAGTCCTATTGGCCGATTGAGTTCAGGTATTCCCAGACTTATTTCTTCAAACAGTCATCATAAACAAGTACGACTAGTGATTTGTAACCAGGAACCAATTTAGTTTATTTTGCCTAAGTTTGTGTCCTCTTTAAGGGAAAGAAGGGTGCTGTGTGTGGGGACGTTTGACATTTCTGTACACCAGTCCTTACGAACATTCCGAATATAACGTTTGA
Organism: Flabesymbios commensalis; assembly: GCA_964017125.1. Taxonomy (NCBI): domain Eukaryota; kingdom Metazoa; phylum Annelida; class Polychaeta; order Terebellida; family Flabelligeridae; genus Flabesymbios; species Flabesymbios commensalis. The sequence continues at coordinate 32,311,185 of OZ024906.1, read as the reverse complement.
GGTCCCTAGGTTACGTACTTTCGTCTTTAAAAAGTGTTCAGAAAAAATATATTCACGATCAAATACAGTGATTAGAGCTTAAAGGGTTTTGATTGAAACAATGTTGGCCCAGCCTCGAAGACGGTGGCCCAGCATTACATCAGCATTGGGCAAATGCATCGTGCTATCTTGTGTCAGGATGAAAAGCGTCACCCGCATTACAATGCAACAGTCAAAAAACACGGTACAATAACCCAATGCTGTTTCAATGTCCGGCCATCGTCGAAGACTGTGGGCTAACATTGAAACAGTATTGTGTGAATTCCACGTGCTTGCGCAAAGAATACAGAAGTACCAGTGATGCAATAGTGTAGGGTCAGCGTCATAGACGATTGCCTGACATTGAACCAGCAATCGGCTGCGACGCTGGCCCAACATTGAACCGTAATTTGGTGGGTATAGCTTACATCCTCTATACAAGGTACATCATAGGCAAGTATCAAATGAATGTTGGCCAGCACCGGCGATGGTGGTGGAAGGGATACACGTTGAAGATATATTTTAACTTGTCTCCTTGGTTCTTTCATTAATTATATCCGGGACATTTAAGATTCTGGCCCATGAGGAGGATCAATACATTGTTATGGTCCGAAAATACCCCGATTTTTTATCTATAGCAGTCAAACAAACTAAAGCCGGGCCTAGGAGTTCGGGAACTCGTGTTCTAGTTAGCATAATAATCCTGATATAGTTGAAATGAAATTATATTATAATAATCAAGCCATTACTTGTCTCGCTGCAGCGCATTCAAGCAATGTTTTGCCATTTTCAGCATTTCGTTTGATAAACATAAACAATAATAACATCAATGGGTCAACAGTTATGTTTTAATTATTAAATGTCCCCAATACTATCCATACAAACAGCGAATATGTGTATTTTTATTTAAATTAAAATATTGATACTAGTAGTCCAGAACTACCAATACCGCATGGGACCTACATGTCAGTGTCAAGTAATAGTCAAAACTTTATACAACTTCGCAAGCCTCCACTTAATTACATAGACATATAATCTTATACAAACAACACATTTAAAAAAAATAGCAGCTACGATTTTTTGTACTAGTAAAAATCGGTATAGACTATATATAGTTTATAAAATGTATAATCAAATTAGAATATTGACCATTCCTAGATCACCAATCGTACTTTCATTATCGATCTAAATTGGAGCCTAGTATATGACCCAATATGTAGCCACAGGGCCAGTGTTCAGGCTATCACCAGCCTCGTCAAGGTAAAACAGGTGGGAGTGTGGCTATTATGGTGGCGGATCATTTGAATGTTACAAAATGCAAAATATCGCAATTTTCAAGTTTCGGGACCATGAGCTGTAAAATAACTTCATCATCTTTTTGCGCACAAGTCATCTGTCAATTCAATACAGACAGTCGGGCTATCCTACATTATTTTTTGAAAAATTCCAAGTTCTCTCGAAAAACATGTCATTTTCTCCAGGTGAATTGCTTATATTGGACGATTTTAATTTACATTTAGATAGTCTGTCAAATCAAACCAACACTTTTTAAGATTTGATAACATCTTTTAGTCTGCGTCAACATGTTGATTTCCCCACCCACATCCATGATCACTGGCTCGATCTGTTTATCACTCGAACAGCATGTGCCTTGACAAAGACATTGGTTGGCAATGTTGGTGTCAAACTTGTAACTCATCCAATCAAGTGTTTTAATACAGATGTGTTAAAGGCATATTTCTTACAGATTTTATTTCAGGCATTAAACTTTCTGCTTTAATCAGCCATCCAAAATTAACCTGTTCTGAGCTTTATCAGCAATATCACACGGTCCTGGGATCTCTCTTAGATAAGTACGCGCCTATCAAGTTTCAGGAAATCACCCCTGAATCCCCAAATCCATGGATTACAAAAGAAATGCAATCGGCCAAGCGACTTCGTCAAAAGTTAGAGCGAGTTTGGCGGAGGACTCGATCATGCCTAGATAGATCGAGATACGAAAACAGGCAAATTTTTGTAATTAATTGATGAGCGATGCACGGCGTAGATATTATGCAGAGTGTATCAATGAAACCTCAGATAATCCACGAACACTTTGGAAAACTATATAAACAATATTCATCATAGAACACAACCTCCCAGCTTTTTCTGCAATAAAATAACTTTCAGAATTATCTTCATTTTTTTTTATTGACAAAATCGAGAAAATACGCATGAATTTCACCAACGACGTTCATAATATGACGGACATGCAATCTTCGAAAATTAAATCAGGTATGACTTGTTTTAGCTACTGCTGATGAAGTGAGGGATATTATTATAAATTCACCTGACAAAATGTGCGATTTCGATCTGATCCCTGATCATTTATCTTTGATTTCAACAGTTTTCCCAGACATTTTTAAAATACCACATGTCATTATTTTACTCAAAAAGCCATGTTAATCAAACGATGACATGAAAAATTACAGACCAGTGTAAAACTCAAACTTTGTATCGAAAATCATTGCAAATAAAATTCGTTCACATCTTGAAAGAAACGATCTATCAAATCAGTATCAGTCAGCATACAAAAAAAATCATTCCACTGAAACGCCCTTACTGAAAATTGAAAATGACATTTTTTAAAATATGGACGATAGAAGTTTCACTGCACTTACTCTGTTAGATCTGTCTGCTGCTTTCGACACTCTTATCTTAAATTTTACTTATTTTAGGCCTTTTATCATCAAAAAGTTCAGATCATCTTAAGATCATCTTAACTTTTTAATGATAAATGACCTAAACTAGGTCAAAGTAGGGATAAGATTTTCTTAGTGAAACGAGCCCCTGGACCACAGCAGTATCACCAATCTCTTGTCAAATTGGTATGGTATTGATGGTATCGCCCTTGCCTGTTTGTGTCTCACCTGTCAGACCGTAAACAGGAGGTGAAACTAATGGGCTGTTTATCCAGTCTTGCTGGAGTCGCGTGTGGGATATCCCAAGGATCCGTCCTCGGTCCATTGTTGTTTACTCTATACACTACCCCCCCCCCCAACCTTAGCTATGTAATTCAGAGACACATTGTCAAACATCATCTCTACGCCGACGATAACCAGATATATTTATCTCTTCCGCTGAAAAATCCTAATATGTATTTGGACATTCTCACAAAATATCTTCAGGACGTCTGTTCTTGGATATAATCGAGTAAATTAAAACGTAACCTTGATAAGACTGATTTTTTTATTGCGTGAAAATGTTTCGAATTGTTTTCCAACAATATTGCAATTGGCACAGGAAGTAACTCCTTCTCCATCTGCTAAAAATCTTGGCATAGTCTTTAACAGTGCTTTACATGTTCAGAGTCATATTAAACTATAAACAATATTCTTCACAGAACACAGTCTCCACCAATCGCATCTTTTCTGATATAAAATCACCTTCTGAATCGTTTTTCGTAATTTTTCATAGACAAAATCGAGAAAATACGTTTGAATTTTACCAACTACGCTCATAATATGCCGGAGATTAAATCTTCGACAGTTAAATCACGTATGACTTGTTTTGAAGCGGCTACTGCTCATGAAGTGAAGGAAATAATTATAAATTCACCTGGCAAAACGTGCGTTCATGATCCGATCCTACTGAGTTGTTAAAATCTTGCTTTGATGTTTTGTTGGTTCAAATCACACAATGGTTAATATATCTTTGATTTCAGGAGTTTTTCCAGACATTTTTAAAACATCAATGCCATACCTCTACTCAAAAAGCCATCTTTATCAAACGATGACATAAAAAAATACAGACCAGTGTCAAACCTAAACTCTGTATCAAAAATCATAGAAAAAATATAGCAAATCGAATTCGTTCACATTCTGAAAAAAACGAGCTATCAAATCAGTATCAGTCGGTTTACAAGAAATTTCATTCTACTGAAACAGCCTTACTCGAAGTGGAAAAATATATTATTTCGAATATGGACGAGTCACTGAACTTATTCTGTTAGATCTGTTCACTGCTTTCGACACTCTGGACCATACAAGTATCACCAATCTCTTGTCAACTTGGTATAGTGTCGATGGTATCGCCCTTGACTGGTTTGTGTCTTATTCGTCAGAGCGTAAACAGAAGGTGAAACTAATGGACTGTTTATCCAATCCAGCCGAAGCCGAAGTGATCCGTCCTCTGCCCATATTTATCTACTCTCTACACTACCCGCTTAGTTATGTAATTTAGAGACACAATGTCAAGCATCATCTTTACGCCGACGATACCCAAATATAGCTAAAATATCTCGATATTTCTTTGGAAATTCTGACAAAATGTCTTCATGACGTGTCTTCTTGGATGTCATCAAGGAAATTAAAACTTAACACTGATAAAACCGATTTTTTATTAATTGGATCTAAGGTGCAGCGTGGGAAATTGTCGAGATGTTTTCCAACAAGATTGTTGGCACAGGAAGTGACTTCTTCTCCATCCGCTAGAAATAGTCTTTGACAGTGCTTTAAATTTTAGTAGTCATATCTCGCGCTTGCTACTATCATATACCAATGTATACGTGACATGCGTAGAATAAGGCGCTTTTTAACACCATCTGTTGCTAAAACAATTGCAACTTCCTTGATAGGTGGGAAGCTTGACTATAACTCCTGTCCTGTTCAACGTCACTGAAAAGGTAATATCTAAGCTGCAGAACTGTTTGGCGTGGGTTGTAACAAAGTCTTCTCGTTTTTGTCACATAGCTCCACTTCTAAAATCTTTGCACTGGTTACCTGTTCGTTACAGGATCAAATTTAAATTGTGTTGCCTGACCTATCAGGCTCTGAACAGTGGACAACCAGTATATATTCGGAACATGCTTCAGCCATCGCGAAAGATACAGGACCTTTTTTGTTGCTGCACCTAGACTTTGGAATAAACTTCTTTTAGAAATTCGCTCTGCGTAAACACAAATTATTTTCAGAAGAAATTGAAAACGTATTTTTTCCGACTTAAATCCTCGGTGGTCCGGTTGGCCCAGACGACAAACGCAAACGATTTTGGAACTATGAGTCAGATCATGATTATGTTTGTCGCGCCTCTGAGCTCGGATCACCGGGGATTTGGGCTCTATAGAAGTTTATTATGATTATTATCACTAGGCTAAGCAACATTGACTCAACTTGTTGTGTTTGTTGGGTCGATCTTTCATAACTAGCTGTACATAATGTTTCAAACCACGGTATGATGCGATACATAATATTATTATTATATATTATTATATTATCCACATCCCGTAACCCCATCAAACTATAATAACGTCTTGTTATTAGCTCAACATAAAACATATGGCATATGGTGCCCTGGACCTATGTCCTGAATTACTCCTTTGTTAAGATCTTGTCATCATTAGATAAACCTTTAAAGCGCCAAACACGACTATAGTCGTTTTTAATCTGTTTTACTAGCCGATTAAATCACTGTTATTGGGAATTAAATTTGTGTTCTAATCTAAACCTTTGGAAAAATTTGGTTTAAAATCAAACAAATAAAAATTGAGAAATTTTCACCCCATAAAGTTGTGGGTCGCGATAGCGAGACACAACTTTATGGGGTGAAAATTTTAAGTATTTAATTCGGCGCTTCATCCCTTACAGATGTACAGCACGGGGATCGATTTTAGTCGTCAGAATCTGACGACTACATACATCAGATTCTGACGACTAAAATCGATCCCCTTCGGCCTCCAAGGTTTTCATAAAAAAATCAGCGCTTTAGGGTCAAGGGTTGATGACGCATGCGTCAACTGGCATTCTTTTTTTCAATTGTTAACCCTGGCGCTGCTACACTGTTTGTTTCTATTTTTTTATTCATCTTATTTATAACAAAAGGGATATTCCCAAAATTGAATGATTTGACTATCTACAAACCTTTCCCAAACTGTTTATTGAGCTCAGTTGCATTTTATTCTTGTTTAAGCATACTTAAGGCCCAGTCATACCATCACACACGTCCAGCGCATAAAAAATGAAGAATTTTGTTCAGCGCGTTGTGATTCGTTGGACGTGCGTCAGAGTTCGTTGATGATTTGACGAGAACGCCGGATGAACGTTATTCATTTATTGTGTGCGTCAACCTCTGCGCACATTTTCTGCATGTTCAAAACTGTGAGCGTTTTTCCACGTGTGAATGTAGACGCCAGAAGAACGCCAGACCAGCGTCAGTCTAACACATAGAAGACACACAGTCCTCAGCTGGTGACGAATGCACAGCGTGTTTTCAACGCAAATGGTGAATGAGCAGCGCTTTGCTAACGCGTTGGGCGCATACAGTGCGCATTAAACCCCAGAATGCTAATGTCGACGATTATAGTAAATTTTATAAGTTTGTCTTGTACTTATATTACCATTTTTAAAAGAAAAAATGTGTCCTAAATTTATGATAACATAATTATATATATATATATATATATATATATATATATATATATATATATATCACATGGCTGCCCGTTGAAGGCGCTCGCATGCCCTGTGCTGCATGAGCGCTCGAAGCGAATGCTGGGCACACGCCGGCAGTTCG